>JBAMHX010000025.1:1598211-1637600 GCA_037177515.1 Pseudomugil tenellus | reverse complement strand
TGCGGATTTGCGGTAGCAACACGTCTTCTTTCTTTATGGATACAGGCCACCATTCCAACCATCATCTTCCTGGTTAAAGGCACGGCCACGAAGAGCTCTGGATCCATGCATCCCGGGGATAACTCATTGAGCGAGGCATTGTGGTAATTGTCCTTGTGGTTGTTCTACACATGAAGTGACAGAATATGAGGAGTATGCTTGCAGAGATGGTATGATCAGGCTCAGCCAGCAGTAGGGTGATTGATTATCCAGCTGCAGATGTTCTTTGTTCTGCTGCAGCTCACCTGGTTTGTGTTTCACTCTGCCAACATATACAGACTTCATTCATGCTACATGATTTTACTTTGCAGAGAAATAACCCAGATCAGTTGTGGAGTCAGCATGTGTGAATACTCTGTTAGCCCTCCCTGCCCTCCTGTCTTTTCTGCAGACTCACCTCTCAGGATTGTTGTTTCTGCTGGCTGTCGTCACCTCGGCTCTCTCTGCTGCTCATTCTGACCAGCTGGGTGGAAAGAAATCACTTGCTTATCCGTCCCGCTGTCTGTCTAGGGCTTTTAGCTTTGCCAGTCCCGTTGCCTAGCAACTGCAGTAGAAGCCAGTGTTGGCTGCCTGTGTGTCTGTGTGTGTGTGTGTGAGAGACAGACTCCATGTTGACACACGACGGCATCCTCGTCGCTGCCCTACCACCGCCGTGGATCCCCGTTTTAGAGGAATTCTGCAAACTGTGAGGCTGATCTGTCTGGTGGAAGAAAAAGCTTCCCTCTGACAAATCTCACATGATGCTCTGCTGAATACGTGTTTGTGTTATTTTAAATATTAAAGATTTGAAGAATAATCTGTGGCATTGACATGTATATTTTTTGGCTGACCTTTCATGTTAAATAAGATCGAACATCACATGAAGTTTGGTGGGTTATATTCACTCTGTTTTGCTCACATCTTCTAAAACTCAAACAGAAAATCATCAGTAGGAGTTGCAGGTCATATTTCGTGTGGTTGTTACATTGTTCAACTGTGACTGAACCAACGCCTGGATCATAAATTCAGAACCATTTTGCTAACATCAAATCGCAACGTTAGCCAAATGTCCAACACAAATAGTTTTTTTTCCATTTTAGTGACGCTTCAGATGAGTGATGTGACATGGGCGTCTTTCCGCTGATGAGTGCCATATGGAAGATAAAAAATGGGAGACTGATTTTTTAATCCGTCTATTTTTGCAGGCCAGAAGACTTGCCTTCACCTCCATGGTGTGTTTCCGTACATCTACGTTCCATACGATGGCTACGGACAACAGCCAGAGCGCCACCTGCGGCAAGTGGCCTTTAGCATCGACAGGGCCCTTAACATTGCCATGGGAAACCCCGCCTCCAGCAACCAGCACGTGTTCAAGGTGGTGCTGGTCTCTGGAATGTAAGTTACTTCTACCAGCCATCAAACTGGATGAAAGTACAAACGTCCTGACTGAGTTCTGTGTGATGGTTTTGTCTTTCAGGCCTTTCTATGGTTACCATGCCAAGGAGAAGCACTTTATGAAGATCTACCTGTACAATCCTCACATGGTGAAAAGGTGAGGCTGCTGCTGGTCGATGCAGGTTAAAGAGAGCAAACGGCTTCCTGGTGTCTCTGAAGGCCAGACTGTGCATGACTTTCAGCTCACTAAACTGGAATCGATTGCTGCATATTCACTTGTAGGCATTGATTGGTGAAGTGGGTGTTTGTGTGCATGTTAGTACTCAGTTGTTTTACAGAGAGATAAGTTACCAATGGTGAGAGGAAACATTAAATTAGAATTAAAATGTAAAAGGAATAAAAAAAACCCAGAACAAGCTTCCACATCCACACACTGTTGGCTGTTCTATCCAGTCCAACGAGGACAGCAGTCCTGCACGTTTTTATGTATCCCTGCTGTTACACAAATTCATTTGTAACTTTATAGGCTGTTGGATCAAATTAATTTGAAGTGTGTGGAAGTAACCTGCAGGATGGTAGCCCTGGTACCAGCGAGGTGTGTATCCCTGCTGTATCCCCATCAAATAAGCATCCATATTATCTTTTTTTTTAATAGATTAATCAGCTTGTTTTTATTTATCATACGTTATCACCCTGCCAGAGGTTGTCCAGGTAGTTAGGTTGCAGAAACCCGGACATGCTGAAGGCCCGGATACTGTAGGGTTGTTTTACTAACAGGCCTCTTTAGTCCTATATGGAGGTCTAGGACAACACCTTGGGGGGTTGGCAGACCCCATTTTCAAAAGGTTAACCCACTACCAGGGGAGAAAATTTACTCCAGGTTGTTGGAAGACAACCCGTCCCTCCCTTTTTTTAATGTTTTTTTTTTTTTTTTACCTATTTCCTCTTGTTCTATAGAGTGTGTGAGCTGCTGCAAAGTGGTGCAGTGATGAATAAGAGTTATCAGCCCCACGAGGGTCATATTCCCTACCTGCTGCAGCTCTTCATAGACTACAACCTGTACGGCATGAACCTGGTCAACCTAGGAGCTGTTAAGTTCCGCAGGAGCAGCAACCAAGGTAAGACAGAACTGAACGGTCATCATGTGCGTCCGTTAGCAGGAATGGTCTCCTGGCTGGACACACTTCATTGTCCAGTAGTGTTTGTTGTGGAGCATTCTTCTCTGGACAGTCAGCTCCAGTTTGCGCTGGTCTCAGTAACTCACTTTCATTCTTCCTCTCTTTGTTTACAGGTATCCTTTTAAAAAAAATCATTTTAGATCTAAAATAATTTACATTGTCATCCTAATTTTGCTGATTATAATTGTGTCATCAAAACAGAATATCTAGGGGAACCACTCCTACAGCTCTGAATCTGTCCTCCTCTTCCTTTCCTTCTGATGTAATTCTGCTCTCCGCTGTCTCAGCAGCCTTAATCAGCGGTTGTTTCAGGGAACATGAACCCCTAGTTAGCAGGTGCTGCAACTATGAGATGTTCAGGAGGTTTGTCTGCTTCGGTAAAATTCAGTGTAAAGAACCAAATTCATCCAAGTTGGGAACTGTTATTAGAACAAATACACGCTTTCTGGGTGAGTGTAACGTTTTAGATTCCTGGTTTTTAGATTTAAAGAAGTGTTTAACAGTACTGACCAGAATATATAGCAAAGAAAATCTGTCATTTTAACTTCTCTGAAAAAGTCATGTTGCATCTTACTTAACTTCTTGCACCTTACGGGTCTGTAATGGCCGTTTTTCCGGTCAAGGACGAGGACATTGGTTTCTTTAGATTGAGAAGAATATAAATTTAATAATGAAGAATAAAATAAGTTGAACATACATTAAACATTAAAACATGGAGTGAGACAGTACATGACAGACATACAGACATGATACAAGGTTATAACCTGGAGAGAATCCCTCCAGAGATCTGTCGTCACACAGAAGTCCGAAGCTATTCTGCCCGGTCACTTAGAGACGCCTTCGTTTAAGCACTTTGGTTATGTGCGTCAGTCTGGAGCCTGTTCTTATGATATGACAGATAAAAACAGAGGTCCCGTCTAAACATTTTCCTGATGGAAGGACGCCGGCCTTACAGATGGTTTATTAAGGTCAGAATGACATCAGCTTAGGAGCCTTATGGTCAGACTTTTGAGCTAGACATTAATTAAGAGCAAAGTAATTAAGCTAAAATATGACATTTCCGCAACAGGGTCTTTTTAAGGTCTTGGCTTGAAAAATGACAAACACAAATAGAATTGCATGTTTATTTATGATTGCAGATAAACTACCATGGTATCAAGTCAAGCCAAACAAAGTTACAGAGATTTTAGTAAAGATATGGTCAGGCCGCCATTTTTCTATTTGCCATCATCATCTCTGCTGACAAAGATAAAGAATACTTAGTTTTCCATTGAATTCCAGATTGTTTAGTGTTTTACATATGATGAGGGTTTTGAGAGTTCATGGTCATTAATTTAAACTTAATAAAATAATTTTTCTTCATTCGCTGAAACTCATTTTACCGGGCAGAAAATTGGGATTTTGTACAACAAACTACTCCCAAAAGCAGAATGTGAAGCGTAGTTGTTTTACTACATGTAGTTTTATTCCAGTGGATAGAAGGTTTGGAGGCAAAACAACAAAGGTAAGACAGAATATATAATTATATTTTTCAGTGTGAAGCAGAATTTCAGCTTTCTTTTGATTCTGGTTGAGTGAATCTTGGTCATAGGCAGATTAAACTAGTATTTTTTAGAGTCTGTGAGATGTGTGCTGTCAGTAGAGGTGTTGTTTGTCCACTTGTTTTCTGTTGGGTGGACATGGAAATTTAATATTTTTGTGAACTTTGTTTACTCTGTCTTTTAGTTTTTTATTGTCCTCACGATCATTGATGGTGATGATGATAACTTTTATGAGCTAATGGTCTGGACTTTGTGTGGATATCGCACGTCGATTCTTATATTACCTACATAAAGTTACACCCACTAAACCAAATATTTAGTATTAACAACCTGAAATATTCAATGCAAGGCTCCATGCTGGGACCCATTTTACTCTCCATGACTTATCAACTCCTTTTAATGGGTTTAAAAATCAACTTGCAGAACTGAACCAGATCAGACTCCAGAATGTTCCTGCATAACACGATTTTTATCTTTAATTATTGATTCACTAAATGGTTGTAACTGAGCTCAAACATGTGAAATCATTGAACAAAACTGGTCTAAAAATATTTGACTAGAAAAGTGGTGTTTTCATATCCTCTGTAAATACATTTTTTATATTTAGAGAGTTTTAAAACATGTTTGTGCTCTTGTTTTGTAGATGTTAAATATAAGACGGACTTGCATCCACCAGTAAATGAATATGCCAAATTAACATCTAAAATTAGTATTATTGTTATTACAGTGTGAGTGACTGTTTAATTTAAATAGTCTATTTATGCTAAGTTTGCTACTACCAGGCTGTACTTTACTTTTTATGTCTGTGCTGTGTTGTTATGTGTGACAACAGGTGTAAATCAGTATCAAAGCTTACTCTGCAAACATTTACGTTTTGTATTTGTTAAATAAACGAAGAGCTGGACAAATAGATCGATAATTCTTTTCCAACAGAATTTAAATTAATGTGCAATGTATTCTTTCTTGAATGAATAGAAATAAAATGAAACAAAAATAAAAACAGAAAGTGCTAAATCTTTTCTGGTCAGCCAGATTATCCTGATGTGAATGTACACATAAACCAGCTGAATTCCAGTTCTGTTAGACTTCCCCATGCGAGGATGGAAATCATTCAGGACAGGAAATTCCTCGCCTCAGTTCAATAAAGTTCTTTTATAGAAACCTTCATGCTTGACTGTCCTCCAACAGAAGCAGGTTCCCATGTTTGATCCACCTCTCCTGATGCAGTGGAAAGGAGGTTTTAATGCTCCACACAACAAAGAAACCCAAATACCTCAATAATGGTTACACCTGTTCACATTTTCTTCTCCCCTTCAGTCCCAGCTTCAAAGCCGGCTGTTAATCTGGGATCAGAAAGAGGAAAAGCTGCTTCTAGCATCCATCCCACAGCTTCAGCTATCATAGAAAGTTTCCTAAATACCAGAACTAATCCTACTAATGTCTCCTGAGACAGAACCATGATGTCTTCCTTTTCTGCTTTGTTGCATTTTTCAGCATTGTAGCCTTTGATTTTGTGTCTGCTATTTTTCCTGTTTCTTTTTCACATTCAAATTCTTAGTATTCCTGTTTTTCCAATTTCTCTTCATGTTTTTCCTCTTTTTAACAACCATATAATTTATCTTTATCGATTAAACGTTTCTTTATTTCTCCTCTCTGTTCTGGTTTAAAGCTGATAAAACTCTGGAAGACGTTTAGTCTGCCATTATGTTCATGAATAAAAACAGAGTCAACCAGAAAACAGAATTATGAAAGACTGTTCTTCACTGTTTTCTTTTTTATTCTCCCTTTTAATAGAATGATCTTAGATTAGGGAAAACTTCACCTGCGTTTAAAGAAGGAAATAATCTTATGTGATCATTTCTGGGATGATGGAAAAGCTTTAGTTTCATGATCTTTGCTCAGCACATCTTCCAGAGAAACTGTCATGATTGTCTTTTCCAGAAGAAGCAACAGATGCAGACCGACAAACTTCCAGCTGTCGTCCAAGCATCAGTCCGTGGAAGAGCCCCCTTACCTCCAAGTTCAACGACAGCACCCAATGCAGCACGTTTGCCCGTTGGGAGGAGATGGCTTTACCCAGGTGAGTTTACCTGCTGTGTGTCTTTAAAAGCCTTATCCAACAGTAAATCTTCATTCATCTTCGCTGTTTGCAGTTCCTTGGTCCTGGAAGAAGTGGAGAGGCAGAGCACGTGTGAGCTGGAGGTTGATGCTGTTGCGGTTGACATCCTCAACCGCCTTGATATTGAAAGTAAGACCCGTCAGGAAATGCCCCCCTCCTCTCCACAGCGCTGGTCTTTGCCTGCCTGGTATCTGTTTCCAGCGGTTAGCTTAGATGACTGATGAAGCTGCTGTTCAGGCTGCCCCCCTCCGAGAGCCTAAACGCATCAAATCCATTATCAGACCTGAACACGAACCCCTTGGAGCTGACCTCACACCTCCTGTCGCAGGGGAGCCGAGTGAGGAGGAAGTGAGGGAGGAAATGGAGCTCAGCCAATAAGCAGATGGTGTTTTCTGATGAAGCTCCTGCTTCAGAATGCGGATTATGTTCCTGTAACACCATGAGAGCAAAGACGCAGCTGTGTTTTTGCCCTGAGTGCCTCAGTGAGCCACGTTATCGATCAGACATGATAAATCACACATAATTGGATATTTTATGTCCCTCTAGGCAGTCTGAGTGCATCAGTGTAGGTTAACGTGCAGACATACTGGGCTTTTCCTTTAGTGGGAGTTTGAAGCCACATGTCTCAGGTTTGCTGATGGAGACCAGTTCCACTGAATACTATTAAAGTATAAGTTCCACTGATTCAGATCAGTTATTTGGTTATTTTCACTGGAGAACAAACTTAAAACAATTTAAAGGCCTATCCACCACTTTCTTGGCGGACCCCGTTCCCATAATCCATTGCGTAAAAACTTGTTTCGCCCTTCCGGCTACGTTAACAATAATGATAAACTAGTACTGTTTTAAAAGGTAATACTGCTTCAGAAAAAACGTAAAAATAACATTTTTATTACTCAAACAATGGCCAAATCTCAAAGATGAATGCACGGGTCGCATTTTAATCAAAAGATGACAGAACTGAGAGATTAGTGTCCCGTCATCTACTCTAACAGAATGGCTAGATGACAGTTCAGGGCTCCGGTTGTTTAGCTCCGTTCACCGCGATCAGGATTCAGGATGTTAAAAATGTGGGTTTCTTTTGGGTCTATTGTTGCTTCCATGTCCCAGCTTCCTTTTCTGTTTCACTGAAATCTTTTTAAACTTAATTTCATTTCATTAGCTAGTCGATGTGACAGCTAGCTACAGCCTCCGCTGCTGGCTGCTGTAGCTCGATATTTACTGTGGCAAGCTGCCAAAAAGTCAGTGTTTCTGGCAGGAATCCAATGTAAACAGGAGCCTGCAGCAGATTATTTATGGTTTTATAGTCAATTTCTTCCTTTTTATTAAGCTGTTGGTCCGTATTCATTTACTTAACTTCACTGCGCTATATTTCTCTCCACACGTTCTCATGCTGTCTCCGACAGCCGCTTTCTCAAAGTCACACAACAACACATTAAACTTTTAAGTCCGCCCTATTGTCATCAAAATACAGTACGAAATAAAAGATGCATGAACTAACCTGCACCAATAATCAGATACTTACAGGCTCTTTGTGCTGCAGGTAGAAGCAGGTTTCTGATCGGTTTATGATCAACAAAATAATAAGAGCAGAAGAAAATCCTCTTGGTGGGTGTTTTAACTTCAGCGCTGCGACTCATTGTTGTGAAATCACCTTTATGGTCGTAACATGCTCCATTCATAAAATCTGGAAGTTTCCTCGAGTTTTGTATGTATCCAAGAACAGCACAGGTCATCCCAGAAGACACTTTTCCCTGAATATATCAAATTAAATCGCCCTTCTAAAATATGCGTTTTTTTCCATTCATTTAACGAGGACCCTAAGTGAAGACCCGAGCAGTGGAGAAAAGGTGTCATGGCGGCCTCCAGTGATTTGCTCTGAAAGTGGTGGATATTATGCAGAATCGAGCTTTTAACCTTCTAGTAGTGTTAACTTTACCTAAAAACGATCCCCAATGTAGTTTTATTTTACATCCATGTGTTTTGTAGCTTTATTACTTTTAAAAGAAGGGTGTGGTTTAGGCAAAGCCAACGCCTGACCGCACAGTTCCAACGCAGCACAGTGGAGACTCCACCTACCTGAAAACTTTAATGCTCCTCCTAAACTATGTCACTGGTTAGTTGGGGAGACACGCTCTCTCTGAGGCAACATCATGGTTAGGGCGGGGAAATGGGAGGGGCGAATGAGGGAGAGAATCTGGGAGCAGGCCATAGTAAGCCATTTACAGTTCAAGGTAGAGACCTCGCAGCAAGAAATGAGTGGTATCGCAAAACTGTAGTATGGTGTATGTTTCAAAATGCATAATATCATAAATGTGCAAAGCATGGTCTGTAAAACGGCAAATATAGCAAATTATGGCTTTAACTGATGATGATGTGAGCTGAGGTTCTTGTTTGTTTCCAGATCAGATTGGTAGGAACCCGGGGCTGCAGGCCATTTGGGAGGATGAGAAGCAGAGAAGGAGAGAGAAGAACCAGGCCTCTCAGATAGAAATGTCTGAGTCACAAGGTGAGAACACATTGTTCTTTGATCAAAAAGCTGCTTGTCTTTTCTTTTCATTGCTGAATGTCAGAATATTGTCTCCATTAGATTTAACTTTTTTTTTCAGCATCTTATTTGGTTAGTCAAGTCAGAGCATCACAATTATCACCTTCCTTAAGTTGCAACGTAGTCCCATAGCTCTAAACAAGACTACTGTATCCTCACATATTAGAAGTTGCCATGGAAACAAAGGTGATAAATAATGACCACTCTGCTGCAGCACTCTGATGTTTTTTGCTTCCAGTTCTTTCTAAAAATTCTGGTTTTATACAGAAAGACTAAAATTATATGACGACAAATGTCAGCTGCATCAGAAATGTCGTCTTGGCTTCCAACCATAGAGGACCATTATTTTTCTTCTTTTCTGCTCACTAGTTGTTCTTTGGCTGCTCCTGATTGGACATTATTGTCAATTTCATCTTTCTGATTGGTGTAAATTTGATAGGAAATGTCTTCATCAAGAAAGAGGTCTCTTGACAACATAGTGACATTGATTTTTTGATTATTATTATTAAACTGGCTGTATTATGCACATTTCAGGCCAACTTATTTTAATATGTGGGTCCACAAAGGCAGAATTTAATGTTGCATTTTCCCCAAACCCCTTTATTTATGTCCCAGTAGCCTTTTTACATGAGTTTAATTACGAACAAAAGTTAAACAACCACGTTAACAGCTAATTCCAATTGAAATGACAATTAGAAATTAAACTTAATTCAGAATAAATTGGCTGGTTTATTCTAATTTTGAAGCCAAATGAATTAATTTTGCTGCCATGTAAACCTTGTCGTTCTGGACATGCTCGATACCTTTTCATGACGCACATGCTCAGTCTTCTGCCTCACATCTTCAGTAGTTTATTTTTCTTTTCTTTCTAAGCTGCTCAAAAAAGTGAAGTGGTATATTTATGTTGAAGTAGTACTTTAAAAATAAAAACAAAATTGAAGCGAAAACTATTTTTAAGACGTTTGTTTCCACAAAGCCGATAAGGCGAGAAGCAGGACGTGGTTTGTGTATTTTCAGTATACTTAAATGCGTCAAGCTCGCTGTCACGTCTGCATTAAGACAAGGAAAATAAACATGGTTCCATGTAAACCTTAATTTGGAATAAATATTTCATGTAAACTCAAAGAAGAATACTTTAATTTGGAATTAATAATTCTGCCGAAAACAAGCAGAGAGAGAATGTGGGCGCGTCTGATTGGTCAACTGCCAGGAGTAGTTGTCTGGATGGACATCAGCTGTTTTCATCATAGAAACAACTCAGTCAATAATGTCTTCACAAAACATGTAGCCGTACATGTTGTAACCTGAATCGGAGCCATAAAAGGAGCGTAAACAATTCATAGATGCAGCAGGACGTTTGGTATTCTAGCTTTCCAGCTCCTGTTACGTTTCTAGGATCTCCCCATTCGCATCTATATTTTCATGTAGTCTGATATGTTTGTAGCCCGGTCATAACATTCCTAGCATCCCCCCCCCCCCCCCCCATCTATCTACTGTTTAATGTATGTTACAAAGCATGTAACATGATGAATAATGTTACTCATTGCACAGTATTTCTCAAATATTACAGTGTCAGTAAAATACATTACAGTAGTAGCTTTTCTGGCCATCATTACATATTGTATGTGGTAGCTGCTGGTAGCATTCTGATAGCGTGTGTGTTCGTTCCTTTAGTTTGACCGATGCACACACACTATTAAAACAAAAAGCAAAACAACATTTTTCATTTGAGTTCACTTACAGCTTGTGGTTCAGTATCGGAAATGTGGTCCTTCAATACCGACCCTCATCCAACCAGCAGTATGCAGTGACGTATCGGTCACAAAAATCTGTGGCTGTCTCCAAAAAGCATCCGTGTATTGCTGTCTAGCTGTTGTTTCCTTCAGCAAAGTGAACTAATGTAGCTTTCCCTCACAGCTGAAGAAGCATTGCTTGTGTGGCATGTTAAGGCTGAAAACGTCCTGATGTTCAGTTTTAGCATCTTACACTGAGCACTGATGTAGGTGCAGTTTCCTAATCATGAACGTGAATGAACAATCACTAACTCTTCCCTCCCCCTGGGGACGTCACTACAAAACCAAAGTAGAAAAATCTCTGAAAACCTATCATTTTCAGCGCCACGGACACTGGCAGGAGACTTACTGGAAAACACATTTATGCGACAAAAAGCTGGACCGCTCACTAGCCTGATGAGTATTCATAACTATAACACTGTAAACAGCTCAGAAAAGGGCAAAATGGAGCCTCTTTAAGAAAATGTGATAAATACTGGTGTTCTCATGGAGCATTGAGGATTTACCATATAAACACTGTTGTGGGTGGATTGTAAACATATCAGATGGAAAACTTCTAGGGATCATATAAACAATGATCAACCAGACAAACTGGTGATATAAGCAGTAGCGCTGTGGGACACCAGCGATCTAGTGGGATTTTAAGGGATAATGGTAGCTGGGAGGTCTGGAGTCTAAACAGTGTTGGACTCATTTGTCTGATTTGTTCCAGATCGAGGTTTTGTAACTTCAACGGAGAGCGAGAAAGTGTACATGAAGAGGCTGAAGGAGATTCTGAAGGAAAAGCAGTTTGATGTGTAAGTTTTTCATCCTCCACACTCGTCCCATTTCTTTGTGGAGATAATTGAGTTTGCTGCTGGCCTTAGATGAACCTCGGAGCCCCACCTGTCAGAGGTTTCTCACATTTCATCCATTTGTGTTGAAGTAATGAAGCTGTTGTCCTGAAACTCAGCGTCTAGCCTGGAGACAGAGAGGGAGGGAAGCACACGCTGGAGAAAATGAAGTCAGAGCAGATGTAGTGGAGAAAGGGGGAAGAGAAATGATGCTGCTGAGGTTATACAATACCCCCCCGATGTACAGTCTGGAAGTATTTTCTGTTCTAAACAAAGTGCAGTTGACCCAGCAGCATGTGAGCTGCTGCACCTCATCCAGATGGTTTCTATTCACTAAACGTAGGAGCAGCAATGGATCACACATAACTCTGTTATCAGGAAACACGAGTTTCTTGGAAAGTTCCCATTTTACTTTAAACACTTACAGTTTAACCAATGTCATTGTTTTTACTTGTTCATTTAACACCCATGAAGCACAAACAACTATTTAGAAGCATCACCGCTAATACGTAGCATAGCAACATGACGGGACGAAACCAAACACGGTCCAAACCCCAAACAGAAAACATGACAACATCATGGTCTTCCTCAGAGCTTCTAATCATTTCTCCACATAAACTAGGTGTCTTATAAAAGCAGAGACTAAAAAAAAGAGGAAAAAAAAACCCCGATCACCTCTCTATGAAGTCAGAGAGAAAACATAGAATTGCTGCTTTGGTAAACATAAAATCTGACCTGGATAGATTACAGTTACTTTATTACATTCTTAGTTACTTTCTGTAGAATATTACAAATACATACACAGACATCAGTGTAATGTTGCTGATTACACTGATGTCTGTCTCGTCACTGTGGGACAGAAACTCTGCAGCCAGAATCACACATACCACTATGCCTTTGCTTGAATGAAGATCCTGCTAGTTTCCATGGAGATGAAGGAGACTACTTCCCTCATTCCTGTTGCTGATCTTCCCTTTCCGTCTCCTCAGCCTCAGTTTCACCCCCCCATTCTCTCTAAAGCAGCGATGGAGGAAAAAGGGGTGTGGCTTCCCGGTGAAACGTGTTAATTGCTGCAGTAATCCCCTGATGTCTGCTCGGCTCCCTCCCTCATCGCCATAAAGTCATTAACTAACAGACTAATTAAGAAGTCAGCACATATACGCCGGCTCTCCAGAGACTACAGAGAAATCTCACTTTCTGAGAGAGCAGTAAGGTTAAGAAACTCTAAAAACACGATTTCATTACCATTGATAGCTTTTTATACAGAAAGGCAAAGTTTGTCCTCCAAAGCAGAAGCCCAGTCTTTTCAAATCCTTATTTCCTGCAAGGAAGCTCGTCTTAAAGCCCACATGCTACCAGTATTCCGGTATTTTCTTCTTTTATTTAAAATTCTTCAAATGAAATTTGTTCCACTTGTGTGCAGCGGCCGTCTGCCTGGTCCACATTTCCATATTTCAGAGCCACTAAGTGGTGAGCTGTGAGCCGATGCAGCGGGGGAGCATGGGTAAAGCAGCGTGATATATAGCCGATCTGCAGGCACACAGAGCCCAGTTGGCTGCATGCCCGGTTTCCATTCATATTCCCTCCTCCACTCAGCTGCTCACACACTCCGAACCGGACAGGAGGAGCTCCACAATCTTCAGCGTGGGTCTAAATCAGGGGAAATGTACGCAGCACTTCCCCTGTTTACGACCCACACTGAAGAGATACAAATAAAACCTGACTGCAGGGACACCAGAAGGTGAGATGAACCCCTTCAACTGTGTTTTTGTGATGAGGAGGAGCAGCTGGATCAGTGAAACTGGACTCATCCGCTCGTATCTATGATCTCATTGTTTTCAGTCACTAGCAGTGACCAGAGTTTCCAGACAAGTTAATCGATCCATCTCTCGCTCCATCCATCTTTTTCCAACGAGATCCTGACATATTCAAAGTCTTCCAGCTGAGCCAAGGACTGGTTCAGAGGACACACTCCTGTCTTTTCCAGGGTTCAGACTGAGCTGTAAACCACCTTCATGATGATGATCTTACTGAGGAAGACGACAGAACTGCATAATCTGACTGAATGACCAGCATTGCCTGTAAACATGTTGGTTTACTAAAGCAGCCTCGGACAGAGACGTCTGAAATCCATCTTCATTGATCTTTATATTAACCATAGATTTTAAAGTGAATCCAGTTTTCTGTGTTTTAGGTTTGGATCTGAGTGAAACGGTCAAACTTGTGATCTTTATGCCTTTCTCTGTTCAGCACACAGGAGTTGTCTGTGGATAATGAACAGGAGGATTTCCCTGGTGACCTTACTCTCCATCCTGACCCTCTGACCCCAGACGGTCTGCCATGCACCCCTGCTAATGCTGTGGACGTTCACAGGGACACTCAGCCAGGTCAGGAAGCCCCAGAGGTCACCCAGTGAATGAATTATATAAGTATATCTATACTCTGTTTTATGTGTATGTCTGGCAGAAAACGTATTCCTCATATGGTGTTTTGTTTTAATGGCATTATTCTTCCGTTATATAGTGAATATTATGTTATAACAAGCTCAAGCTGCAGAGAAAAATATTTTTAACTGAGCAGCGAGGGAAACCAGTGTGGTGTTTCAGAGATGCAAACGCTGTTGTCACCTTTCTGCTTCCATGTACAGACTCTGTGAGGAGCAGCGGAAAGGTCCCAGATGAGGCTGTTGTGGATGAAGAAGCCATCCTGAGTCTTCTGGAAAGCAGTCAGACATTTCTCCCTCTCTCCCAGACATCCAACCATTCATCTCTCCTAGGTACAGGTTGCTGAATATTTCCACGGAACCTGTTTTCTAAAACATTTAGAAACAATGACAATGTTAAGATGTTGGACCAATAAAAGAAACATAATCAAAACTCCTTGTTTTTTTAAATTTTAAAATTAATCCAAATTTTGAAGAAAAAATAAGTTTCAACTTCATTTTACTTCACTTTATAATTTACAGTTTTTATTCTTTTCTATTTATATTGTTTTGATTTTATGTAGTAATATAGATTTGAGTATTTATTAATCTATAAATTCTTAGTATTCTATAAAAATATTTAAAATAAAAAGCTCCTGAAATTTCCTGTCTGTATTTTTAAAAGGATCATTAAATGTAAACGATGTACTTGAAGTTCTTTGCACTCAAACAAAGTGAAAATGTGGGGTTATCATTATTTATTTTCATTATTTTATTATATTTATTTCACATATATAATTATTTTCATGTTACAGCTTCCAGATAACAATAACTCATTAAAACCAGCAAATATTTCACGTGTGTAGTAATCCTGATCACCTGAACTCACCTCATCATATAAACTGAAATCACATCAATGAGCTCAGCTCAACTTTATCTACAAACACTTTAAAAACAGCTGCGTTGGTCAAAGTGTTGTACACATATTTACAATAGTTGGAAAAATCAACTAATTAAATGTGGAATAAAAGAGATATAAAAACGAGCACAATAAAAGCAATTAAAACAATAAAAGCAAACATCTCACACTGAGTTAAAAGAGAAGAAATGTGCTTTAAGAGGATTTAAAAAGAGGAAGCGAGTCTGCCTGTCACATTCAGAGGCAGCTCATTCCAGAGCTTTGATGCAACATGTAAACAAGCCCGATCACCTTTCTATGAAAAGATAGAACTGTTGCTTTGATAAACATAAAATCCCTCCTGGATACTAATAGATTACAGTTACTTTATTACAATCTTAGTTACTTTCTGTAGAATATTACAGATACGCATAATAAATTATTACAGATTAGCTCCGGTTTTGTTGTTTTCATGTTTACCAAATCCGTTCTGCGGCCCAGATTGGACCCTCTGGATGACCACTTTTGGCCCCTGGGCCCTATGTTTGACACTCCTGATCACTTTCAGCTGGAAGTGACTTGTGGCAAGAAAATGACTTGTTATGATCAGCTGTGACTGCAGGAGGACTTCCAGAGTAAAAGCAGGTAAAAGCGGTCAACATGCAGAAAGCTAACACCTCTTCTGCTTCCTCTTTGTGCTCTGAACAGTTTTAGTTGTGATGAAACATCTGCCTCATGCTGCATGATGGTGGTCAGCAGATGTCAGAAACCTCTGTATCAAAACTCTTCATAAACAGTCGAGATCCCAGATTTGTCTGGTCATGAACACATTACTGGAACCATCACTTCCTGTTCAGATATCTTTGCTTATTGATTATGTGAAGATGTTTTCTAAAAGCAAATCAGGTGATTGTGTTTGTTTTCCGCCAGCTGCTTGCAGTCGATCCAACATAAAAAGTTGTACAACTAACAAACGGCAAAAAGCCTCTTTTGTAACTTTCATGTAATGAAAGTTTAATTTCACCCTCTCGTTATTAAAATGCTCTGCGTTGTTTACTTATATTTATTGTGTGCTCATGGTGACATTCTGGAGATATGAAGCTAAATTATTCCTGACTTACCTGTAAGTCCTGTTTGGATCAAGTTTTATTAAAACAAGGAAGTTGTTTATGTGATCAAATTAAAGCAGTTTATATGGTTAAGTTTAAACTTTAAAGGATGATTTTTGATCTGTTGGGCCATCTGTTGTCTTTGTCTCAGCAGATGCCACAAAAGACCATGCCATCATCAACTTGCTGGCAGGCCTGGAGGATGATGGCTTTCACAGGACTATTGGTGGCCACAACTCCCAGTCCCACTCACTTCCTGGTACCAGAAGCTACCACTGCAACAGCGATGAGGAGGAAGCAGAGTCCGAGCTGGACAAAGAGGAGGCGGAGCTTAGTATGATGATGTCACAACGGTGGGACAGCGAGGCTGCTGGGAGCTCGTCTGCACGGAGGCGAGTTTATGTCTGATGGTTCAGAGAGGAAAAACAAACCAGTTGAAAGATAAAAATAGCTTCAGAGCTCTGGCCAGTAGTCATGGAAACCGCTTGTATTTATAATTCAATACTCCATGAAATGGATAAATATGTTCATTGAATAAATACAAAAGAAACTAATAAAAATGTGCATTTTTAATAATGAACATATTTATTAAAATATAATTATATCCTCCAACAAAGTTTCCAGGATATTATGGTTTTTCACTGACTACTGCGATGACTTGAACAATATTCAATTTATTTGTTTCACGTTTTGCATGTACATAGATCTCATCGCCAGCCGTAGATGAACTGATTCAATGTTGAACAATTGATCTTTTTTAATTTGGCCACGAGGGGGCGCTCAAACCGGAACACTGTTATGTCTCTGAAACTATTCATTAAGATCAAGTGCAAATGAAAGGTCATGACCTGAAGATGTGTCATATAATGATGTTATACCTGAATGTTTCTATATTTGTATGTATTTGAGGATTTGGGAAACGGAGGATTAGGGGTGTTTAGAGATGTATCCCTAGACGTCGTTTCGGCGGCATCATTTCTGGTTTTAACTTTAAAAAGTTAACGTTGGTAATGCGGTGGTTAGCCTCACGCCCTCTCAGGAGGAGGTCCCTGGTTTGAACTTTGGCCTTTCTTTGTGAAGTTTGCATGTGCTCCACATGTTGGCGTGCTTTCTCTCTTCTCTCCTACCATCCAAAAACCATTCATGTTAAGTGAATTGGTTATTTAACACATAACTTTTATCAGGAAACACAAGTTTCTTGGAAAGTTCCCCATTTCACTTTGAACACTTACAGTTTAACAAATGTCATTATTTTATTTGTTCATTTAACACCCATGAAGCACAAACAACTATTTAGAAGCATCACCGCTAATACGTAGCATAGCAACATGACGGGAAGAAACCAAACATGGTCCAAACCCCAAACAGAAAACATGACAACATCATGTGAGCGGTTTGGCTGCTTGTTTGTATCTCTGTGTTGCAACTCGCAACGTGTCCAGGGTGCATCCTACCTCTTGCCCGATAATTGCCAAGATAGGCTCCAGCTACCCGCAACCCTGAATTGGATGAAGCGGTTAAGAAAATAGACAAATGGACAGATGCATGGATGAATTTAATTACAGAAACTTCTCTTTATTTTTTTTATGCACACGTTTATTTATTTAAAAAAAAACTGTATTATCAGTAATCTACACTTTAATTTCATCATGATACTAGTGTTTGTTAGTGTACCTGGTTTAAGCAATGAATTAAATATACTAAGTAGGCATTTTAACAGATATAAATACATGATTTTTTTTTATATACATATATATTTTTTTTTATTTATGAATATTTTATTTATGACATGTTTGTTCATTTCATTATTTTTTAAATCACTCTATAGAGTTTGTCCGTGAATGTCTGAAAGAGTATTAGTTAAGATTATATTAAAATGATTGATGAGAATAAAATATGATCTTCTCAATGGATGTAGCTAGGGCTGTCACGGTTAAGGAAGGTCCACTGCGGTGTTGCATGTTGCCTCAACAGCGTGGTATGCGCTTTTACCGCAGTAAAAAAAAAAAAAAGGCACCTGCATAAACTCTCAGGCATGAGCGACTTTTGCGGTGATGGCGGTTGTGCGACGTCCTGCGGTTAGCCTTGTCAACAGCGCGGTGTTCCGGTTATTGCGACAGACCTAGATGTAACATCGTCTTGTGATCAGACTTCGGTTCCTGTGACGTACTGGAGGTCGTTCTGAATTTTACCACTTATCTTAATCCTGCATCTGAAGCAGAACTAAGAGGTAAAATGCTTTCCAGTCAGCCGAGTCATTTGTTACTGTTCCTATTGTGTTGGTGGCAGGCTTACAGTGAAGGAGGCAGACGACGGCTCCAGTGATGAACAACAGGGCTCATCTGATGACGACATGGAGTGGAGTGGGAACAACTCCCTGTTCGCCAACCTGTCTATCCCTCAGCTGGATGGAGCAGCTGACGAGAGCAGTGGTGAGTCTCATATTTGTTGTTTTGTTTTTAACTCTTGCAATAAGTTTGTTGCGTAGCCAGATTTCCATCCAGAGCATACGCTGGATGTAAAATTTCACACTCCTGTTAAAATCCAAGGTTTCTTCAGTGTTCCTTCTTTAATGTGACCCAACTGAAAGTCAAACATATTTGTTAGAAATAATCTGGCTGCATAACTTAGTTCTTCTGGGAAGGTCAGTCAGGAGAAGGTCGAGACTAAGTAGAACAACAGTGACATTACAAATACTTCGACCAAACGACTTGTTTATTGTTTCTACCAACGGTCTGGGTCAGGTTGATCTGATAGAGTAATCCTTGAACTGTACCCTTAACTGGTATGAGGGACATGAGTCAGACAGTGATAGATGCATCAGCTACTTAATTGTCTGACATCTTAGCAGTGCAAAGTCTTCCTGAAATTAATTAAAAGGAAGATTAAGTTGACCCAAAAACAAATGAAGAAAATGGTGGACAGTCAGCAGATTGTGTTCTTTCTTTTTGTCATGTAGTTTTAATTTTAAATAAGGATGCTTAAGGATGCCTTTTTTTTAAAATTAATATTTGATGTAGCGATTTTGTCCAACTCTTAATTTCTGATACTGATATCAGTAGATACCGATACATTTCAATGCATGTATCGATCATATCGGACATGTCTTGTTTTAAACGAGGATAACTCCAATTTATATTTAAATATTGAGCTGTTGTTCCTCCTTTGTTCTTGTTACCAAGAAAACATATGAAATCATGATTTTTTTCCCCAAATGGATTGGCGTGTATGAAGCTCCATCCTTTACAGTCTGATTGGTAAGACTGGGACCCCATCAGAAAAGCTGAACCAAAAAAATAGGACTGCTCTGATTTGATATTTTGTTACCGTTCCCAGTTTTTGCCTGTGGAAGTCAATCTGCAACCTCTAGCAGTTAAAAGTTAAGCCTATACGGAAGCTCCAGAAACTGCATTTTACTCCCCATCTGCTAGAGGCGGATGGGCACTGCAACATAAAAAAATGTTTGCAGCATGGTAATCATTTCAGTTTTAATAGGTCAAGTTTTCCTTCATCACAACTGTGAAGGGGGGTGAATTATTTGTGACTCAAGGTCTCATGTTATGCAAAATGGACTTTTTTGAGATTTTAACCTTATATTAGTGTTAATTGTATCTTGAAGTAGTTTTGTTTTTCATCCATGCATTTTTGTAGTTTTATTGCTTTAAAAAGAAGAGTGCAGCTTAAGCAGAGCAAACGGCTGACACCACCGCTCTGACACAGCACAGTGGAAACTCCCCCACCCCTACCTGAAAACTTTAGCGCACCATCTCCTCCAGGAAGTGTGCATGTTGCTGCTGCTGTACTCTTGTCAACAGACACACGTGTAACTGCACACTGACTAGACACGGTGCCTCTTTGGCTGCTCGGTGCAAGTGGGGCAGGAGAGATACAGATCCAGTCGTTTACAGTTCTGGCTAGAAATCTCTCAGAAACAAATGAATGGTATGGCAAAACTATATTTTGGTGTATGTTACAAAATGCATAATATAGGATAGGGTATATTAATATCATACATAGGATAGACAGTGAGATTGGCAAATTTAGCATAATATAGCCCCTTTAAAGATTTTATGAATGGAGCATGTTACAACCATAAAGTCACTCGCAAGATGATGCAGAGAGATGAGGCGATGTCAAAACAATGGGTCACAGCGGTGAAGTTAAAACACCCACCCAAGAGGGTCTACGGCTGCTCTTATTATTTTGTTGATCGTAAACCAACAGAGCTGCATCCAGATCTAGAATTATATCTGGGCCACGAACGATCACCAGCAAATTAGATGCGAAGGTTAACTAGATACAACAATGCAGCAGTGCAGCATGAAGAGCCTCATAAAGGCTCTAATAATTAAGTGCAGGTTAGTTGATGAGATATCTTTTATGTTGTACCGTATTTTCATGGCCATAGAGCCACTTATGTCTTAAATTTTCTCCAAAATGTACCTCGCACCCCATGGTACATTTGATACGACTTCGGAAAAGCGGTCATAGGAGAGGACAGCATGAAAACAGTAAAGGGGGAAGTGTGGCTTCACAAAACAAGTGAAGTAAATGTACACAGACCAATAGCCTAATAAAAGAAGGAAAGTGACTATAAAACCTGCTGAAATAGTCAGAGGAGCAGACTCCTTTTACTTTGGATCTCTGGAAGGAAGTACAGACTTTTTGGCAGCGAGCCAAAGTAAATAAAACACGGCAAATCAAAGCAGCAGCGGGAGGAGATGGTTGGAGCTGGCTGTCACATTGACAAGCTAATCAACAAATTAAGCAAAAGTTAAAAAGATTTAAGGGACCAGAACAGGAAGCTAGGATGCAGCAACAACGACCAATCCAAAAGAAACCCACATTTTTCACATCCTGAATTCTGATCGCGGTGCATGTCTAACCCGGCAAATGTAATGTAATTTTTAAGTCAGAAGTAGTATTACGTTTTAAAACTGTACCAGTTAATGATATTATAGATGGAAGGGGGAAACCGGCTTCCGCACAATTTTACGCAATGGATCATGGGAACGGTTATTTGCCAAGAAAGTGGTGGAAAGGAGGAACACTCTGAAGTAGATGGTAGCTCCACCCTTTACCAGCTTAGCTCATAAGACATGGATACAATTGGCACATTTTTAATAAGTTAATGTTACACGTCGTCTCCTTTGTCTGTGGCGCTGTGCTTTCCTCACTTCATCCATGAAATAAAGAAGTACAATATGCTCGATTCTTTTTCTCACAGATGTTTTTTTGTCTTCCAGCCTCAATGTTAGCTGCCTGGTATGATATGATCGTCTATAATTAATAATCCCATCATAAGCACATAAACAACACAATACAATTTGATCTGTAGCGGTGTTTTGTGCGCTCAATATTTTACGCGGATTTTCTTTTGTATTTGAGCGGCGCCGAGTACACATCACGACGTAAATGGTTGCATTGCATTGGCAAGGTTTGTGTCTCATGTGCAAATCCAGAGTAAAACGTTTCTCCTGTGGAAGGACAGTTATTAGAACTGAATTTGTGGTGAACCATTTGTAGAACTGTGTTCTTAGAACGTGTCTGTCGGAAAGCGCCTAATCTCTCTCTCTCTCTCACATCTTCTAGATTCCTCTCTTACAGACAGCGGTTCCATATCCCAGTCTTCTGTCATCGTCTCAGAGAAGCTGTTGGGAAAAACAAATCCTTACACTGGAGAGACGGTCCACTTAGAGCCTCCCTCCTCAGCTAAGATGCTTTTAGAGAAAAGGCCAGTTCACGTTCTTGACTCGGAGGGACCACTTGAAAAGCACTTTCAGTTAAAAAACAGCCAGGATGGCAGCAGTGAATGTTCAACAGGTTTTCAGGTCAATAAAGAGATCCCCTATATCCTCCCAGTGAAGCATCCGATTCCCTGTAAGATAACCAACCACCCTGAAGTGTCCCCCATGTTCACATATGACAAAAAAACTTCTATTACCTTACAGAAGACAGATATTGAGGGTTTTCCGTTTGGTAACAGAAAAGTCACTAAGACCAGAAAGAGATATGGCAGCTTAAAAAATGTAGAAAGCAACTGTCTGTCTATTCTGCAGAACCACAGGACCTTCTCCCTCTGCTACTCGGAGTTAAGAAACTGCTCAGCTAAGACAGAGATGGAACTGAGCTCCCAGGAGAGCCCCATCCTGAGAAACATCACCTCAGCATCTTCACCCATTAAGGAGGATCAGTTCCTGGGTCCACAAGAGGAGAAGATGATTCAAGAGAGTGAAGAAGGAGATGTTGGGGAATTGAAAATCAGATATGAGGACTATCAGGACAACAAAACTGACAGGACCATTGTGGCCCAGCAGGAAGCTCACTACAAGTTCTTCCCCAGCGTCATTCTGTCTAACTGCCTCAGCAGGAAGAAAACTGGGACCAAGAAGATGGCCGATTCCTGCAGCGTGCAAGATCTGTCTCCGCCTCGCAAGTCAAGGCTGAAGGTGATGAAGAAAAGGTTAGGGATGGCAGGACAAAGGAGCAAAACCAAGATGGTGCAAAGTTCTAGCTCTGAGAGTCTGGCCAACACCAGCCCCACTTCCACCATGCTGATGATCCATAATGATCCTGTTACTGGGGAAACAGAGGAACCAGGTCCAAC
This sequence comes from Pseudomugil tenellus, assembly GCA_037177515.1. Classification (NCBI taxonomy): domain Eukaryota; kingdom Metazoa; phylum Chordata; class Actinopteri; order Atheriniformes; family Pseudomugilidae; genus Pseudomugil; species Pseudomugil tenellus. The sequence continues at coordinate 1,615,139 of JBAMHX010000025.1, read as the reverse complement.
AGAGGAGGCTGATCCCCCTCCGGATGAACCAAATTTAGAGATGATCATTAGTGAAGAGATGGATGATGAAAACAAGACAAATGAGCAGATAGAACCAGTGTCACAGCCCCCTGCACTCAAATTCCCTGCTGGTTCTTCTTCTGAAGAAGAAGTCAAAGACTCTGCTGAGAGCCAACTGGATCCAAAACCACACGTACTGGCAAAAGTAACTTGTACTAAACCGTCAGCACTGCCTGGGAGTAAATACACACTCAGGACCAAGCGGAAGATGACTTACAGTGGTGAGGATTTAGAGCACTCTGGTTCCACTCGCTCCAAAAATCCATCTAATGTCAAAGAAAGGCAGAAAGACAACAGCGTCCCTGGTGGGCAAGAGCCGAAACAACAGAAACGACGCAAAAAGGAGCCTCCAGTCATTATCAAGTATATAATCATCAACAGGTTCAAAGGACGGAAGAACATGTTGGTGAAAATGTCCAGGGTAACCTTAGAGGGGTCGTCGGTGTCATTGACTCCTGATAAACTGGAGCGGTACCATAAATTGGCTCCTCTCAAGGAGTTCTGGCCCAAAGTTCCAGAGTCCACCGCAGTCAAGTTTCCAGTCACTGAACCCAAAGCTAAAAAACACCCCCCAAAAAAAGCAAAGGTCAACAACACCAACAAGAAAGTGTTAAATACCCCCTCAAAAAAACCTCAAATCAGACGGGGTGCCTTGCTCAAAAGGAGTAAAGGCTGTCAGAGGGGTCCAGTTCTTCCCTCACTGCCCCCCCCTCGGCCATGTTACTGCGAGCTGGCTGATGACCATGACGGGGAGTATACAGACGTCATGGTAGAGTTAGGATATCTGTCTGACAGATCCCTGAGCCCCACAGATTCAACTCCTCCACGATGCTGGTCCCCGAGCGACCCGTTGAGGAACAGCCGGAGCTTAGATCAGCTGATAGATCCGCTCAGTGACCCGTGTCTAGGTTCCACCTTTCAAAAGCCACATACAGCATCTTCAACCAAAGGAGCCCAAAGAAGGCGTCGAACTGTCAAACCTAAGAAGGCTGCAGAGGCTTGCAGGAAAGGAAGCCGGACTGCTGCAAAGTCTCCAGAAGAGCCAAAAACGAGGAAGTCAAAAAGAGGATCTGCTCCTCCGAAGCAAACCAAGAATAGAAAGAGTCCCACGGCAGGTACCAGACCGAGGAGGTCTGGTAAAAAGAAAGCAGAACAAAAGAAAAGCCACGACATGAGCTGCTGCCAGATCCCCGAGAACAAGCTGTCTTCATCACAGAGCTCCTCACAGGAAGTCCCTTCATTTCAGCAACCGGTGGAGTCTGATAGTAGCCAGGTCCAGTCCAGCTCTGCATCTGGACCCAGCTCCACCTCACAAACCCGGTTTGTAGAAGCGAAGGTTGAGGACTGTGAGACGTCCATCATGGAGGCCAACCAAAGCGGCTCAGTAGCACCTGAAACTAAGCAACAAGGTTGTCAGACCACCTTGGTGAAGGCAGAGACTTCCCAGGAGGAGAACAAGGCTCCCCCACCTCCTGTTGCTGTTGAGCACAGTAAACTTGCCCAGCTACCTTCAAGTCCAAGAAATGGGGAGGTGCCCCCCCTGTCTGAAAGCTCCCCTGGCCTGGCTGTCCTCAAACAGCTTCTCCAGAAGAGACAGCAGGTTCAGGCCCTTCCTACACAGGCGGTTGGTAAAGAGGACCATGCTGCTGTAGCCCAGGTGGCAGTCCTGCCCAACCCCCCTGCTACACCCACCAAAAACAGGAGAGCTCCCCCCACCTCTCCTCGGAAACCCAGGGCCCCAAAGTCTACCGCCCCCAAAGAGAAAAAGCCCAGAAACAGGAAACAGAAAACAAGCAGCACTCAGCCAGACATGTCTTTGAAGCAGAAGGGTGGCGTGTACGCTGACTGCCCCCTCTTCCTGTCAGATCCAGGACTGGACAGCTTCATGGAGGACAGCTTGTCTCCCGAACTCCCCCACAACTATACGTTTGACATTAACACCATCCATCAGACAGACTTCTCCAGTCCATACAGCGGCAGTCAGTTTGTTCTGACCGATAAAAACTTACCCCTCAAGTTCCTCAGCGACATCAGCCAGGAAGCTCCACCTGCCGAAGATCTTCCCCAGAACCAGAACCTTCAGGCTTCCTGTCAGAGAGTCTCAGAGTTGTCGAGAGGCAGATCTGCCAGTCCTGACCTGTTTGACAGACCTGAGAACAGAAACTCTGTATCAAGCTTTACTTCGCCCGACTTGGAGAAAACCAGCAGCAGGGAGCTGGCCCTCAGGAAAACCCCCACCCTCAGTCCCTTCCAGGACTTCCACTGTGAGAGGAAGGAGCTGCTCTTCTCAGCTTTGGACCCAGTGCTGCCTTTAAGCTCCGCCTCCTTTGTCTACCATGACAGCTCGCCCACCAGCGATCTCCTGGACGGCATCGACGGGCTCACGTCCACCACCCCTAGCAGCTCTCCACGCTCCATCAGCTCACTGTCGCAGGTGAGGGCGAGCCAGCTCCAGCGGGGGGCAACGGGAGGGGCTCACATCCTCAAACCCCTCATGTCCCCTCCGAGTCGTGAGGAGATCCTCAGCACTCTGGTGGACCTGGAGATGTCGGAGGCTTCTTTCCAGGAGCCGTTCTGCAGCGATCCCTCCGATGCTCCGGGAAAACCAATGTAAGCAAGTTCAGATGAGAACTGCAGTGCATGTTGGGAAATATCCAGTCAGTTAGGAGAGACGTCTCACATGTTTAACCCCTAAAGCCCCAAGGGTCTTTTTCAATTCTCTACTAGAAAATGAAAACACCCCTCCCAAAAAAATATTTTTTCTCTGTAATGCTAAACTGTATGAAAAGAAAGTGAGATATTCTCAGCAGATGCTCCTTTGTTAAGGATTTTTTAAAGATTTATTTTGATAGTATAAAACTCCTTTTGGGAGTCCAAACCTCCTGAAAAGTGTAAATGAATGTGGTGATGTCTGGTTAAAGATTCATGGAGCTGAAGCGAAACAGATAGCGAGGTGGTTCTCAGTGAGGCCTTCATCATCCTATGTGGAATCTGGGACACGCAATTCGGACCTTCTGGCGTTAAACTCATCTCAAGCTCTCCTTCTGTGGTGTCCAGATCTGTATAAAGTGTCATTTTCCAGCCAAAGACCCCCACCCCAATCCAAAAAAAGACTCTTGGGGCTCAGGTACTCAATGCAGATGAATAGGACATAATTCCTGAGGTTTTTCTTCCTCATTTGCTGAAATGTTATGTTTAAACATGTAAATTGAGCTCATTTACATACATTTCCAGGTTTACTCCGTATTCAAAGTGATTTATGCATTTTGTTGAGATCAGTCGAAAAATTTTATTGAGGGAATTTTGCATCTATATTTATCACTTCGTTATTTAGAAAATACTGTTTGAAACCAGCAAAACCTTAATTTTCGCCAGGTTTGGCTGATTAAAATGTTCTATAAATCAGATTGTGTTTGAGATATTGAATAAGGCTTCAGTTAAAACAGACAGGAGCAGAACTGGAAAGTGTGGAGGTGCTGCTGAAGTTTTTGAGGCGGACACATAAAAAAAAATCTGGAAACTTTTTAAACTTTGGATTGCAAAATTATTTTTTTATAAAAGTGTTTAGACATCAGCCTGGAATAAAGTCATGGAAACGACTGTGCACGTAACTATCGCACATCAGAGCTTCTCAGGTTCTGAGTCCGTCCTGAGTCGATTTGCATCTTCTGTTTTCTCTGCAGGGAAGTCGGAGGCCGGAAGCTTACGGTAGGAACCAGACTGGTGAAGGAGCTTCCAGAGTTCAGCGGAGACCTGTCGTTGGAGGGTCTCCACTTCTGGAAGACTGCCTTCCTGGCCATGACACACCCCGCCACCATCGTTACTTCCTTTACTCCTCAGGGAGCAGAGAAACTTGAAGAACAAGCAGATAATGACAGCTCCTCAACCTGCGACAAGAAGGTGGTCCTCCTGCCCTGCAGAAGCCCACCAAGCCGGGAGTGTGTGCAGCTGTGGCTAGAAGCCCGCAAACAGTATGAGAGTCTGCAGAAAGGTAGGAGGGAGGTGGAGGAGAAGGACCACCAGAGAACCGTACAGCCAGCTGCTTCCAGCTGTCCAGCAGTCAGGATGGAGCAGGGTGGGGGTCTTTCCAGCAGCAGGGCTTTGAGGAGGAAGAAACTGGACCTCTCCTTGATCATCTCTCCTGTAGTAAATAAACAGAGTAAATCCACAGAGACAAGTCCGCTTTCTGATGAAGGCAGCATAGATCTCCAGCTGAAAGATGATGAAGATGCTCAGCCCTGCTCTCCAGAGTCCCCCGAGCTGCCACCGTGGCAGGAGTCCCATCATCTGGCCTCCTCAGAGCCAGAACGCCTCAACGAGAACAAGAAGAGAGAAAACTCACCAGAACCAGCATCACCCACACACATTCATTTAGCAGAGAGACTTGGAGGAAACCATACTCCAAACAGGAGCAGCCCCCATCTGCTGCACGACACACCGTTTGTAAAGAAGCGACAAAGAAGCAACGAAAGCCCCGAACCAGTTTGCAGCACACCCATGTCCGATGGTGAGAGCCAAACTCCGCAAGGTGAGGTAAACGCGTCCTGTTAGCTTCACACTTCAGTGCTGTCTGTTTCCCGCTGCAGATGATCGAGCTGGTCAGAGACTTCAGCAGAAGAGAAGAAGCCAGGCGGATCCACTGAGGCGGGTCTTACTCAACACACAGATGAAGGTCAGACCACAACTGCGATTAGGGAGCCAGCTGCCTCAGTTCCGTCATTCAGAATCAATCTTTCCTTCATATGACCCGCTCGCTCTGTTTTTCTCCACAGAACCAGTTCGCTGTTCTGAATGTGCCAAAGAAGGATCATTCTCAGATTGAAGGACCCAGCATAGCCAACTCATACGGCTTCAAAGTCAGCATGCAGAATCTGCAGGATGCCAAAGCTCTGCATGAGGTGAGACGCTGCTCAGTACGTCCCCAAAGGTTCAGTCGGTCCAAACGGGATGAAGACCAAATCCATCTGTACGCAACCCGTCCAATGAAGATTGTTTTTTAACATTTAAGTTTCAGGACTTGAGTATTTCTGTGTGTTCAGTTTGTCTTTCCAAGACCAGGGCAGCGTTGGTCATTTGAAGCTCTTAGGCGACAGTGTGAGCCTGTACTACGAAGCTGGATTTAGTGTTATGGAGGCAAATTCAGACGTAACCCTGGTTTTCCATATATGATGCTGCTTCGCCTCCTACTGGGTTTTATCATTGTAACTTATGCTGAACGGCTAACCTGCTTCGGAGCAGATTATGTTCTGGATAAGAGATCAATGAGTATAAAGGCACCTCGTTCTCTTGGGAAAAATCCTAAAACCCATTTCTATGACTTTGGTGTGCAGATCTTTAGAGGGGGGGCTTCAGACAGGTTTTAGAGAGAGACACATCTCTATGATGATGAAATAAAATTAAGAAACAAAGAGGAAGACTGTGATAGACGCACTTCAGAGCAGGGTGACCCCCCCAAACCAAGGAGTGCATACCTAAAGGGTGGGTGTGGCTTGGATACAAATGCACCGACATGGAACAGACAATAGTTTTTAGTAAAATATTCTGACTCCCAGTTCACACAACGGACTCCAACGCTAAGAAATTATTTTATCACCTAAGAATCACAAAAACGATTAAAGAGATTCAACAAGTAAAAGAAAAAGCAGCGTTGAGTGATGGTAATAGTGTTTGTAATAAACTACAGACGCTGCAACAGGCTGTTGTCCGGGCAGCACCGTATATTCATAGTTCCCACAGATGCTTTCTATTGCCTGCACTAGAGAAGGAAGAATATTTGGATGGAACATCTCCCATGCGGGATGTCTAATGACTTCACAGACGGGAGATGCTTCCAAGTAATATTCTTTGCTCGTTCAAGTGCACGTTACTCAGTTTCTGTTTTGGGGTGTTTTTTTCCTTCCTTCGCTTTAACCCACAGTCTGTAAATGGATCGAATTGCCAGCAGGAAAAGCGACGGCAACCATAGGCAACGTTTGGTCTGGCTGCGGGTGGGGCGGGGGGTCCTGGCAGCAGACGGGTAACTTGGAACCTTAAATGGAATATAGAGAAGGAACCAAAAAAAAGTATTTTCTTGCTTTTGTTCTTTATATTTCTGCATGTCTGACCCTCTGTGGTGAGGTCATGTTTGTGATTGGTCAGAGGCTGCTAACTCCACCCCTTTTATGTGAGCTGATCTTGATGGAAACCCTGAGTTGGTAACCAGCTCCGTAGTACCACTTATTCAGATCCAGATTGTCTGATAACAACCCAGAAAATGGAGATATATCCGGGAAGTGTTGTAGTTCAGGACTCTGGTCTAATGTTCTGAAATTCTGAATGAAAGATTTAACTTTAGAAGAAAATAGTCCAACAGGCTGCAGTTTGTCCACCCAGCAGTCAATCTGATGGGGGGGGGGATGTTCAGTGTCCTGATAGGAGACAATGAACAAGAGGGTGACTTCCTGTTTTTCTGAGTGTCTAAACATCTTTTTGTAGCTTCAGGCGGGTTGTTGTGTTTGTGTTCAGATCCAGCACCTGACCCTGATGGGAATGGAGCTCCATGCTAGAACTCGCCGAGACCTTGAACCAGACCCGGAGTTCGATCCCATATGTGCCTTATTCTACTGCTTCAGCTCTGATGCTCCTCTGCCGGATGCAGATGGCGCTCAGCTGACGGGAGCCATCGTGGTGGACAGAGACTGCGGACGCTGTGGCCGAGGTGAACTTCTGGACAACTGGTTCATTTAAAGGAAGGAAAAGTTCCAGGATCCTTATGTTTGTGTTGAAAAATGCCCAACAGGTCGCAGGGAAGCTGCGCCGCTGCTGGTCCGCTCGGGCGTCTCCGGCCTGCAGGTTACGTATGTCGGTGAGGAGAAGACGCTGTTCCAGGAGCTCATCACCATCATGAGGAGGTGTGTGTTTCCCGTCCTGTCAGAACTTTTCATCTGGTTTCTTTAACTAACTCAGACATGCTCGCTCAGGTTTGACCCAGATGTCCTGCTGGGCTACGAGGTGCAGCTGCATTCATGGGGATACCTCCTTCAGCGGGCCACGGCGCTCGGAGAGGACCTCTGCCAGCAGCTGTCCCGAGTACCAGGTACCATCTGGACTTTTAGAGCCCTCATTTGCTCTTTATTTATTTGGACACGATGATGGAGACAAGTCATTACAGGGAGGATAGAAAGCTGAACCCCACAGATCTTGTTAACGATAGCGCTTATGGTTTGTGTCGGCAGAAATGAAACCGTTCTTTTTAACCATTTTAGTTCAGTATATTATATATTTCTGGTTCTGTTGGTTCTCAGGTGACTCAAAAGAAAATCGGTTTACAGCTGAGAGAGACGAGTATGGCGCCGACACCATGACCGAGATCAACATCATTGGACGCATCACACTCAACCTGTGGAGGGTGATGAAGACCGAGGCAGGTTTTCCCAACATGGAGAAACACTCACTTATTTAACTGGGATTAATCTCCATTTATGGACTGTTTTCTGGATTCATGCTGTGAGCTTTTAGAGCATCAGCAGGTATTCTAACGTTATGAAGAGGGAATGAGATTCTTCTGAAAGAGCAGAAGCTGTGATGAATTATTTTCTCGTCTACATACATTATTGTGTTAAATGTCACTCTGCTTGACTTGTCCGACCCAGAGCCTGAAGTTCTGTCAGCTCTGAGGTTAATCTCTAAATCTGCTTTGTGTTTTTCCTGCAGGTGACATTGAATAATTACAGCTTTGAAAATGTGGCGTTCCACGTGCTGCACCAGCGTTTCCCCCTCTACACCCCCCGCACGCTGTCCGACTGGTTCGACCACAACACAGACTTATACAGGTCCGAAGATTTTCTGCTTTTATCTTTGCTGAATTTCTCAGATGGTTCTGATTTTCTCCTTCAGACAGAGTTGTGCCAGATGTTTCCCAGGTTTTATTTTCTGAAATGTCCTTCAGGTGGAAGATGGTGGATCACTACGTGAGCCGTGTGCGTGGCTCCATGCAGCTTCTTCAGCAGCACGACATCATCGGCAGAACCAGTGAGCTCGCCAGACTGTTTGGAATTCAGTTTCTCCACGTCTTGACCCGAGGGTCGCAGGTACGGCGGGTTACCTGCTCATCGCTAAGCTGTGGGGATGGTAGATGGACTTGTACTTGTATAGCGCTGTTTCCAGTTCAGCCATTCACACAAACATCGGGGGGAACACGGGGTTCAGTGTCTTCCCCATTTCAGCATGTAGTTAGGGGAAGTCTTTCCGGTTAAAAGACAACTGCTCCTCCGCCTGAGCTACAGCCTCGATTCGAGAAGCTGGAGGTTATACTCCGCTCTGTCCTGCTACACCCCCCCCCCTCCCTCTCATTCACACTCCTCTAAGGACAGAAATGTTTGTTTTAATAAAGCTGAAGTTAAAAAAAAGATGACCTGAGCTCTCACAGATCAGTGGAAAGCTGCGAATCCACCAACTTCTCATCATCAGAAATGTGTGTAAATAAAATTTAATCTGGAAAAAGCGGAACTCCAAGTATTCCTGATGGTGTCGCAGTGGAATTTATTAGATCTGGGATCTACTCGTTGTTAACATGCCTTTGACTCATAGGCTGTGTGCTGGAGTTGCAACATGGACTTGGAGCTCCTCATGTGAAAAAGAGCACAAGATCGAAGGTAAACACGTCGGATAGATTTAAAAAGCGCCTCTCGGACCGGCATTTTATAATTGATGCACAGTGACAAGCACTCATCTCATATTTAGGAAGATCGGAAAGTGTGTTACCGGATTGACTTTGTCCCAGTGCTGTGTACTATCCTGATCTCCGGTATTGAAGATTTTGGCTGCATTTTTGTGCTTGTGTTATCTGCAGCTTACACTGTAAACAGCAAGTATATCTCAACCCTTAATGTTCAAATAATCCTTCTTTTAAATAGATTTTTATTCAATGTTTAATGAAAACAGTACAATTCACTATGCACATTTTCTCACACACATATTCTTTTTACAGCCGCACAGAAACTTTAGCCAGTTTAAAGTAAAAATAGATTTTGGAAGAAAAAAGAAAAGTCGGTTGAAGGTATAAATGTCAACACATGTACCTGTGTAACCTCCCCTTCGGTCTCTTTTCATTTTCATTTTTTGTGCTTTTTTTTTACTATCACAGGTCAAGTCAAGCAATACTATTAAAACTCTGTAACATAAACATTTTTCAAAATAAACAAACAATTCAGGTTGTCAAGGGGATCTGTAATAAGTTCCTCTTGATAAAGCAAAATTACTTAGCACAACACCATCATTCTGCTTGCTTTAAGACAAAAAAAAACACCGTACCAAAAGATGGATTTCCGTCTGTATAGCCGTGTTCTGCATCGAGCATAAATGGGCCTTAAGGAGAATTTAGAGACCAGTTAGCAACAACATGCAAGTTTTTGGATGATGCAAGGAAGTCTAAGTACTTTAAGAGAACCCAAGTATACGTGAGAAGGTAGGAAGCATGTGCAGAGAAAGTTAGCTGTGAGAAACATCCCGTTTAGTTATAAACGTGTTGTTTTTGTTATAAAAACACCACATGGCCCCTTTTAATTTCAGCAGTCCTGCATCTGCTTCATCACTGCTGGATAAAGAGACATCCGTTGTGTCTTATTTTACACATAATAAACAGACCACAGCCGCTCGGGTACAAAACCCTCCCAGAAATGTTGCTTCAGCAGAAAAAATACCAGACAGGAAGAGGAGGTAAATAACTAGTTTTGTTGTTGCTGAATCCTCATGTGGGCGCAACGATTAGCTTACGTAGCCTAGCGGCCGCTACGTAACAGCAGCCGGTCCAGGTTCAGTCCTCACGTCTTTCTGATCCTCTTAGCAGAGTAACGTTCTACATTAGCTTCAAAGCTGTTTATATTGTTGTGTTTATGAAATGCTGAGTGTTGTTTCGGTTCTTTGGCTCCGTAGAAGTTTAAAAGTCTGAATCTTTAAAGTGAGATGGAGGTTTGGGAAATAAGTTTCACTTGTGACTACAACTCTTCCCAATCAGATGGAAATGTGGTTTTTATTGTTATACTGGTTTTCCCGACTTGGCCATCTGTAGTGCCGAGTCGGGAAGCAGGAATGTTCAGGGACAACTGACTCCTCACACCGATAAATATGGATTTTTATTGTTAATATATTTTGATTTAAATCACAGAATAAAGCTCAGAAGAGTTTCTCCAGCCGATTGATGATAGAAGGTTCAGGTCTTTCCACATCTTCATCGTACTCTTCCTCCTCTTGTTCTCAGTACCGTGTTGAGTCCATGATGCTCCGTGTGGCCAAACCCCTGAACTACATCCCTGTGACTCCCAGTGTGCAGCAGCGAGCCCAGCAGCGGGCGCCACAGTGCATCCCGTTAGTGATGGAGCCTGAATCCCGTTTCTATAGCAACTCTGTGGTGGTCCTGGACTTCCAGTCGCTCTATCCCTCCATCGTCATCGCCTACAACTACTGCTTCTCCACCTGCCTCGGCCACGTGGATAGCCTGGGAACGTGAGGACTCGGTTTGATCTCTACATGATGTTAGCAGCTCAGGGAGCTAGAGTTGGGAATTATTTCAGGTTTTCAGCAGGATTTATGTTGTTGCTTAGCAACAGAAGTAGCCCGACATGCCTGCCGCTTTTTTTTTAACTTCATTTCTTATTTATGCTGCACATTCTCCGCAGAGTAGAAGATGTTAACTGTAACTGTAATGACTGCTGGGATGTTTTTCAGGCCGGATGAGTTTAAGTTCGGCTGCACCTCCCTGCGGGTTTGCCCCGAGCTCCTCCACCAGCTCCGTAACGACATCACCGTGTCACCTGGCGGCATCGCCTTCGTCAAGGTACGCGACCGGCTAACTGCCTGTGGCGTCATCATGTCTGGCTCAGATCCAGGTTGGATGCGTATCTGTATGCTGCTTTCAGGCATCGGTGCGTAAAGGAGTGCTGCCCAGCATGCTGGAGGAGATCCTCAACACCAGGATCATGGTGAAGAAGACCATGAAAACCTACAAGCAGGACAAATCGCTGATGAAGCTGCTGGACGCCCGCCAGCTCGGACTCAAGCTCATTGCCAACGTCACCTTCGGCTACACTGCCGCCAACTACTCTGGACGCATGCCCAGCGTGGAGGTGAGCTCCTCATCTCTCCCTTCTTCTGTGGTGTTTACACGACTGGGGAGGGAGAGATTTTCACCCCTCTTCGTCCCCACCCTGCAGGTGGGAGACAGCATCCTCCACAAAGCCAGAGAGACGCTGGAACGAGCCATCAGGATGGTGAATGAGACGAAGAAATGGGGAGCACGTGTGGTGTACGGAGACACGGACAGGTGAGCGGACTGGAGCGCGTTCTGATCCAGTCAGAGTAAAGTAACTGATCCCGTTTGGACTCCAGTGAAATGATGATGATGAAGATCTTTTACTTTCTACATAAGATGTGTTTAGAAAAGATCAAATCACATTTCTGGATGGTTTGTCAGAACAAACACAATTAGTTTTTATGAAAAGAATGTTGACCCGGTTTGGTCCCGAACCTGATACAGGTGTTAATGTGATTCTGTTGATCTGCATGAGACCGATCGGCTGTATTGATGACTTTTCTTCTTGTTTCAGTATGTTTGTTTTGCTGAAAGGAGCCACTAAAGAACAGGCCTTCAAGATCGGCAATGAGATCGCTGAAGCTGTCACAGCAACAAACCCCAAACCGGTGAAGCTCAAGTTTGAGAAGGTAAAGCTGCACGCAGACTGGGAACGGCCCAGTTGGAACAAAGATATGTAGAGAAAAATAAATACGTTTAAGAAAAATGAGCTTTTTTATTGGAAAATAAATAATTAGTTAAGAAAACAAAGATGTTTTTCTGTAATTCTTATTGTTATTATAACCACACACACCAGTAACGCCCCAGTTGGCTGACTGGTTCAAACCTGCAGCAGGGTATCTGCAGAAATCCCTTTTTTCAAAAGAGGAACATCAGAAATTCCCGGCTGTGAAGAACTGATGCTCCTCGTGCTTCGGTTTGTTCTCATGTTGGTCTCAGATCTTTGTGAAACAACGTTTTTCCCTGTAAAGCAGAAATCTGCTGGTTTGCATTTATTGAATGGAACACATGTCGATTTGCCTGGATATTGATTTAAAAACATGCTTTTGGTTCCTGGATTTCTGACAGGAGTAACTAATGGTGTGTGTGTGTGTGTGTGTGTGTGTGTCCAGGTGTACCTACCCTGCGTGCTGCAGACTAAGAAGCGTTACGTCGGCTACATGTACGAGAGCCTCGACCAGAAGGAGCCGGTATTCGATGCCAAAGGAATTGAAACGGTGCGCCGCGATGGATGCCCGGCTGTTTCCAAGGTAACGGGCCGCTCATCGTGACTGGTCTGGACCAATCAGAGCCACTCATCTGTCCCGTCCTCCTCAGGTGCTGGAACGGTCTATTAAGCTTCTGTTTGAGAGCCGCGACATTAGCCAGGTGAAACGGTTCGTCCAGCGTCAGTGCATGAAGGTGTTTGACGGGCGGGCCAGCATGCAGGACCTGACTTTCGCCAAGGAGTACCGGGGTAGCGGCTCGTACCGCCCCGGAGCCTGTGTCCCCGCCCTGGAGCTCACCAGGTGTGTGTGTGTGTGTGTGAGAGAGAGCGAGGGCGCTAGAGGTAAAGCACTCTGTGTGAGTCCTTGTATCCACTAATTCTTATTGTCTGGCTGCACTAGCCGGCTGTACAAACCATGATTCTGTTGCTAGGCAACCAAGCTCTTCAGTCAAAGCAGGGAAAATAAAGAGAGAAGTGTTTCATGGTCTCACCGGAGCAGAGAGACGCTGTCCTCATGTTCTGATGCCTTCCTGTTGGACGTAGCTGCAGCCCTGTCACCTTGCTGTGTTTACGTTTACGCAGGCGGATGATGGCGTACGACCGGCGGCTGGAGCCACGCGTCGGCGAGCGGGTGCCCTACGTGATCGTGTACGGGATGCCCGGCGTGCCCCTCATCCAGCTGGTCCGTAGGCCCATGGAGGTCCTCCAGGACCCCGGCCTGCGTCTCAACGCCACCTATTACATCACCAAGCAGATCTTGCCGCCTCTGGCTCGCATGTTCCAGCTGATCGGCGTGGACGTGTTCAGCTGGTACCAGGAGCTGCCCCGGGTGAGGAAGATGGATTATTGAACCTCTGTGGTTCTGTTGCTGAGTTAAAGTAGAAATGTGATGTAGATGAGAAGAACATCTGGCAGCTGTTTACGTTCAGGCTGTTAGGCAGCTGCTGCCACCTGCTGGCTGACTCATTAATCCCTCCGCAGGTCCAGAAGACCTCCTGCTCCGCTGCGCTGGGCGGGGAGGAAGGTGGGAGGAAAGGGACCATCTCCCAGTACTTCACCACCCTTCATTGCCCCGTGTGTGACGAGCTGACCCAGCTGGGGGTGTGTTCCCTCTGTCGCAGCGAACCTCAGCGCGTTGCTGTTACACTCTACCAGGAAATGAGACAGTGGGAGAGTCAGCAGGACCACCTGCTGAAGGTGAGGATGAGGAGGCTGCTGCTGTAAGACAACCTGTTCTTTATAAACATGAAGTCATTTCAGAAAAACATGTCTTTATTTTGGTTCACATTTCCACTTTTATCTCCATCTTCTTAACTTTTCTAAAAGTTATTGTTTAACACTCCAAAAGTAAGCAGGTGTTTTTAGAGATCGCACCACTGTCTGCCAAACCTTCTGCAAATGGGTCGGACCCTCTTTTTCCTACAGAACCGCTTTAGTTCTTGGTGTCGTAGACTGGACAAGGTGTCGGAAACATTCTTCAGAGATTTTGATCCATATCGACATGAAGCATCACATAATTGCTGCTCATCCAGGATCAGAATCTCCCGTTTCACCGCATTGTGTTCTGTGTTCACAGTAATATTGTTCTAACATGAGATAAAGGATCATCACATGAAATAAGAACTGCTTTGTTTTTTAAACAGTACATGAAACCGGGACATGAACGGCTTCATGATGCAATCTGTGAGTTTCCTCTGGACATGGTTTCTACTTAGCAGTAAAAACTGAATAGTCTGACGTTATAGATCATATTTCCACATCTTCTCATATCTAACTACATACTTTACAGCCAGATTTGCACACAAATGGATACAGAGTTGAGAGAAAGAAGTTTAAAGTTCACTCATATCTTTAGTGTGGGACACTTTGGGTTTTACTATTGAGAGTGAAAATCTAAATATCTTTAGAAAAGTTTACTGGACACGTTTCTAATATGTTCAATGAAAACATCCAGATAAAACACTTTAAAACCAACCAACCCAGACAGACAGAAGCACAAAACATCTGTCTGAACAGACCTACCGATGATACAAATTTTATAGATTATAATTAATAATAATTAATAATAAAATGTTCTGTTTTTGTAATCTGTCCTTTCCGGCATCATGGCAACAAAATGATGTCCTGGCTATGCTGAACAGATTCAGTCTATCAGCTGATACATTTTATTTTATATTAAATCTATCATTTAATGTTGCAGGTCAGCAGGGGGCTGCTGACCTGCCTCACACCTGCTCGTGTAGGCTCCCAGACCCTGAGTTAGATTAAGTAGCATAAACGATGAGTCAGTGATGACACAAAGTTAATGTATTTAGTAGCAACATATAATATCAGACACGGAAATTCTGTTTTTGTTGACTAATAAATGTAAAATAATTTTCATTACGTACAAAATACATCACGAAACTGAGCTGAAACTGTGACCCAAAAGCTAAAGTACGGACCGTACTAAATACTGAGACCGTCATGCAACAGTAAGATGTAGATGACGAAGAGCAGTCGCTTCCCCCGACTACATGTTAAAGTGTCCTGGGGGAGGACGCTGGACCCCGATGTGTGTATCGGAGTGTGTGTGAACTTTGTAGTGTAAAGCACTGAGTGGTCAACATGACTGGGAAAGTTGTGTATAAGTACCGTTCCTCATTGTGATGGTGGTTAAAATGTGTGACAACAGGAAGTTGTGCGTGTGCATCTCTTGCCGCTGTTTGTTCCAGTGCAGGTTGCAGGTCTGAGAATTTGGTCACATTTAAACATTTCTGCATGTTTGATGTTCTGGACTGCGATTGGTCAACACAGCTGTGATGTCACACACTGATTAGTAAACACTGTATGTTGGAGCAGGATGTGACATCACTGCTTTCTGGACCAATCAGGGCTCAGCCTCATGTCTGGAATCTGTGTGTGTGTTCAGATCTGCAGGAACTGCTGCGGCGCTTCGGAGCGCCACGTTCCCTGCGTGTCCCTGGACTGTCCCGTCCTCTACAAGCTGTCCCGGGTCAACAGGCAGCTGTCCAAGGCCCCTTACCTCCGACAGCTGCTGGAGCAGTTCTGATTGGCTCCAGACGTCTGGAGCGCTCTTCTGGTTTGGTGCTAATCGCTGCCTCCTTCATCTAATGGTGCTTGGATTGAACCCTGACGGGTTCCTCGTGTTATTTGTCGCCATGTTTATTTACAGCAGGCGGTCCATGGTGGACCCGATGTCACTGGTTAGGAGTCCCGACCAGTTCAGCCTGTTTTCAGACCACTACACAGCTTGTTTTTAACAGACGGCTGGCTTTGGAAGGTGTTCCTGTGACATCCATCCTGTCTCACAGCATTAAAGAGAAGCTGCGGCTGCTTCTTTTTTTAAAGGTGCCATGTTTCCAGTTTCTTCTCACACTGATTGTTATAACGTTGACTGAAGCACATCCGACACATCAAACTGGAAACGTGTTTTTAATCTGGGACTGTTGCAATACTGATAATTTATGCCATGAAGTATGTATTATCTCCCTGTGAATACGGTCTTATGTACATGTCTTCAACCTACACGAGATCTTCAGTTCCTCTGCAGCCGACAGGATCTGTCTGTACAAATGTAAAAACTTCAGATGAGCGACGTGTTTCTGATCAGTTTGTTTAATGACATTTCTGTGGATGCAGGTTTCAGATTGACCTAATAAAAGCAAAAACGCAAACTGTTTCCTTCAGTAACATTCAGACAGAATCACAGCAACAACATTTGATTCAGAGAAAAACACAAACACGAGTTTAAAACATCTGCAGGCCCATGAAGGCGAGGAGGGCGACTGCCCACGTGTCCTCAGGCAAGGCACTACATCCCTGCTCAGGTCAGAATCCAACCGTCTCATGGATGAAGGGTGTAGAAGATGGAAGTGTGCTAATCAGTCTCTTCTCAGCAGGGCTTCTCCCCCTTTGGGGGTGTCTCCCACAACAGATGTGACCGGGAAGTTCGGTTCTGGTGCCGGTGGACCGCCGCCGTTCCTGGGAGACGACGTCTTGCTGGGTGAGCTGAGGAGATTCGTTGTGACGTCCATTTTAATGACCTCAGAGTCTGCGTCATTCCACTGATCGGCTTCGTTCTCCTCGTCTTCCTCGGCGCCGGAGTCCAGCAGCGCCTGCTGGTACTCGCCGTCATCTGTGTTGGGTGGGCCCCGAACCCGCGGCGTCCTTCTCTTCCCGTCGGATCCCGAGGCCACCTTGTACATTACAGGGAACAAGATGGAGGTGAAGACGGCCGTGATGAGAGACAGATACATCAGCAGAGGCTCTTTGGGGAACGCTCCCATCAGGAAGCCCACCATCGCCGGCAGCACCATCTCGCCCAGTGCTGCACCCACCACGAAGGTCGCCGCCGTGTAGCTCGTCACGGTGGTGTACTGCTCCAACCACGAGATGCCGCTCGGAAAGGTGGTTGCCATGGAGGCGCCGTAGATCCCGGTGCAGACCCACAACGCCAAGTTCTGCTGGCTGAAGAGGCAGAGAAGAAGAGAGGAGACGGTGGAGCCCACCAGGCACAGCAGGATCATGGTGCCTGGGGACATGCAGGCCGCAAAGAAGATGGCCAACCCCCGAGTCGCAGCAAACGCCCCC
>JBAMHX010000025.1:1510075-1527623 GCA_037177515.1 Pseudomugil tenellus | reverse complement strand
TCCATCCATCCATCCATCCATCCATCCATCCATCCATCCATCCATCCATCCATCCATCTATTATCTACCGCTTATTCCCAAACGGGGTCTCTGGAGCCAAAACCAGCTGACATCGGGCGAGGGGCGGGGTACACCCTGGACAGGTCGCCTGTTCATCTCAGCAAATCTACTAATTACTATCTATCTAATTACTCTTGAAAATATCCAAAACTAAATGGTAAATGTACTTACGTAGGGCTTTTCCAGTCATGCTGAACACTCAAAGCACTTTATACTACATAGTTCACACTCAGACCCGATAGGCACATCGGGGGGCAGCTTAGGGTTTAGTGTCTTACCCAAAGACACTTCCACATGTAGTCAGGGGAGGCCTGGAATTGAACTAACAGATTTCCATTTGAAAGACGACTCTTCCTCCTGAACTACAGCTCAGTAAGTCATTAAATTATCTAAATCAGTAACTAAATAATCTTATATATTTAACTGTTTCCTTTTACTTATTATCAATATTTGCAAAAACGTTAGTGAGCTTTGAGGACTAAAATCTATTGCAATTTAATCACAATTGAGGTAACCTGTTTAATTAATGCTGATATTAATTTGAGGTCATAGGACCCATCACTACACTGGAGTCTGATAGACGTTACATTAAATTCTAATGGGAATACACACAAAATAATTTAATCTCAGCAAAAAATAATATCCGAGGCCGTAACAACATGAGCAGTTGCACACCTTTTGTTTTATATTTTCAACCACAAGCAGAGATGTGGTGAAAGTCATTCTTATTCACGTTACACCATTAATGATAAGGTTAGTCCTGGAGATCAATCTCTTCACACAATGGCTGCAGAAATGGAGCATAAGTGGTTTTATCGTTTTTCTTATCGTTTACAACACAGCATCTTCTGTTGTCATGGCAGCAGCTTGTGTAACTTAACACACCTTTGAACCCCTTTTAACAAAAGCGTCTGTGTTGAGATAAACCTTAAGCTACCCAAGTAGATAAATCCTCTGCTGGCAGGTTGTTGGAGATGATCTGTCTGGTGTAGGATGAGTTGATCAGGGTGGAGCTCATGGTTACAGGAATTAGCTTGAGTTGTCTTTGGACAAGGAGGAGGCTGACTGTCAAATGCTGATGAAAATAAGCTCCCGACTGCAGCGCAGAGCAGGACAGCATGACTTTCATTTTAAAGCCCTCACACGTTCAGATCAATGTTTTAATCACTGATAACACTAACTAATTAACTACACATGATCACATGTTACTGTTGGAGTCCCAGCCCATGTTCCAAGCTGAAAACCAGATACATCATTTATTATAATCTATGTGTGTTTTTATTACACTCAGACTTTCCTGTTTTTATCTGGGAAAGAAAAAAGCTTATTTAAAAACATGCTTTCTTTTATTAATCAGGTTCATTATTTTTATAGTGACGAGTAATCTAATTAATTACATTTCCCATTGTTACAACTTGTTGCGTAATTATAATTTGAGTGAATACAGCTCAGCTTTCTGACAGCCACACATCAGCTGCAGGAGAGCAGAGGCGTGTACTACGAAGCGTGATTAACTCAGCCCGCACTTATCTCCGTTCTCTGGATTGATTCAGCCAAACATTGAGTAACTGGGATAAGCTGTTCTATGAAGCTGGTTACCAACTTGCTAACTCAACCCAGAACTTTCCACTGAAGATAAATGCACGTTCACATAAAAGAGGTGGTGCTCGGAGGTTCTGACCAATCGCAATATGGACAATCCCAGAGCTGCGTATTTTACCATGGAGGAGCAGACTGTTATTCTCCACAAATATGAGGAATTAAAAATATATGCAATATAAGCTAAATATAAGCAAAAGTAACACTGTTGCTGCAGCAAAACCAGGACGGAATGCTGGCAGAAAATAGCAACTTTGTTAATGTGGAAGTTTGTCAGATCATCCGATATTAATTAATGGGACAATATAAACTGGCAGCACTCTGATCACTGTATTACAGTACAATCATTACTGGGAATGTTTTATCTACGTCATATTTCCCAGTTCTTTAAATGATCCGCTCCCATGTGAGCGTGTTAACTTGGCATCATGTTTATTTGCATTCTCTTAATTCCGACGTGCCGTTATCACGCTACACAATGTAATCGGGGCAATAGACTAGTAGAAACAAGCTAGCTTCATGTTAGCATGAAGGAATCCAAACTGCTGATGTGGACCATCAGGGTTTCTCTCTGATAATCTAGAAAATGGATATAACTTAGTGAGACTTGTTCTGTTATACTTCATAAAAGTCTGAGTTTATATGGTTGTTATGATGGAGTCCCTTCATGCACCTGCTCCTGACCTCCATTTGTTCCTTCCATTATTATAAGTTTTACTTTCAGGAATTTGAACAGTGAATTTAGTTACTCCCACAAGTTGCATATTGTATTCGCTGTTGTGTCACAATGGTTAAACTTAATGTTCCTTCATCAGAAACATTCCCCGTTTCCCTTCACCACAGTAGAAACAGCACCGACAGGAGCTCACATAACCAGAGGATGTTATTTTTTGTTACTGGTTATGCTGTACTCCCAGAAAGTAAAGCAGTATTAAAGCAGCTGAGGGGCCTGAAACAGAGATAAAAGCTTCATTATCTCCACTGATTTGGGCTCAACGAGACGCTGTGGTGTTTACTCTAGCCCACATCAGCAGATCCATTTACAGCAAGCTGATCACTGAGCAAACAGCAACATGTTTTAGTTGTATTGGTTGAAGATAGAGGAGAGCTCTTGCACACGGTTGCTAGGTAACAAATGACGTCTCGTATTTAGCTTTCAGGCAAAGGGAGGAGTTCTCATTCGAGATCAAGACTTCCCATCTGATAAACCTCACAGCCATGTTTTCATAACCACTGTCTCTAATCAGTTGATGATTATCTGAAACAGAAAAAAATTTGCTACAAGCATTATTATTACCTCCATCAAGGAGGTAATGTTTTTGCCAGCCTTTATCTGTTTGTCTGTGTACAACATAACTCAAAAGGTCATGGATTAATTCTCTAAATATTTTCAAGATATATCCACAACAGGAAGATGAAGAAGTGATAACATGTTGGAGGTGATCTGGATCATTGTCTGGATCCAGGAATGTTTTTAAGGATTCTTTAACATTGCGAGATAGCCACTCATGTGATTTCAGCTTACACCTCCGTTTCTGTCTGCTGTTTTTCGCTCTGACAAAGATGATAGGCCTGTACTACGAACCACATAAACGTAGCCCAGGCTTACCTCCGTTCTCTGGATGAACTCAGCCAAACATTGAGGAACTGGGATAAGCTTTACTATGAAGCTGGTTATCAACTCACTAACTTAACCCAGACCTGATATAAAAGGGGTGGTGTTCGGAGGTTCTAACCAATCACAAACATGGACAAACCCAGAGTATTTTACCATGCAGGAGCAGACTGTCATTCTCCAAAAATACGTATAAACATATAAAAATATGTTTTGGGCCAAAAGCAACACTGTTGTTGCAGCAAAAGGAAGGAATGCTGGCAGAACATTGTAGACTGTTCATACATAAGTTCACCAGATCATCCAGTTTTAATTAGTGGAACAATATAAACCCACAGCACTCAGATTACTGTATTACAGCACCAACATATTTGGGAATGATTTATTGACGCCATATTTACCAGGGGTTCAAACAATCCGCTTCCATGTGTATATCATTGCCTCCATCATGAATGCATCGTTTCAGTTGTATTTATGTCATGTGTGGAAATGAGTGCTCACCATTATGAACCTCCGTTTCAGATGCAACCCCAGTGGAGCTAAAAGGATTCGGAAGCGAGTAAAGAACAAATATAAAAACATAAGAGTTTGTTTGTTACAAACGTTCTAACAGCTGACATCTCAGCCCATCTGATGAAAATCTGGACCTTTGGTACAGCATGTCGTCAGTCCAATGGGTTGGAGATGTCCCTGAAGACTCTCTCTCCTAAGCGCTATTCTCACTATTCGTGCAGCATCAACAGGGTTCTCTAAAAATGGACAGGACATTTATTTTAAGTGATTTGATTGGTCAGGAGGAGGCGCTTTTATACTCATTGATCTCTTATCCCAGAACATAACCTGCTCCGGAGCAGGTTAGCCGTTCAGTATGGGTTGCTCCAGCTCGATCAAGCTCGCTTTGTCAGTCTCGTCTTTTTCGAACATGACATGTCAGTTTATGACAAAGAGGATGTGCTTCTTCGCAGGGAGTTTGATATTGACCACGAGATCATGATTAGGGACCGATTAGACGTTTTTTCATTCCGGAAACGTACCCAGCGCGTTACCGGTTTTCACTGCAGTCTCTAAAATATATTCATGATATCATCAAGCTGTACATCACCAATAAAACAAAACGCGCACACGCGTTAATGTTTGAATTATATTTTTATAATTCATCTTAAGTGTTTGCCAAGCCAATTGATAATCTTGATGAGCGTACACGTGCTGCTGTTTTGCATAAATAAAATATAAAAACTTACACATTCACTGTCTGCAATTTTCTCCCACACTGCTTGTCTCTCTTTTATTTTTTTCCTGAAAATATTCATGATCACTACGACAGAGTATTAAGCTCATACTGGAAAAAAATGGTCATTTTCTCACTTCCTCCCTTTGAGAATAAACCTGAAATGTCAAGAATAAGGTCGAAATCACAGGAATAAAGTCAAAGTAGCTACAGTTTTGAGAATAAAGTAAAAATAAGTTGACATTAACTTGATGAATACACAACTCAGATTTCCACCTTTTTTTCTGCTGCTCTTCACAGCAGTGATAAAGATTTATGACCAAAAAGCATTCTTAGAAAAAAGAAATAATCTATGTTACTATTACTAATTACTAATATTTCTGGACATTGTGAAGGAAGATTAAGTAAAAAAAAAGGAATTTTGCTTAATCGTGTATGAATGTCACAAGATTTTCTGAACATGCAAAAGGTTCTTAGCTAGCCTTCCCTGGCTGGGACTGGATTATAACTGGGTGATTATGGGTTCCAGCAGCATTTTCCCAGGACTTGGTTTTATTGGTTTTCTGTGTTGTTACGCCAGCAGTGTGATTGCGTAAATCTTTGTGAGAATTTACAGCAGAGATAAGTTCCCCAAACATGAAAGTGTCAGACTGCTTCACAAGATCAGCTTTCTCTGTTGCTAGCAGACTAAATAGCGACTCATTTCTTTGATAACACAACAACTCAACTTCTGGATTTGTTTTATTTACTGTTTGTCTCCTATATGTAACCATACCACCATGTCTGGACTTTCCCAGATTAACCATTAAGCCTCAGACTATCTGTATTTTCACAAAATGCTGTGATACTTGTTCATTATGTGCATGGTTTCATGTGTGTTTATTTTTTCTTTTGCTTGCTGGCATTTTAGTTCAAGGTTTGTTCCTCTGAGGGAAAAAAAACACTTCACCACTGGTACTTTGCCACTGTCCGAGTTCAGACTTGAACCAATGACCTTGTCGCTATGAGACAGGAGTGCTGGTAACCACCACAATGTGGAGTTTTCATCATTTATAAGTTATCATGGTTTTATTTTACTGGTACTGGGCTGCATGGTGGACCTGTGGTTAGCAATATGGCTTCACAGCAAGAAAGTTGCTGATTCGAGGTTGGAATAGTGGCCTTTCTGTGTGGAGTTTGCATGTTTTCCCCAAGTCAGCATGGGTCCTCCCCCAGTTCTCCAGCTTCTTCCCACTGTCCAAAGACAGGGGTGTTAGGTAAGTGGTTGTCTTTCTCTCTGTATTGGCTCTGTGATGGACTGGCGACCCATCCAGGGTGTACCAGCTTCCACATGAATTAAATAAAGCTGTGTAGAGCATGATGAATGAATGAACTACTGCTGGGAAATAAAGTGGTGTTCTCCACTATAAAATTCTAAAACAACAAGCAAACAGAAATGTGATGTAAAATGTAGTTTTTCATGTAGATCTTTTAAAAGTACATTTAAATAGTGTATAATGCTCTTTTATGACATCTAAAAATGCTCCCTGAAACTGGAGCTTTCCTGGAGTCACTCACTTAGTTTTAAAACTATGAGGTATTTAACAGCTGATGGTATGGGGTTATTCCGTAACAAGTTACTTTGAGTGGAAATCACAAGTTTATATATCTAATGCAATCCCAGTCCTGTGGAAAATGTGTGGGACATTGTCAATATGCAGGTGAAAACTCTGAGTATTTAAACGTACATAATGAAAAATAAATATTATTTTCTTTGTTGCTGCTTCAATTACAGTTGGTCGTTACTGTTGGTGTTTGTCATCGTGGTCCGATCTATTTTTACCCAACTATCACGTTTCATTCCTTCTTTGTCTTGACTTTTAATCTTCCTACTCCAGCATGCTTCTCTTTCTGTCAACACCTTTAAACAGAATTTAATACTTAAACCTTATTATTTAATATAATCAGTGTCAGCATGTTTACATGCAGATCCCAAATATGTGAGGACTCTGTATAGACATGATTTACAAATCCCATCAGGACATATTTTATTCCCAGCAGAAGATAAGTAACATTATTAGATAATAAAACTGAGACAATTAAATATTTAATGGGAAATATGGAAATATGACAGTGTTATATTTGTGAGCATTTGATAGTGATACGCCACCTGCAGAGCTATGATGTTGTAATGTAGACTATTTTATGCGATAGTTTCCCATTCCATATAAATGTAGTGATAACTCTACACAGTCTATCCCAGTAGCGGGACAATGGTGAAAGCGGGAGCATAGAACTAAAAAGATTGACACGGGGAAGCACGTTCATTCTATTATTGAAACACGTGATCTAAGGGAATTTGATAGAGAGGACCACCTCTCCAAATCTGCTAAGATTTTGATCAAGACCCCCTCGTAGTTAGTTTTAATGATAGAATGCAAAGAGTGCAAATTGAGTTAAGGTAGGGATAGAATGATATAGCTTAGGGTGCAGCAATAACCAGAGTGCTCTTTCCATTCATTCATTTTCTGGCCCATTAGGTTGCAGTCTTGTGTAATCCACTCGGGTACCATCCTTTTCCACCTTAGAAAAATATCCTTAGAATTGGAAGTACTCATCTTTATCCAAGCTATTTCATATTCAGCCTTAAAGTTCCTCAGCACCTCCATTTTGTGAAGGCAACAGGGCAACGTCCTCTTCAAGAACACTTCATGTAATCGATCTCCCAACTTTCCGGTTTAAAGACGCCTGCTCTTCCTCCTGAGCTGGTGCCACCTTCTTTTGGTTTGGTTTGCTTTCAAGACGAACTTTACTGAAGGACACCAAACCCCCTGGACAATGTCCAATGGATACATATGCTGCTCACCGGGGTCGATTTTCCCTGAAACAACTGCTGATTTGAATAAATAGGAAGGAAACCCAAGTCATTGACTGGCCAGGTGAAACTTGTTCACCATAAATAATCAGTGGAGCAACAAACGGATGTCTGGTTTCGGTTTTTAGTTTGATGCCTAAACTTAATCCGGTTTCTACCAGAATCCATCCAGTATGAGCCACAGGACAGGCAACCAAAATTTCAACATGTTGATATGCATCTCTTCCATGCTTTGCTACATTAGATACTTTGTACGCTTTCACATTACAAGAAACTAGGACATCTCCAGTTTTCAAGAAGATCAGAGTTCACGTTTTTTTGTCTGAACTGAGGCGTTAAGCAACATTTATAGTGCAAATGAACCGTACTGTCTATGAAAGTTGAACTGGGTTTGTTTTAAAGCACACCAAACTACACCAGTGTGAATGCACCCTTAAAGCATTCAGTATAGATTCATAGAATTGCTGTGCAAGTGGGATTTGGTGAATGTAGTAAATTTCTGAGTGGTCCAATTAGACTAGTAGAGATCGATACAAATACAGTCCATTAACTGCAGTCCATTAACTAGAGGCAAATGTGCCCCAAATGTCCCTTCAATGTCCATATGTGACCCATGTCTGATATTTTATAACAGTCCGACAGCACATATGACCTATGTCACTCTCATATGTGATCCTAAATCTGATGCATTTACTGCAACATGAATAGCATCTCAAACACAGGGTGCTGTGTATGAGTATCACTCCCAAGACCATCCCAAGCCAGCCAAGAGATATCTTTACCGTGTCCTAAGTCTTCCGCTGATTCTCCTCAGAGAGCAGGGATAGGCAACACCGATCCTCGAGGGCTGCAGTCCTACAAGTATCAGGACTCTCCCTGCTACAAAACATCTGGCACACATCAGACTTGATTAGAAAACTTGTGGAGAGCATCACATCAAACTCTGAACAAGTCTAATTATCCAATGATTTGGTTCCTAACACCTGCAGGACTGCGGTCCTCGAGAACCGGAGTTGTCCATTCCTGTCCTACAGGGACATGCTCAGAGATTAAATTGATCTGGTAGCTTTTATGATCTGGTATTTTTTCTTATTTAAATGTTTTTCTCTGTAATGAACCTTCATCTTCTTTTTGTATGATTGCCTGGCATAATTATATTAGCACCAAAATAATATTTCCTGTGTCTTCCAGCTTTTACGAGAGCTGAAACATCCGAATGTGATCGCTCTTCAGAAAGTGTTCTTGTCCCACAGCGACAGAAAGGTGTGGCTCCTCTTCGATTATGCTGAACATGACCTTTGGGTAAGTTTTTCTGCAGCGTTGCAAACACTGAATGCATTAATCAGGCTACTGCTGTCAGTATGCTTACCCTACCAACCTACCAGAATGTTGTTTTGTCACCAAGTTGTGAAAAGAAGCGTGACCAAAAGGTTTAATCTTTTTGTAGCACATCATCAAGTTCCACCGTGCCTCCAAGGCCAACAAGAAACCCATGCAGCTGCCTCGAGGGATGGTGAAGTCTCTACTGTATCAGATTCTAGATGGGATCCATTACCTCCATGCCAACTGGGTTCTCCACAGGGATCTGGTGAGCAGCTTTATTAACTTCACTGCTCCAGTTTCCCATTATAGATACACTGCAGCTACAGCTCACTATAGCACAGCACTGCTTCTGAAAGTGATCTCATTTTATTCACCGATGTTGTTTCCTAGAGAAGACACATCGTATGCTGTTACCTCCTGTTTATCTAGTCCGCATGTGTCAAAGTCAGGTCCTCGAGGGCCGGTATCCAGCAGGTTTTGTTGTTTCCTGCATCAACACACCTGATACAAATCAAATAGATCCAACAGGTTCTTGCAAACCTTTTCATTAATTTCATTCAGCTGTGTAGGAGTATAGAGACAACAAAAACCTGGAGGGACCCTCAAGGACTGGACTCCCAACACCCCTGATCTAGTCTATAGTTAGAAATATTTTACAAATTAATAACACACACTAAAGAAGAGGACATTTTTTAGCTGTTGGAATAGAGGGTCTTCATCTGCACTTATTATTTCGTTGATCATAAACCAACAGAGCTGCATCCAGATACAGAATTATATCTGGGCTACGAACGATTACCATCAAATTAGAGGTGAAGGCTAACTAGATACTACGATGCAGCTGAAGCAGCGACCTGCTTCAAACGGCGCTATTGAAGTCCAACACGAAGAGCCTTGTAAGTACTTTAATTAGTTCACCTTCTCTTAGCCCCACCCCTAGCTCTAGCCTACACCTTAAAAATGAGGCTTAAGGCATAGGGTCAACTTTTATATATATATACTTATACTTTAATATAAAATATAGAAACCCTAACCCTAATCAGATTAAAAAGGAAAGATAACGTATTAATAAGGCTTAAAGGCCATAGTTCATGTTTCTATGAGGTTACTTTTTGTTCATGTTCATCACCAAGATTTCCATAAATTAACAGGATGATCTCTAAAATGAGGAACTCCTGATATGACGAATCGGTCTGAAAGGCCAGAGTCTGAGCAACTTCGCTGTGATGAAAAACATAAAAATGTCCTCCTGACATTACCAGAACCACAGAAACATCCCTGTCGGCCGCAGAATCTTCCTAAAACACAATGATCAGTAACTTTTACAAGTCTTTACATGAATGTATTTGCATAGTTAACTAAATGAATTGCAAGTGTTTGTGTTGGTTGTTGCTGTTCACCAGTCAGACTCGCTCAGCATTTCTCTGCTTCTGTACTGGATTTTATGTAAAGAGAGATGTTATGAGAACCTTGAGCTGTTGTGTTATTACAGCAGGTGTTGTTGTGTCTCAGAGTGTTGTGTTTTATCAATCTGATTGTGTAAGGAGCAGAACATCCTGGACTTACTAATCTGGCTGCTGCCAATCGACAGTTCCTGTGAGATTATCTCCGCCTAAGTTTTCCCACAGTGCTTTTGTTCAGGGAAGTCAGGCAGCATTTCATGTCCTACAAATTCTGTCAGCAGAAAAATCAGTCCGTTTTCCAGAAGCCTCCTCCTGCTGCTCTTTGTTAGCTTGTAGGTGATTTTAAGTGTCATAATTTTCATGAATATTTCCCAACTCTAGACTGTATACAACTGAGGGCTTACTGGATTTTATTATAATAGCTGATGTGTATTTGTGTGTGTCTTAAGGAAATCAGGGTGTGTGTAATTAACTGTCCGTAGGTACGCTCAGGAAGGAGATGTGAAGGCATGTGAATCCACCCCACAACAAAAATAACTTTTGAAGGTGCTGCTGAAGCTGAAAGCTGAAAACAACTAAATCTTGTACCGAAACGGACTGAAAGGCCACGCAGTGAAGAAGACGTCGGTACTCCAAAAGCACCAGAAAACAGACATTATCATTTATAAACAGACAAAGACCTTAATGTCATAATTAGATTTGTAGGAAAAAAGGTGAGAATCCATCCCAGCTGAGAAGCATGGAGGTGGCAGAATCATGCTGTGGGGATGTTTTGCTGCAGGAGCAACTTCATAAAATCAATGGCATGTAAAGATAGAACAGATGTGGAAATATTAGAGCAAGATCTCAAAACATCAGCCAGGAAGTTAAAGCTTGGGTCTTCCACATGGACAATGACTCAGAGCTTGTGACCACAGTAATTACTAACAAAGTCCACATTTTGGACGGGCCAACACAAAGTCCTGATTTCAGTCCCACAGGAAAATTGTTGTCAGATCTGAAAAGGCATGTGGGAGTGAGATGGCCTGCAGATCTGACCCAGTCAGTTCTGTCTGGATGAATGGATGAATCCTGTGAACTTTTTGGAAGGAAATCCTAAAAGTTTGGAATTCTACGGAATACTAAGATGTATGAAAACATTTGGTTTGGAGATGCTGCAGCACACAAGGTTGATCAAGACACTGATGGACTCCATGAGTAGAAAAAAAAGGCAGCCATGTTGAAATAGGTATTTACACATTTACAGTTCATTACAGTAGCATAGAGCCGTCATCCTTCTGTAAAAAAACACCACTTTATGTTATAACGTGATAGTTTATTGTAAAAAGATGCAACATATTAGGCCCACATAATAATATATATGTTTTGCAGTGAAAAGGTGGAATTAGAACGTGTTCATCTATGAATGAGGAAACTGTGTTGCAGTGGATCAGAGAAATGTCTGAATGGGATTAAGTTGTACTTCATAGGAGAGACTGGGATGGTGATGTTCGTAGTAACTTAGTAAAGTTAGAGACAGTCACTGTTTCCAGATTTATAACTTGTGAACGAAACATTGTGTCTACAGAACGATACCCTCACTGCAATTACATCAAGGAAGACTGCGATCTACAATCATATTTCCCTTAAAACAAGCTGTCCTCTGCAGTGGGAGACTTCCAAGCGGCTCTCTGCAGACCCTGCTGGTGCACGACCGCACAGGGACCATCTGCAAATTGCAAAACTGGAAAGAATATGTTGTTATTCCCAAAATCTATTGGGATGTAAAACATCATGGAAATGCATCCAGTGCAACTCTGCTAATTATTGTGCACATGGTTTAGTCTCTGCTGCTGCAGAAATGATAAAGACACCGAAAACACCAGAAAGATTGTCTCTGTGTTGATCTGAAAATTCCGGTTTCTCCGCAGCCCAAAGTCCTGCCAAGATAACCGAATGCAAACAGACGCAGCTTGTTCTAGATTATCGTCAGCTCTGCGAATGATGATAACAGTGTTTTCAGGTGATGAAACATCACTGATGTTTACTGCTGTATAACAAAACTTCCCAACAATGCAAGTGGATGTTTTTTATATGTTGTGACTTTTATTTAAACAGAGGAGTTATTTACAAAGGCAGGTCCGGAAGAATCAGCAGCACTTCATCAGAACCAGATCAGTCTGACTCATTACTGCTGCTGAGAAACAAATCCTCAATGGGAGATTAAAAGAAAGAAAGAGGGAGGATTTATGTGCGAGTACATTCCCACAGGCCGTCTGTTCGAGGGTTCCTCCTCCATTTGAAGCATTGTGGTGAAAAAAGCAGCAAACTTATCAGGTTATGTAGCAGAACTTTGTGTAGTTACTGATCCGGTGTCAGATGGCTCACATGGACGTTATGTCCAGATAATCTCCAGAGATGGACTGTGGTTCAGAAGTCAGAGTTCAGGAGTCTGTGTCAGCTTTAAATCACACTGTACGCTTTTATCCTGCATGGTCATGTGACCAGACTACATTATGTAATCCCATGGGGAGCAGGGAGCGTGCTCACTCTGGAAATGCTTAAATTCAGTTTAGAAACAAGTTTTGCTTCCACCGTGGCCACATTGATTCTGTATCAGCAGGTTAAAATGTGATGATTCAGGGTAGAAAGTTCAGCCAAAGTTTAGTGTTTGACACATGTCCAGACCTCCAAACTGATGTTACAGTCATCACATCTGGAACCCTGATGTCTCAGAGTCCAGTGCAGAAAGTGATGCAGACGCCTCATGAAAGAAGTGACATCGGAACTACAGAGATAAACCATCAATACACCATCATCCCTATAGGTGGATTTTTTTATTTCATGACCTCCTCTTTTTGATTTTTGCTTTTTGGTACAGTAATCTGGAGAAAATACACTACTTAGCTAAAAAAAGAAGGTGTTCTGCTTTTGCTGTGATTCCAGCAGCTTTCACGTTGCTTCAGTACGTTTCTGCAGTGTCACATTTATTTCCATCCAGTGTTTCATTTATTTATCTCCGAGATCTCTTCCTGATGACGGGAGAGTCCAACCACCGTGTCCAACCAGTCTTCTGGACTTTATGTTCTGTTGTGGTTGTGTAGTTTGTGCGTCTGTTCCCTGAAACACTCTTTCGTATTGGGAGCTCCGTGAATCCTGGTTTTGTCATCTTGGAATATAGTCGTACCGTGAAGGAATAACTTGCTCATTCAGTATATTCAGGTAGTCGGCTGACCTCATTCTTTGGACACATAATGGTGAATCTAGACCTGCATAACTTCATCTGCTTCTCTTTTTCCCCTGATGCAGAAATCACTCTGCAACAGGGTCAATCTGGACTCATGGCACCTTCTCCCAGCTTCATAGTCCAGTCTTTAAGGTCCCAAACTGAAACACTTTTCTGCATGTTTTCTTCTGACTCCCCAGCTGTTCATTCTTAATCCCATGAGTTCCCTTCACATTGTTCATGTGGCATACATGTGTTTTCTGTGCTTCATGTCAGTTATCTAACCTTCTGAAACTGACATCTTTTCCACAACCAAAGGATGTTTCTTACATGCTTGACTAAGAAAGAAGAAGCTGCTCATTGCATCAGTTGGGGTTAAATAACGTGTTGCAGCTGAAGGATAATCACCCTGCAGGAATGTTTCAATCAGAGGCTCCTGCCTGTTTGCTAAATCAAGGAGGACACTTGTGTTTTGTATGTTGTAATATGTTTGTTTAGGTTCTTTGATGAGCTGATCTCAGACAACCTGTCATTTCATTCAAATTAACTCTGAAATCCCTGAATGAAATGTTCTGCTGTCTGCTAAATGTGTTTCAGCTGGATCACATTTTGGCAGAAGTGCTTTTTATTGGTAAAGGAAAATGTCTTTTAGGGGATTTAGGAAGGTAATCTTTCTCATTATGTACTGGATGTTTAATTATTAAACTACGATTTGTCTAAGTCCATTAATGAATGTAGCCCAGCTGAAACAGTACTATTGTCAGGATCGCTGGAGGGTGTGGACCCAAATGCGGACAAGGAGGGCAGCAGGGATGCAGACACCTTAATTTATTAAAGCAACTAAGAAAAGGCAGAGTAAGAAAACCACCGACTGAACACATACCAAGAAAACACACTGAACCAGCAAACAGAACAGAAACCAACAGACTTAAATACAACCGAACTAGACAGGAAACACAATAAGCAATCAAACCCAGGTGAAACTAATGAACAAGACATGAAGCAAAAACAGAAATACGAAATAAAACAGGGGACCAAAAACCCCACACTAAGTCCAAATCATGACAACTATACATGCTCAGTACAGACAATACGACTGTTTCCAGTTCAACAAACATGCTCTGGTTCTCAGCTCTGTGTTTACTGCAGGCTGACGTATCGATCTGCATCAGATATCAGTGATTAATGATCCAAACTGCTTCAATCATGGATCCAGTTATCATTTCAGAGAGACCATGAGGGCTCGCTTCCATTTTTTAAGTGTCTGGGTGACAATCTAAAGGTCTTCCGATTGGATCTGAATTGTGTAAATTAGCACATCACTGATAACTGAATTGATCTGGTATTGTATCGGGATCAAAGTGATGACTTCATCATGCATTCTGCTCAGCAACATGTTGATGTTAGCGTTGCTGCGGGTAGCGAGGATCCTGCTCAGGTCTCATCTCTGATGGCATCGCTAGTTTTCTCCTGGTGGAAGCATGAACTTCTTTGTGCCTGTAATGTTAGCTTGTTTCAGTGTTTCTGCTAGACTGTCTGCAGTTTATTTCATCATCGTTCATCTCGTTTATTATTATTCTGATCCGTGGATCCATAAATCAGATTAAATGTATCTGAAGTTGACCAAAGTGCTGAAAAAGAAGCAAAAGCACTGACAGAATAAAATATTTACCAGAAAGCAGATTCAGTAAATAAATTAAAACAGAACATTGTAAACATATTAAAAACATATAACGGTTTGATCATAAATTAGTTTTAATTTAGCGTTGAAGATATTAATGAAGATGAATTTGAGATAGACTGCCACAGAAAAGCCATGAGCGTCCTTTCTCCTTCTCCAGATGAGAGGACAGTGGATTTACACATCTAGGACAATAGCTGTGTTAGACAAGCAGGGGAGTTCTACAATACACCTTTAGCAGCTTTTAATACTTGCAAAATAAGTTTAACTTAATATAGAAGCCAGTGCAGTGAAGTGTAGATAGCAGGGATACCGTCTCTTTGCCTTCTTCCAGTTATGAGTAGAGTTTAAAAGAAGCAATGACTTTATAATGAGAACCATAAAGTGTGGTGGAGAATGCTGCAGCCAGCTATAGCGTTCCTGGTAAATGTTCAGATAAAGCAGTGTAGAAGTCAGGTTAGCTTACAAAGCTATTCTTTTTATTCACATTTATTTTAAAAAGGTACATGATGAAAATAGTTATTCTTGTTTTTTGGTTTTTAACTGTTTCATCAATTAGAGAAATCCAGTTATGGCTGAGCTTAAACAAGACCTTCAAAGCCCTTCTGACCTATAATGGAGCCTTGGGAGGCTCTTCAGTAAGGAAAGGCATGAGAAGATCTGTTTCAGATATGAAGCAGCAGAGCCCTGAACGTTGGTTATAACAGGCTGTACACGGCAGATGCAGCTCTCCCATCCAACAGCATCCTTTTCCTCAGTCTAAAGCATCACAAACTCACTAGAAACTAAACAGGATCTATCATTTGACTCAAAACCAGATGGAAAATTTCCATTTTTTTATATGAGTTTGAGTTAAAGAAAAGAAGCTCTTTTTCAAAGAAACGCATGGTTTTTATTGCGGGTTTAATGTCTTATTAGCAGTTTGTTTCATTTAAAAGCAGACTGAGTGTGAACCGACACCTCCATCACATGGCTCTGTAACCGGATGCCTTAAATAGCTGAAGCTGCTTTCAGCTCTGCTCGCTGCAACCGGATCCAGAACATGGCTGCCATTCTCCCTCAGTCTGGTTTTAACCTGTTTAGAGGCTGATGGACGCCAACAGCACGGTGTGAAGCTGTTTTATGCATGACTGGGTGTCCGAGCCAGAACCAGTATGGAGTTAAAAGCAGCTGTTTGCCTCTGCTGAAGAAACTCTCCCACAGAAGCAGTCTGGTTGTTTTGGTCCCTGCCGGTCTTATCTGAGCACCAACACATCCGGACCGCTGGAACTATTCTCTCTGCACTGATAAAGCTGCCTCGTTGCTGCGCTTTCCTGCCATTGTGGCCACAGAAAGGTCCAGCTTCTGTACTTCTTGTTGTCGATCAGATTATTGTCCTTTCTGCAGGTTATTGTCCTTTCTGCAGGTGTCTGGCTCTTTGTTAGCGAGACGGATAAATAAGAAGTCAGGACTGAGTTGATGGGCAGGAGAACTAAGCTGTGTGTGTTAAAGTCGGAGGAGGTGAACAGGATCAGACTGCTGCTCTGACAGCACATCTTTAATGGCTGCAGTCTTTCTGCAGTTACATAAGCTCTGCGTCTCTCTACCAAGGCATGTGCCCATCCCCCATCCGCTGGCCCTGCCACTCCTATACTTGCTGTCCCACCAGAGGTGCCCCCCCTCCACCCCAAGGGTTATGTAAGCGCTTTCAGCTAGTGCAGCACCCTCGGCCTACATTGCTGCTGACTGGGCAAGTCACCTTCCTGAAGGTTAGATGTGTTTTTTCACAGGAATCGATCTAATCCACCCTGCATGTGCACGTCAGCAATCGCCTGACTGCAGGAAACAATGCAGGAGCTGCTAAACAAGCTGAGGATGTTGCTTACAAAACTCTGAGTTTTTACTGTATGAATCAAATATTCTGTAATATAACAGCGTCCTAATCATCAATATGTTTGTTTTCTTGCAGTAAGATTTATAACCAACACTCCAAAAAGAACTCTGTGTAAAATATAAATTATTTTAACACTTTGTGTTTTACACCCAGTAGAAGACGAACAACATATCAGATTATAAAACGGAGACATTTTATCATCTGATGGAAAATATGAGCTGATTGTGAATCAGATGCAGCAACACATCTGTAAAAAGTTAGAAAAGGAGCAACAAGAGGCAGGAAAAGTACAAATCTGCAGCAACAGGAGGAGCATTTCACAGCTGAAGAGGTTAACTGTCAACAGGTCAGTTATATGACTGGATATAAAAGGAGCATTTCAGAGAGGCAGAGTCTCTCAGACTCTGACAGAGGTTCAAAACTTGATCAAAGCTTTATGAACATTTTCAGAAAAATGTTTGTCAGCATAAAACTGTGAACCAGAGAATAAGGAGGACGTTATGCCCTACGCAGCATTGCTTTTATTCTTATGGGAACTGTAATATTCAAAGTTATTGGACCTTTGAATGTGTCAGAAACCCCACGAGTACCATAACTCATCATATATCCGTGTAAAGCTTTGTTTCTCCATCTGATGGAATCATGTTGATAGAAAAGATCGAGGAGTTACACTCTTTTAAATCACGTCATTTTCTCACTGGTGACCA
>JBAMHX010000025.1:1367561-1378247 GCA_037177515.1 Pseudomugil tenellus | reverse complement strand
GCTGCATTGTATGTTTTTTGCTGCGATGAGTCTCTCGGACCCCGTACGGGGGGCAATAGGGCTTAAGAGGTTAAATATCACTTATTATCTGTACTATATAAAGAAATGTTTTGTTTGAACATCACTTTAAAGTACCAGCTGTGTACAGATGTTTAATGGAGAATATGAGAGGAACTAAATGAGTTTGTTTTCTAACAGCCTGTTTCTCGGTGGGTGGTTGCCATGTGATAACTGATGTGTCAGGACGCCATCGTTGTTCCACACTGAAGCTGTTTCCTCACAGTTGCGGAAATGAAACCCCCGATTGCTGAAGGACGTTTTCTCATGCTTTTTTTTCCCTGTAACTTGGTTTCTACAAACTTAAACTTAGATTTCTAATCAATGCTTTCACAGGAAGACTTAAGTCTGAATTTTCTCAGTATTAGATGATGTGTGGATGTTCAGGTGAAGCTAATGATGTTGTCCACTTGCAGCTCCATCTGTTACTGAAAACACAATTTATTCATGAAGAATAGTTTATGTGAAACAAAGAAAACAATGGAGAAAAACCAAACGGTTATCGATGGCTGAAAGAAATCTAAAAAGGCAAAACTCATTAATATATTTTATTCCCAATAGAACATTAAAACATATAAACAAAGTGAAGGACAATCTGAGCTGGTTTTGAATCCGATGGCAGCAATGCTTCTGTAGAAAGTTGAAACAGGAGCTGAAAAAGTAATTGGTACAAATCAAAATGAAGGAGCATTTTACGCCTAGCTTCATTCTCATCAGGTCGGTAAGTGGGTATGACTGGGTCTGAAAAGCCTTTCAGAAAGCAGAGTGATGGACAAAGGTCTAAAATAATTGTGGAAGATGTTTTAGAAAAATGCATCAAAGTAAAATTGTGATGATATTAGAGATCCAAACTTCAGTCTATAGCTTCTTAATATGAAAAGATTCAGGGACTCAGGAGGAATCGGTGCATGGGACACCGGCATGGCAGAGGGGCAAAATGGATGCTCCTCAGGCAGCAGTGCATTAAAACCAGACATCTTTACTGGAAATCACTGCATGAAATCAGGAAGATTTCCAGAAATCAGCTCTCATTAACGCTGTTAATCCACCAGGTTTTCCGGTTTTTAGTTGATCGCAAATCGCAATGTTAAGATTTGAAAATGAGGACAATTTAATAACATTGGGAATAAAATGAAAAGGCTGTAGACAAACACCAGACTGGATCAGTGAATCAGGTCCATTTTAGACTGGAAATGGCCCAAATTAGTCTAGATGGGATACACCTTATACAGGACCCCACCCACATTAGATTGGATCCAGTCCACCTTAAAAACACAAAATACAGTGTTTGCTCAAATGGAGGATGTTTTGTTGAACAGACTAATCAGGTTATACACTATCCCACCCTGCCCTTGTCTCTAACAAAGTCTCCCAGTCCCTGATGAAGTGTCCCAGTTTAACAAAACGTTACGGCCTCAGGTCGACTGTAGACTGGTTTGTTCAGACAGTCGAGGTCTTTAGGAACTGAGCGGCTGCTCTTCCTCTTCCTCTGCCTTATCTTAGAGAAGGTGAGGTGGAAAATCTCTAGAATGTTGAGGACCACAGAGAACACCGCCATGGCCAACATAAAGATGATGAAGATGCTTTTTTCTGTGGGGCGAGTGATGAAGCAGTCCACCTGGGATGGACAGGGGTAATCTGCACAGATTATCTTTGTGGGCATGAGAATGTAGCCGTACAGGAAGTACTGGCCGACAATGAAGGACACTTCCAGAATAATCTTAACCACCAGCTGGACCAAATAGCTGCACAGCAAGACGCCCTTCAGCTGCACTTTGCCGCTCTCATTGGAATACTTTGGAATTTTATTCATCCCATTCTTTCCAAGCTCTTCTTGCAGGCGTCTTCTCATCTTGTTTTCTCTGCGGATCACCAGCAGGACGTGTCCCAGATAGATGAGCGTTGGCGTGGAGACAGTGAGGATCTGGAGGACCCAGAATCGTGTGTGGGACAAAGGGAAGGACCAGTTGTAGCAGCTGTTCTTGCATCCAATACTTTTGATGTTACAGTCCATGTTAGAGTGTTCATCTCCCCAGATGTTATCCACTCCAGCAGCCAGAATAAAAATCCTGAAGAGGAAGAGGATGCTCATCCATACCTTCCCAAACACCGTGGAATGAGACTGCACTTTGTCCAACAGGCTAGACAGGAAAGACCAGTCCTTCATGGCGACAGCCTCCAAAAGTAAAAAAAGAAATTCAGGATGAATATTCTGGGATTTAGAAAAGTTTTAGAAAAATCATGTTTTGAAAGCAAAATAAAAGACTGAAAGATCAACTTTGTGCAGAATGATTAAAAAAGACAAGTTACATATTTATTGTCATCAATTTTAACAAAGAGCAAAAAACTAGAAGTGCCATCAACTCTTAAAGCATTATGATAAAAAGACAAAAAATAAAAATGTAAGCTTAAAAACATGACAAATACATAAGAAATACACAAAGTTTAGTTTGCAGATGGAAAAATATTTAGCAGCTTCTATCTTGAGATCATTTAAACACAACTGTGTGTGAGTTAGTGATACAAAAAAGTAAGCAAGAAGGAAAAGTGTTGCAGAGCTCAGAGAAAGATTAAGCTGTCGGATCACATCTCGCTTTCTAGAATCACTAAAACTAGTGGACAGAAAAGTCTGAACATGGTTGGATTCACTGCATTCTGATTGGCTAAAAGGTGTTATATAAATCTGTAATCATTACTCACAATTTCATATATAACATGTTTAATATACTCTGAATATTAGACGTGTTCGGGAAAGGTTTAAAGTAAAAAATTGCTCAGTTTATCCACTGAATCATTTTCACAATCAGGCTGATCGAATACAGCAACAACAATGGATTTGATTTAAACGTTGCTTTTAAAAAGGCAGCCAAACCGCTTTATATTGACTCGATTATTCATTCACTCGTCACTAATACTTGGTGATGATAGGCTACATGTCTAGTAACGTGTGTGTGTGTGTGTTCTCTCCGAGTACTCCGGTTTCCTCCCACCGTCAAAACACATGCATGCAAGGTTAACTGGTCACTTTAAATTCTGCATAGGAACGAATGTGTGTGGCTGGTTGTTTGTCTCTCTGTGTTGCCCTGTGATAGACTGGCGACCCGTCCAGGATGTAATCTGCTTTTCTCCCAGTGATTGCTGGGAAAAGCTCCAGTTAATGGGGAAAAAAATGAATACATGTGCAACTAAGGTAACAAAATACTGTCGATTCTGCAGTTATTTATGCTACAAATCTCATATTTTCTGAAAAGATAGCTCATTAAATACAAACATATGATAATATATTTGTATTTTATTTTATCGTAAAGGGAAAAGTGGAGGTTTCATTTTATATATAGATTATTATGCTGTTATTTTGTAGATCTGTGAACCAAATGAGGTTTCTCCTCTGATGTAGAAGATCATCTGCACTGGTTCTGGTTCTGGTTGATTCCAAACAGAATTACAACCTTTAAAGTTCTTCGTCAACGATTCATGCAGACCAGTTTTCCTTCCATTTAAAGTTTCAGAGAAAATTCCAGAACTCAGTTCCAATCGATCAATAATTTCATCAGTAGAATGAGCTTCGCTGGCAGAAGGAGAACCTACCTTAGCAGGGACCGCTGGCCTCTTCAGTCGGCGTTCTGTACGATTCTCTCACTTCCTTCTTATAATTCAGCCTGATTACTAAATCATCGGATTCCTCCCCCGTCTGAGACACCCACACCCTCTGACAACGTGACTCGCTTCACTTAGCACTGTTGAAATCACCACAATCAGAAGGGGTAGCTGAATCATTTTTATTGAACTGGAGCAGAAAACCAGTCAAAACCAGTTAGAAACCAGTTTATCATTTATCAGCTGCTTTCTTGTTCTATGATTAAGACTGCTGAAGCTTTATATGTTCAGTTTGTTCTGTTGTAAATTAACTTTGTTTACTGGTGATCCATGTTGGTCTGGGAAGATTTCTGTCCTCCAGTGGTTTGTCAGTTACCTGAGGTGGCATCTGGGATGTCCAGTCCAATCCCAGTACCACCCCGGTTCCATCCCTGTAATGAAATAAATACCTTAACCTCTAATACTTGTACATGTGCATTTAAAAATAAGACTGTGGATATTTCAGTGGATTTTAGATTCATTCTGACATAATACAAAAGGTAGATTTTACAAACCTTTTCTGAAATTGTGTTTATAACGGAGCTCATCTCTGATCCAAACCGGAGCCAGAACTACCAGGTCCTGATCCTGCTCACAAGGTTTTTTCATTGATCCATAAATTTACAGAAGACTGGAAGAAACATAATCTACAGTACACATCATAGCAGAGATGTGGTCCATCTGGTTTTGGACCAGACCAGGACAGATCTGGAATTGGTGGAACAACTTTATAGCTAGAAACTGCTGGGAGAAAAGTTCTGCTCACACGGTGCATGTTTTCATGCAGAGGTGTGATTTTTCTCATAAAAGGGGTTTTTTAGAGTAATGAAGGAGGAAAAATTCTGTATTTAATACAGTTCATGGTGAGAACATGGTGGATGAATCAGATTCAGGCGTGTTGTACCTCCCTGCTACTCCACTTGTTAAAAGACCAGCACAACCAACTGGAACAATTACTGGAAACCAGTGAAGTGTAACCAATAGTGAAGAGTTCTTTTTGGCTGGTTGAAGACCAGTTGTGCTGCTGGATTCTGAATCATCTGCAGAGGTGTAGCATGCCGGCAGGCTTGCCAATAAGGAATTGCAGTAGTCAAAGTGTGAAACGAGCAGAGCCTGAACCAAAGGCTGGGTCGTGTGTTCTGCCAGGTCCAATATGATTCTCCTGATGTAAAGAGCAACCAGGCAACTCAACATGGACCTCAAGAGTCAGCTGGTTGTCCACCATGACACCAAGATTCCTGGTAAAAGGTGTAGGGACATGGGTGATAGAACTACACACTCATTTGCGGAGGTAAGGAAGGTTCCTCTGGACACACAATAAGCTCAGACTTGGACACATTTAGCTGAAGGTAGTGATCCTTCATCCATACAGAGAAAAGCATCCAGATATCCTCATGGAGACAGTTGTGTAGCCAGGTGGGAAGGAAAGAAAAGGATGATCTGGACAGCGGTGGTATGAGAAGAGCTTATGACCACACCGAGTCAGAGGTGTAGAGCGATAAGAGGACCAAGCACCGATCCCAGGGCCAGTCCTGTTTTCAACTAAATCAATTCAGCTTTATTTGTATAGCACAATGTCATCTTTGGGTACTTTACAGACACATCAGCTTTATTTAAAAAAATCATAATAAACACTGTCAATGTAAACTATTTTATATTTAGGAATATAATCAGTCAACCATTTAACAATGTTTTTATTTCTTTTTTGTTGCATGTTTGTACACCTGAAATCCAGTTCTAACAGTGGCCAAATTTAACCTGTGGGTTCTCCAGGGTAAAGGAAAACCAGCAGTTTGCATCAAATCACGACTTGGATCCAATCTCCCATCCTGAGCTGCATGAGGCGACAGTGGGAAGGAAAAACCCAGCTCAGGGGGGGCAGCCATCTGCCTCGACTGGCTGTGGCTGAGAAGACAGATCAACATGCACTGCAGCTTTAATCTATGCAGACCTGCAAAAACAGGAGAAATATGTTAACAACAGTGTCTTAGCTTTATATGCGAGAAGGATTTTAAACTTTATCCTAAATTTAACAGGGAACCAGTGAAGAGAGACTAAAACTAGGTGGCTACAAAGTATTTAAATTTCCCTCTGGGATGAAAAAAGTACTTTTAATTTCATATAAAGAGGGAAGCATGTATAATGTCAGTGACCAGCGCAGGTATAATTAAATGGCTCTACCTAACCATCACCAGGTAACCAGTGAGCTAAGTGGGAAGTTTGACAGTTAATATCTCACATATAT
The DNA here is from genome assembly GCA_037177515.1 of Pseudomugil tenellus. Classification (NCBI taxonomy): domain Eukaryota; kingdom Metazoa; phylum Chordata; class Actinopteri; order Atheriniformes; family Pseudomugilidae; genus Pseudomugil; species Pseudomugil tenellus. Next base: position 1,372,309 of record JBAMHX010000025.1, on the reverse strand, counting down.
TCAGGTATATCAAAAATCATCTGTAGAAATAAAAGCAAAATATGAAAGACCTTGGAGAAAAATGCAAATTATTATACACAGAGGATCAGTGCTTCTCTTACAATACTGCACAGACTGACACAAGACCTTAATCACAGGACATATTATACACCCAATAAGTTCAATCAAATAAAACAGCAATACTCTCAATTTTGTCCAAGATATAAAGTCGAGGGGCTACACAGCTGCACGGTGGTTAGCACTGTGGTTAGCCAGAAGGCTGCTGGCTCGAGCCTCAGTCGGGGGGGTAAAACAATGTCCGTTCTGCCATATTAAAACTTGGTTTTCTTCGTATACTCCGGCTTCCATCCACCACTCATAGACATGCAGCTCAGCTTAATTTGTCACCTTACATCCTCCCTACAAATATGTGCATGGGTAGCTTTTTGTGTCTCTGTTGCCATGTGATAGACTGACGGCCTGTCTGGGATGGACCCTCCCTCTCTTCCAGTGAACCCTGTGGCCTTTAAATAGATTAAATAGTTAAGAAAATGACTGATATAAAAATTGAAACAGGAACACTATTACATATTGTCCATAGAGAAGTCATATAGTCAAGCTACGGTAGTAGTGATTACCAGGGATGTGATACACCCACAATAAACACAGATAAATATAAACTTAATATAAATAGCTTTGGCTAATGAAATATAAAGCTAAACAGTAGAAGGATGTAAAACCACCTACATTGCTTTGGAGACAGTTATACAGTTATACATGACACAGTTCTCAGATGTCTGTGTAATAATTTATGTCCCTAGTTTGCTTAAATATGAAAATATGTTGTCTAAATCTGGTTCGAGCTCCATCCATCCATTTGAACAGTTTCATCGTGTGCAAGGTCGCAGGTAGCTGGAGTTATCCCAGCAGTCATCAGGCGAGAGGCAGGGAACACCCTGGACATTTTTCCAGTCCATCGCAGGACAACACAGAGACGAACAAGCAGACACAACCTGGCACATTCACTAAGAAGGACAATTTAAATGATCAAATTAACCCAACATGCATGTCTTTGTATGCTGGGAGGAAGCTGGAGAGAGGAGAACATGAAAACTCCACACAGAAAGGCCCAAGCGAGGTTCAAACCAGCAACCTTCTTGCTGTAAGGCTGCAGCCTCCTGGTTCAAGTTAATAACGCAAATATTTAACTTCCCTTTGGCCTGTTTTTTTATCCCCTTTAAAAACTTTTATTCATTATTACTACCACTAATTTTTGTATATTGTTGTGAAACCGTCCCATTTAAAAACTGCTGGACCTGATGGGGAAGTTATGAGAGTTCTTATGGGGGTGTCAGGATGGTAGAGAATCGTTTCCATTTTGTAGGAATGCAGGTGTGTACGTGTGTGTGAGATTTATGTCCATATTTGAAAGTTTGTGTAAAGATATACGTGTTTAGAAATGGATATTTTAATTAACCTTTGTTAAGTCATTTAATATGGGAAAAACCAATAGAAGTGGATCAATCAGTTTTAATGTTCACACTTCGTCTGATTTTAGACTAAACTGTCTTGAAGGTATTTTGAAGGTTAAGAATGTATTTTAATTTTTCAGCCTCTTAAAAGAAAGGTCGGTTGTCCGTTTTCCCTTAGGAACATGTTGAAATGATCTTGCTTACGCAGGAATATTCGACATAAACAGGGAGTCTCTGAAGTCATGAGTGAGGTGATAATAGAAAAATGTGGGATTGTCTCATCTCCCTTTCCAAAAACTGCAGAAGTTTTGTAATCAGAGTTTAATAAAGAAAAGGAGAAGCTGCTGTCAGCAGATGTGGTAAACATGGCTGAGTCAGTCAGATCAAGCCCACATTTCTCAACACTACTTAAATTTGTCCAGCCCAGTGTCAACGCACTCTTCTGCTTTCTCAGTGATGGCTTTATGGTGCAGAAGCTGTAAAATCTGAAACCTAACAGGCAAGTACATTTTTCATTTCTACATTTTATTAATGTGTTTGTGGCTGAGAAAATATCTTTGATTCTTACAAACATTTAGGATTCCAGGTCACTGCACTTCCTGGACTTTTACTAGAGACTGCAGTCATCACACAACTGGTTGTGGTATCCCAGTTTTAGATTCACTGGGAAGGTTGATCTTTTCTCTCTAAATATATATATATATATATATATATAAGGAAAAAACCTGAATTTTAGCCTTTAGCCTGTAGGATGTCATTTTAAAATGATTTTAGTGACTGTATATTGTTTCTGATGACTCTTCTTCCAGAACGCTCTTCCTCTCTGTCTCACATGTAAAAATGGGATTTGCTATTTTGAGATAACTTCTGCTTCCATCTGAACTTGTTTCCCAGTGGAAAATAGAAAGTTATTTGGAATAAAAAGCGTGAATAACCCAGCTAGACAGAACGAATCAAAGACAACAAAGATTGATTTGGATGCACTTTGTGTAAACTTGGGGAAAAAATGATAAGTCTGGATCAAAAGGAATTAAACTCAACACATTACAAATTGGACCTGTCCGGGGTGTACCCCGCCTCTCGCCCATTGTCAGCTGGGATTGGCTCCAGCCCCCCCGCGACCCCGTTCGGGAATAAGCGGTAAATAATGGATGGATGGCATTACAAATTGGAATGTATCCCTTGAACCAGGGTGTGTTTTTAGATTAAAACATTGGTTTTGTAAAATAATGTGAAATTGATAAGTCAGTGTTTGGAGTGGTTCTTTGAAGGGAACGGCTCCAGAATGAACAGCTCACTTCCAAACAGACAACTTCCATCATTACTATTAAAACTAAAAGAGTCCAAACTTCTTCGCTGTCCACATTACTGTTTTTGAACTTTTTCAGTAGCATTAGTGAAAAAAAGAACTGTGGGTAGATTGATGTTGAAAAAACGTTTAAGTTGGGTTAACTGGAAAAGCAAGCAGTGACAACAGGGTCCGAGCCTCTAAAGCAGCCCCCTCCCTGGATAATACCAGCCCTGGTTGTCAAGGTTACCCCGCATATCGCACAGCTCCACTACTTCCTGAACTTTGATTCCTGTCTCTCATTACTAGATGAACTGATTAATCCAGGTGTGTCTGGCCTCAGTAACCACAACAGCAATAGCCAGACACATCTGGATTAATCAATTCATCCAGTTATGAAAGAGGAAATTCTGGAGCTGTGCATAAAGCCAATTGTGGAATAGATGTGGGATGACCAGGAGAGTATGTGGCATGCTGGGAATTAGTCTGGACTTCCTCCACAGGATATTTGAGAAATCAAACATTTTTCTATGATTTTTTGCATTTTAGAGCAGAATATTTTAAATATTCATTAAAAATACAAAGTTTCTCTAAAATACATGAACATATGCAAACATAGTTGGTGAAGTTGTGATTAGAGTTGTCTTATTTATTAGGGGGCAGCATATATTTGCTAAAATAAAAAATAAATCAGGTGTTTTACGACTAAATAAAAACCTCTGCAGTAGCTTTGATGAATGTTGACCAGGTTTAAGAAGCTTGGCAAGGACTATCCATAAAATGACTGGTAAGTTATCACTTAAACACGTGTTGATCTCATCTGCATACGTCTGAAAGGAGCAGAGCGTGTCAAAACTGACAGTGTTTAGCCTTTTTCCCCTTTGTGACATGGGACACTTTCAGATCAATAGAGAACAAAACAAACCATAAAAAAATCAAATACATGACAGATAAATACTGTTGAGTGCTATTGGACTACACGGACCTGCGCTTGAAAAGGCTTCTTACTTGTAGCCACAGGATTTCACTCGCACGAGAACACACGCTTGTGAAAACCCTGAAACCATACAAAATGAATGCTCCAGGTGAGTACGATACAAAAAGTGTTAACTTAAATTCACACATTTTCAATCAAAGACACAGAGGCAAAGCATTGCAACTCTAAAAGATCAGCAGATATTCACATAAATTTTAACTTATTTGGTTAAATTGGTTTATTTTAAAACCTTATCAGGTCCCAAAGATTTATAGTTTTATGAGGTATGACGATAAAGGACTCATTAAAGCCGTTAAAACCGTTAAAACTAACTGCAAAGGGGGAATTACACACACATAAACCATAATTTACTACCAAATATCTATTTATATACACACAGCATTAGGTGAACAGTCAATAAACAGATATAATGTGGTCTTATCAGCAGTCTCTTCTGTAGTTCACCAGGTAACCCATGCGGTCTAACATTTTACTCCTTTACCCTTCACCAGTCAACACCAAAGTGAGTGTGAGTCTTTTTATGGCAGGGTGTGCACTAATTACCAATCACCAAATTCACCTGGTGCCAGTTTAACATCATCTCCCTCCATGAAAACAACAACGTGGGCTGATTGCCACAAACGGCTCATACAACTTTAGTTCTAACTGGAATATTAAATCTATAATCACCAAAATTATTTTGACTTTCTGAATTCCTATTTCATTATATAATGTCATGTTTTAAAATAAATTTTAAAAATGTTATTTTCAACAAAATATACATATAGTAGCTGGGGGATTTATCTCTATCAAACATGGTAAAATTGTGCTAAAATGAGTAACAGATTGATTTTTATCTTAAAATAAACATGTAACATGCAGTTAATAAAATGACTTTTTTAATGTTTTCATAGGGGTTTTAATGGACGTTTTTCCTGTCAAGGACGAGGACATTAGTTTCTTTAGATTGAGAAGAATATAAATTTAATCATGAAGAATAAAAGAAGTTGAACATAAATTAAACATTAAGACA
>JBAMHX010000025.1:1344731-1359529 GCA_037177515.1 Pseudomugil tenellus | reverse complement strand
CACTTTGCGACGGAATGAGTTAAAATCCTGCAGTGCCCGAAAGGTTCCCCTGCTTAAGAAGACACATGTGAAGGCCCACCTCAAGTATGCCAATGATCACCACCAAGATGCACAAAGGGATTGGGAGAAGGTTCTGGGGTCTGACCAGAGCAAAATTGAACTATATGGCCTAAACTCTGCACGCCGTGTGTGGAGAAAGAAAAATGCTGCCTATAACCCAAAGAACACTGTGCCCACCATCAAGCATGGAGGTGGAAGCATTATGTTTTTGGGGTGTTTCTCTGCCAAGGGCACAGGGCTACTACACCGCATCAGTGGGAAGATGGATGGAGCCATGTACCGTGCAGTCGTGAGGAACAACCTCCTCCCCTCTGCCAGGAAGCTGAAAATGGGCCGTGGTTGGGTCTTCCAACATGACAACGATCCAAAGGCAACAACAAAGGCAACAAAGGAGTGGCTCAAGAAGAACCATATTAAGGTCATGAAGTGGCCCAGCCAGTCTCTGGACCTCAATCCTGTAGAAAATCTATGGAGGGAGCTGAAGGTCCGAGTTGCCAAGCAACAGCCCACCAACCTGAATGATTTAGAGAAGATCTGCAAAGAAGAGTGGGCCAAAATTCCCCCTGATATGTTGTTCTAACCTTGTGGTTAACTACCACAAACATCTGACCGCTGTGCTTGCAAACAAAGACTTTGCCACCAAGTATTAACTGCTTTTGGATGGAGAGACCAAATACTTTTTTCCCCTCAATGAAATAGACATGAATTAAAATATATTCTTGAAAGTTATTATCTGGACTTTCTTTTTGATATTCTATCTCAACATGTTTAAATACATTTACCATTAAAAGTATAGAATGCTCATGTCTTTATAAGTGGGCAGACCAACAAAATCATCAAGGGATCAAATACTTTTTACTCTCACTGTATTGCTCCAACTCCATATTCCCAAAACCAAACCAGTTCTACAGGGCGATGTTCCACCTTGTGTTCCCTCCTCAGGTAGAAGCACCGCTGTACATGAACATCTGTTTGTTGCCCACAGAGCCATGCTTTGTAGATCTCTTCTTGCGCCCGCCTCACTTGAAGTGAACTGAAACTTTTTTTTTTTTCCAAATTTTCTCTAAGACAGACCAGACTTTGCTTCTCTGATCTGCATCATTCACATCTCCCCAAAAGAAACTGAGTGTTCTGAGCAAGCAAACTAGGATTTGAATCCAAAGGGCTGCTCTGAATGTGCCCTAAGCATCATTAACATAATGTAAAGGATAGAGGAAGGACTTGTTGCTTTGTTATGCTTAGTATTCTCAAACCACTGCTTGCCTGAAACCCTGAACAGATACCATTTAGTGTCTGGATGAACATCAACTGTCATGTAAATATTGTGGATGACTGACCAGAGTAGGCTCTCAGCTCACCTGTTGATTTCTAATTCTACTTTATCTCTACTTTTTGAGGAAGTATAATTAGTTTTGTCCACTTTGCGGCACATTATTTAAAGTTTAAATTAAATAAATATTTTATCTGTTATCAACCTTTAGCTGATTGGATCTGGGCAGTAAGTGCTGTAACTGCCCAGTGTTGCATCTTCTTCAGCTCGCCTGCAGTCATGCAAACCATCACACACACATCTAGATTTCCACTTTGTAATCTTTTTCTATAAATGAACTGGACTCTACGATATAATAAATGAATACTTTTTTTCCTTTGAATACAGTATGCATTTACAGAGGAATCAGTGTAGACCAGGACACACTGAGGATGTTTCAGTTTCAAGTTCCTCAAGCAGAATTACTCCTAACTTGCTCCAGCGCCCTGTTTTATTCATGTCTCAGCAGCAGCAGATATGCCAGGAATCCTCAGCGCCACTCCTAAACACCTTGGTGTCAAACTTCTGTTAACAAGAAACTGTGCAAATAACCAAATCTGTGTTTGTAAACCTTTTCCTAAGCTTACTATTCTGTTCACAGCCTTATCAGACACAATTGACTTTGTTTTCCTGTCTTATTCTGATTGAAGGGTTGAAAACCTACTTGCTCATTCTGAACAATAACACAGGAAGCAATGTGGTGATGTGGTTTCTGGGACAGTAAACTGCAAAAGGATTTCAGACAGGTCTCTATTCATGTCATTTTCTGTCTTGGTTTATACATTTTACAGAGAACAAACAGGAGAAGCTTTTTGGTGATTGGCTTATTTTCCAGAATGTGGGCTGCAAAGTAACAAAGTTTATTCAAGCTATTTTTTTACGCTGATGTTACAGCGATGAGTTATTATTCTTATGGGTTTACCAGACCCAGAGCAGTAGATGCTTCTAGACATTCAGCAGTCTTACTTTATATTGCTCACATTTACACCAGTTCATTTGGAACTGGACTGGGAGGACTTCAAACGTAAACACATTTGGCTCTGAAAGGTGGTTTTTAAAGTGGCAAACAGCAAATCGTTCTACCACGAGGCTTGTTGAGCCCTAACTGTAGACTGAAGTAAAGTATGTCATGAACCACTCTTCTCTCTGCCTCCCCCAATTCTCCTCGTCTGTTATTAAAAGGAAAAGAAGAACTAGCTATAGCCCCTTTCAGACATAGTAACCGGGTAATGTCTGGACATTTGCCACCTTCACTTTACCCGGACATGCCTACTCGGACATGCAACATCACCGGAGATTACACCGTAAATTGGGTTCAGACATAGGCGGTAAATGTCTGCGTAACGGGAGGTAATGTATAATTGTGCGACAGTGACAACAAATGAAAACGACAAAATCTATTAGATCAGCATAGAATTTACTTGGTGTTGAGGACGACTCGTTTACTGTCGTGATGTCTAATTTCTTGTCTCTTGGTTACTCACGTTAGTTCGTAGCTTTCCGTGTGTACGTTTTGTTGGAAATTACGTGATCGCTTGGCGCGGTAGCATCCGCCCTCCCATCTCCCCTTCCCTCCCCCCAGTTTAATGTCTGCACATTAACCTGCATGTTTGAACGAGATACTCTTCCCAGTAATTAAGCGGACATTGTACTAGCTCTTCAAGCGGGTCAAGTCTGTGTCGATCTACCCGCTTGATGTCAGAACTGTACCTTTCAGAAGGTCAAAAAGACAATGTCCGCGTAATGTCCGGGTAACAGAGCAAGTCTAAAAGGGGCTTATGAGATACATTAGCTCTTTGTAACAACCGTTGTTTCTTTGGAGGCCCTGTTAGATCCTGGTCATCTTCAGGTGAGCATTTTGTTCTGTTGTCAGCCATTTTGCTTCAAGAATACGTGCTACCATGTACCACTTGCTGGCTGTAGCTTGCTATAACGAGGGCGGGCCAAGGGGTCCGAGAGGTGACAATTCATGTGCTTGAATATGAATGCATGTTTGGAGTTGCTGGTAAACACGGGGCTGGAGATCAACACAGACGCTGTGTGACGTGCTACACTGATATTGCAGCTGTAGTTCTCCCCATAGTGATGCTTTAATTCCTTCAGTCTTGTAACAATGTATTTCTTCATATTGCCCCTAAATCTCATTTTTACGTTCAGCAGAGTAAATTCCTCCCACTTTGGCTCCAGCTAAACTCGTGTGAACGTGGGCTAGCTGGCAAGAAAGCAGTGAGGTTCTAAGACTCCAAAACACAGCCAGAACCATGATGGTATCTATGTAAAAAGCACAATGTTATCTCCATCATTTGTCTCATCATCTGACTGTTTAAGCTGATGGACATTTGGTGCCGCCACCAGCTATTTGACCATTTCTGCTCCAGAGCTGAGTTTTTTTTCTCTACTTTCTCTTTACTTTTTATTTTTCTATTTTAATTTGAGTAATATGCATACAGTTGTTGTCCACGTCCTAAATTACTTTAAAACAAATTAAAATATGGACAATAAGATAACTATATGCAGTTAATAGCTTTATTTATCATGTAATGCACTTTTTTTTTTTTTTATAAAAAAGCATTTTCAAATGCTTTTTCATAGCCTTCTGAAATGTGCTTCAATTGACCTGACTATAATTCATTTAATATTATTTTAAATGCTTCATATAATTAATTTTGTGGTGGCCGGACAAGTTTTTAATGCCTAATCTTTGATGCCGTCACAAAGAGAACAAAGTTTCTTGGTTATCCCCGGCAACACTATAAGCAAAGTTAGGGCTGAGCGATCAATCGATTTAATCGCCCAGCCCTAAGGAAAGTGTTTCTGCAGTTGCACACAGGTTGCAATTTAATGCAGACTTCAGCGTATTTGTTAACACAAATGCCTACTCTAACCACTGTCCTGTACAGTGCAGCGACAGATATCTGCCATTGCTTGCTCTTGTTTGTACATCATTTTAGGAAATGTCAGCCAATTGTGTGTGAGGATTTTAGCAGTTATGATGGAAGAGTCTGGATTATAAACTTGGTAAGATCTTTTTATCAGTAAGATATCCTTAAGATGCTGTAATCTTCCATCCAAAGTCTGCTACATTGCCTCAAAGCTTCTCCGAATTGCAAAAGGTATGGTCGAGTTTTTGTAAATTGTTTTTCCCTTTTTTAAATTGTGATGAAACTTTGGCATCAGTGAGATGGTCCTGTGGTTGGAGTACTTTTCATTCCTTCCCCTCTGAAAATGTGTGATGTGGTTTCTCATTATTGTCAGGTTTTAAAAATACTCTGCACTTCATTTCTGCTTTTCCTTGTTCCTCCTTTTACATTCCGGCAAAATTCCAACATCAGTCAGAAACTAGATTTTCAAAATTCATCCAAAGATTCTGCATCGTATTCAGCTACACTTTTATCAAACTAAGACATGTTCGTTTCCCCCAATGTTCTTCCAATTGTACAATTGGCAGTTCTGATCATTGGCGCCTGATAATGGAGAAACAGTCTGCGTGATGTGCAGCTGAGCCACTGCTTCCTGTAGGTCAATCCAACTTGAATGCTTAAAAAAGTCTGACATCCTTTCAGTCAGAAAATGAACACAAAGTGTATTATAGAAAATGAACCATCAGATTAATTCAATTCAGAAAGCTGCTTCCTCTAAACAGGAAAACCTTTTCTGATGTCTTCCTGCTGGGATCTTGCAGACCAGCAACATTCTTTCATTGCACTAGCTCACAAATTCACTGGCTCAGCTCTGGTTAAAAAAAGAAGAAGCACTGCTTAAAATGTTTAACCCTTAAAACAGCATGCCACTGCTAGTATTGGTCTACATGTAAGAAGAGCTACACTTTTAATCCCAGTCAAGAGCCAAGCTTTCAGGTAAGCCCCAGTTGTCAGAATATGAGGCTAAGTTGTATAAAATATCTGTAGCAATATATATAACGCCATAATGTTAAACAAAACAGAATTTTTACTAACAATACTTTGGAGAGAAACACACAGATCACATCAGTGACCAAGTCTTTTCTCCTGCAAATAATTTCTTTCAAATATAGATAGCAATGAAACAAACACAATAACTAACTATTTGCAAATTTACACTATCTCCTACAGCTGCTACTTTTCTTTCTTTTTTTGGTCTGTTTAGAGTTATTTATACTTTTCACTTTCTATTCTCACAGACCCAACTGCAACTCACTTAGTTTTTAGCTCCACTGTACATTACATAAACCTCTTATTAGGTCTCTTATTTTGTTCTTTTATGACAGGCATAAACATTTCTGCTCAATTGTTTATATTTGGCTTCTCCTAATTGGACATTATCATCAATTTAATCTGTCTGATTGGTGAAAAGCTTAACAGGAAGCGATTTCATCATAATACTGGGGGCAAAATAGTGGTCTCTTGGTGACATAATGTCTATTTTCTTTTTTTAATATAGCTATATATAATAAAAATGCAATAGATTATCATTGCTGTTACCATATAGTATAGTCTGTAAATGTAGCACTACATTATGTCACTGGATTGTAAACTTTATGAATTGGAAAACAATCTCTGAAAAATGAATGTAGATCTCCTAAAGGGAAAACCATCCATTGCAATTTACCCCATTTAGTTACACACCACTGTTTCTGATTGTTGGCCAGTGTTTCTGCTTGGGGGTGGCTGGCCATCTATTGGAGTTTTAAGGGTTAAACACATCATCAAATATCAGCATAATAAAGTTTTAAACCTGGAATTTGCATATTAGTTGTTTAAAATCCAAACAATGCAAAGTTAGCTGTGTGTTTGGTAATGAGATGAAAACTGGACTTGTGTGGCAGGTCTGAGCCGCATTGTGTGTTTGTTTGCTGGGGTTGTTCTTATCGTTCAGTTGCAAAGTCTCTCCGTTCCACTTCAAACATGAGGAGTGCTTTGGGTGTTGTAGGAACTCAGCATATTTATGATTATGCCTGTTTGATGTTGCCTCTTGTGTTTACTGCAGTAGACTGTATCTCTTCCTGTGGTTTCATGGACTGAGACACCTGAATGACAGTCCAGGGCCACAACAAAGCTGTTTATTCAACCTGTGCTATTTTATGTCCACTTAAAATATTTGAACAGTCTGTTAAATAAATAAATGTTTAGCATTTAACACTTGAAATGAGTTCCAGTGACAAAGCAGTTCAGTTTGAGGAACTTTGACTGCCCACATCAGCTCTTATATCAGAACAGCAGAATGACACATCTGTTTTCTTAGCATGGTGAGAAACCGTTAATTTACATCCAATGTCTACACAGTCTTTCAATTCTTCTTTCAGTTCCTCTCCTTTTATAATAGTAGATTGGATATATACACTAGATTTCAAGGCACTAAAAACATTTTACAGTGAATCCATTATACATTCACTCCCCATTCATGCTTGGTGATGATTATCTGTAGCCACAGCTGCCCAGTGGCACACGGACAGAGATCTGGCAGACAAACTGTGCCAGTGGCCCCTCTGACCACCAAAACATTCATTTTCTTTCAAAGGCAACGCTGGAAGCAAGGAGGGTAAAATGTATTGCCCAGAAAGACAACAACACATTGACTGGGAGAGAAGAATTACAACTGCCAAACTTTGTCTACCTCCCGAGCCACTTCTGTCCTTCTCCTTTCAGTATTCCTCTTATGTGCTTCGGTAGGATAGTGATGAAAGCAAAACCCTAAATCTGACATTCATTAAGTCTGTTACATACTCTGAAAAAAGCAAGAAAATTTGCAGGACATCATTTTGATCTCCAAGAAGTGGTCGGGGACATCTTGCGGCTTATTTTCGGTGCAGTGAAGCAAAATGTCTTGTGGGGCTCGTGTGATTTGTCGGTCATTTGAGGTGGACGCTGTTAATGCAGAGCAGGAGTAAGCGGAAAGCTATCGCATTTGCTTACTTGCTAAACCAAAGTTAAGTGAAAAGTTTAACAGCCAATTATGGTGCTGAGAAGGCATTGAAAAGACATGGGCACCACAGCATGGAAAAGACACACACACATCCTGTAATCCTGGCCCCATTGCAGAACCTTTTAAAGGAGAATGAATTGATCAGACCAAAACAAACTTTGTTCTTGTTCTCGAGAAAAAGCCAAGCTTTCACTTCGGCCTTTCTCGCTTTTAATTAAATAATTATAATGAAACTTACAACCATACCTGCTACACAGTGATGAACATCACGCAAAAACAATCCCGGCGGCATGGGCGGTCAATTTAGTACTGTGCCCGCTAGGGCTGCTCGATTATGACAAAACTTATAATCACAATTAAGTTGACTAAAATTAAGATCTTGATTATTTAACACGATTATCCATTAACTTTAATAACATGAATTTATTTCCCAGCCGTTAAGTTCCCGCCACACTTAACGGCTGGATTAAAATCCTTCTGGAAAGGCTAGAAATGTCCTGAGCTCCACTTAGTTCACCCAAACAGTATGCTAAATATAGCAATTTACCACATCAAGTGTTGTTGTGGAGTTCGTGATATATTCCACAAAGTACTGACGCTGTCAACCCAGCGGCGTTCTAAAGGTTAACAGGTGCCTTCCAGATAGTCGATGTGATGCTGGTCCTGCTTGTGTCTGAGTTCTGGAATCTGGGTTTGTCGCTCTGCTTTCAGTTGCAAACAGGCAGCTCGCTTAAATTGCTACTGAAAACACAAATTGCGCAGGAGAAATTAATCGAACTATTTTTATTTTTGATTGTTGAAAACCCAGATTGTAATTGAGATTCAAATGTGATTATTTGCCCAGCCCTAGTGCCTGCACATAGCCAGCTTTGCTCACCCTGGACTAAAAGTACTTGCAGCTTTGGTGGATTCAAAGCCATTCAGACTTTTCCCATTGAGTCTAAACTACTGTAGTTTTACACCAGTGTTGCCAAGTTTGATCCTCAAGCTCTACCATCCTGCAGGGTTTAGGTGCAACCATTGTCCAAGACGTCTAAATCAAATAAGAATAAGAGTAACTTTATTGTCATCGTACTCCTGCAATGGAATTGAGTGCAAAACCTCTCCAGTGCAAATAATACAAGTTAAAATGTAAAAACACGCACACATCCATCCTCAGTCATGTCATGGGTCCCTAGTGTTACACAGAAGGGTCACAATATTGCTCAAAAGGCACTAAAATCTGGCTGAATTTAAAATCTCAGTAGCTCCTGGATAAAAACTGTTGTTTTTTTTTCCCCTTTTCTTAATCGGTTCATCTTTGTTCTGAAGATCTTGTATCTTTTGCTTGAAGTCTCCACGTATTTGTACTTACTCAGTGCTCAGTTACTCCGATTGCTGGACACCCTCTCACAACTAATGTTCCACAAACCGTAATGACGTTATACTGTCCTCGGATGTTTAAATATGTATTTATGGAATAAATAACTTAGTTTTTGGGCATGTTTTTAATATGTTTGTGTTTTTGATTATAATAACACAAATTCTAATGTGAATGATGACGAACGTGTTTAATGTGGCTTCAATGTATTATCTTGTAGCCAGTTTTCCCTCCAAAATGTTACAATGCCAAAGTTGACGCAGCGGGACATACTCTTCTTATTCAAGTTTATTTTTTTAAAGTAAAAATCTTACGCAAATTTCTGGCCTGTTTTTTGCGTAAGCAAGCTTTATAAATGAGGCCCCAGGCCTCTGAAGAGCTGAATGACACGCAGAAGAGAGAATTCAAACATTTCTTTTAGGTGTGTTAATGAAACCTTGGAAATGTTGGTGATGAAGCATCATGGGAAGCTCGGTGTATGATGCAAGCAGAGAGGTGGAAGCTCGCATCAAGTCAGTAACGCTGTTCAGCCCGAGGCAGATAAAAGAAAGGATAAAAAGTACAAATCCCCCCACTTTGCAAACTTCCATATGTTGTTTTCCTTCCTTTTATTTCCAGTGTTAATAGTGAGACTTCTTCCAGCGACTGTTGCCTCGAACTACTGCTCCTCTTTAGCACAACGAAGTGTTTTGATGGACAGAGAAGTGCTCTGTTTCGTTTCCACAGCCAGTTCCTTGTTGGAGTTTGGCCCAGGCTGATGTCACAGGGACACACAAAGACAACCACAGCTACTAATGGCTTAAGCCGAGCCAAATTTAACAGCTTGCTTCTGAATGAGTCTTGGTGGGTGTGAATGCATGTAAGCGAGCTGTGCGCTGCAGGGTTTTAAGGATGTTTGTTTTAAGTCGTGTTTTGTGTGATGCCAGAGGAGAATCTCTGGAAAGACTCATGACATTTAGATGGACTGTGTTGTAAAATACCTCACTGCCAGGCTGCTCAGCCTGTTGCACTGAAACTCAATGAGTCAGTCTCGCTTTTTGTACTTGAGCCAATCGGGAGATTTCATCATATTCCACAACCCATTCCTTACCTGCAGCAAATATTTCCTCGGTCATACTAAAAGCTTTAAATGTGTTGCGATAATGACTTTGTTTTCGGGTTACGGGTACGAATAACACACCACACAAGCTTGGACTATGATGTAGCAGAGCTCATTGTGTTCTTTATCTTATGCAGATTTTGATGAGAAGCTTGATCCAGCTGCCAGTGAGCTTTGCATTGACCAAATATTATCAGTCAAAAACACAAAGAAGTACAAAACAACACACATCAGTGTCCTTTTGGCTTTTCGCGCAGCACCGAGCAGAGTGCAAGAATAAAGACTGACTGAATGAAAAATTTACTCTAATTCTGTGTGATTATAGTTTCGATTTTCCAGATGTTTTTGACCTAATATATCTTTTTGCTCTCCTTATCCCACCTTTTCTTTTCCTCTACATCCTCTTCTATTCCCCCCACCATTTGCAACAGAGGTTATAGTGGAGTTCGAGTATGATGCGCTCCATGACGACGAGCTGACGCTGCGACCTGGTGATATCATCAAAAACGTAAGACGCATAAAAGAGAACGGCTGGATGGAAGGAGACCTCAACGGCAAAAGAGGACTCTTCCCTGACAATTTTGTTAAGGTGAGTTGATATAGCTGATGTGGTGATTACTGCGTGATGCTCCTTTAATTTACCACTCAGAGCATCTAATCAGATTCTAACTTGTAAGCTCGTTTCTTGATGTGGAGCTAATCTTATAATTCCTCTGAGGTTTTGGAAGTGCTCGTCTGTTGTTGGACCATTAGAGATAATGGTGCTGAAGCTGTCAGCATTTCTGCTTCACTGCGTCTTGTAGTTAGTGGATGCATCTACATGCAGGACCCTGGAACCTCTCTTTATCAGCAAATATGATTTTATCTTCTAATATTAAGAGATATCGTTGCCTCTTTCCTCTGCAGTCTACCGCATTATGTCCATCTTTTAGGTCTAGATCCATCCTTCTGATGGCTTTGTTTTCTATATGAACATCTTATTTTAAGGAGATTTAGTGAAAGATTAGATTTTATTGTTTTTTTCTTTCATTATGCAGGATATTATTGATTAGTGATGGATAAAATTATTTGACAGTTGGTCAATCCATTGTTAAGCATTTTATTGATTTCCACTTTTTTATTGGATAAAACTAATGCATCTAAAGAGTAGTGTTGAAGTTGTATGTGAGCCCATATTTTCACTGCCACAAGACACAACTTGTACTAAAGTGTCCTTGTAGTGTCCAGGAGTTGGCAGATGCTTTAGTGCAGGTGTGTGAGGAGATCCCTCAACATCCGCACCCTCATTAGGAGCATGCCGAGGTGTTGTAGGGAGGTCATACAGGCACGCGGAGGCGACACACACTACTGAGCCTCATTTCGACTTGTTTAAAGGACATTACGTCAAATGTGGATCAGCCTATTTTGTATTTTTCCACTTTAATTTTGAGTTTATATATTTGATTTTCATTGATAATTTTGTCAGCACATTCAAGTATGAAAAGAGCAAAGTATTTAATAAAAATGTTTAATTCATTCAGATCTACAATGTGTTATTTTAGTGATCCCTTTTATATATATATATATTTATTTATTTAGTGGATTACTGAAGCTTAAAACAGTAAAGTGTGAAGTTGTTTTGTTGAGTTTTAGCCTATTGTTTAAATGGTAACAGATTTGGGTAGACAAAAGTGCAAAGGTTTTAGAACAGGCTGAAACGTTACTCTTACTTTTGAAAATGTGGACTGGAAGTTTTTTGGTCATGATGATAATGATTATAAAAATGATACTAATAATATTAATGCATTTTATTTAAACATGCCTTTCATGTCTCTCACGGTCACTGTGCAATAAAAACAGACAAAACAACAATAACAAACAAATAAATACAACTTTAAAAAAGGTGGTGCAGAGTGATTACAGAGACTATGTCTTCTTGAACAGGTGTGTTATGAGGTTGGATTGTAACAGTCAATGTTACAGATGTTTTGTGGAAGCGATGGCATTGGAACGCTCTTGCACATTCAGGCTGACTTTTCTCAGACAGACTCCTTTACTGTCCAGTTTTAAATTTCTTCTTAAGGCCCATCTTCATTCTTTGGTGTTTCTCCCGGTATGAGTTTATTTTAATCGCTTTTTATTGTTCTTATTGTATTGTTTATTGGTTTTATTGTGTTGTTGTTTATATTGTTTTTTATTTTTATTGTTTTATTGCTTAATTTTTAATATTTTAATATTTTAGTCATTATGTGTCAGCACTTTGTTCAGCATCTGTTGTCAGAAAGTGCTTTATAAATAAAGTTGGCTTGGCTTAAATCTTCAATCATAAAGATTTGCAGACAAGTCTTTAGGTCATTTAGTTTCTTGAAGCAAAACCTGCTATTTGTGCAGCAATTATGGCATTGTTGAAAATGCATAGAGTACATGTACCAGATAATCAGCACA
The DNA here is from genome assembly GCA_037177515.1 of Pseudomugil tenellus. NCBI lineage: Eukaryota > Metazoa > Chordata > Actinopteri > Atheriniformes > Pseudomugilidae > Pseudomugil > Pseudomugil tenellus. The sequence continues at coordinate 1,347,376 of JBAMHX010000025.1, read as the reverse complement.
CCTCTGTACCAAAATGTGTTGTACCGTCTGGTCAGGTGAGGATGTAGCACACACACACACACACACACACACACACCCACTGTGTCGTTACAAAGTTTCACTGCCCCCTACTGGCCTGGCACGCACACTACATGCATAGACATAATTTTTTTTCTCAATACTCAAAGTGAAAAAATTGGGCTTTTGTGTTGAAACTTGAGGTGAAATGGGCCTGATTTGAAACATTGGTACAAAGGTGCACCGGTCTCTCTCGGTTTGCATAATTATGCACAAACCAGCACTTCAACTATTTATGAACTATTAGTAAGATTATGATTATGGAAATATCCACATACTCCTATGCACACTTATTCAGTTCTTTAATTTAGATAAGCCTGATAATCTGCACAAGTTTGACGTGAATTATTTGATCATTGGAAGCTCTAAGCTAATCTTGTTTATTAGCATAATGAATATTGGTATATGTGAAATTCCACAACAGTGTCAGCTTTTACTCTGATGCACTGAAATGATTCACTATCCTCCTATTGACTCTTTTTGTTAGTCTTTCTTTTCTTCACCTCTCTCTTCTATTCTTCCAATCCTTTAATCCTTCGTAGTGAGATAGGTAATCTGCTAAGCAGCCTGGCCCAGTCAGTGGGCATGGTTAGATAATCCTGTAAAGGCCCTGCTGTTGAACTTTGCACCTGGCTGTTGTCTGACATGTTGTATCTCCTCAGTGATTAAATTACCGCAGCATAGGAAGTATGTCTGAGGGGGACATGGTAAGACAGCTAATTTATGAAAGTTTGACAAATCGAAGAGTGTGTTTGTGTTAGTGTAGTTATTTTAAAGCAGCAGTATGTAAATCACAGGGAGTTGGAAGTATTTTATGTGTGATGATTTACTTGAATGCAGCGGTAGGTGTGTTTGTGACTTTACAACAATTGTTGCATTTCTTGATATTCTTGTAACCAGGATGACCAGCCGTCTGATATGGACAGACTTTATCACAGTTGTTGTCATGGCTGATTTTCTTGGTTTACAGAAGTGAACAGAGAACTTTAAGGTTTTCAAACCTAATGCTATAAGCTGCTAGCTAAGTCACAACCACCTCTGTACTGTGGCATGGACGATCAAGACATCAGTTAGTTCAACAGATGACTCACAAATTCTGGACTGAAAACATCATCACTTCTTTTTTCTCTGCATACTTAAAAAAAAAAAGAGTCTTAATGTTCTTACCACCATCTGCGTGTTACATTTTATTACTTCTCTGCACACACCCATCTTACCTATAGGAACCCATTCACACCTGTTTCAGGTTTCAATGGTTAATAATTTGCTCACTTCCGGTGTTTTTTTCAGGTGTATTATTTATTTTTCAACAGATGAAACTAAAGTTGGAGTCGTTGGGTGATGAACGAAGAAGGCTTTCATGTTGATGTGAAAATATGACACTCTTGACCTCCTTTGCATCAACACACATCTGTCTGAAATCCCTTCCTGGAGACTCAGTTAGTTTTTCTTAACTGAGAAAGATTTGATGATGTGTTGATTACAGGCAGAACAGATTGGTTGACGGAGTTTTTAAACCACTAGACTGCTGTCTTCACATGTTCTGGAGATTTATTGGAGGACTTTGGACTTTTTTTACAGAGGTTTTCCACCTGCACTCTTTTAAAGTCTTCGAACTTCAGATCTAATGGTGTCTACTAACTTCACATCACATTTAGATGCTTACCTTCAACTTGTAAAATTTTCTAAACTCGGATTGTCCATACAACACGCTAAATAACATTATAACATTATTAAACCCATGGAGTAAAATGTGTTTAGCTGCTTCAGGGGAAGAAATTCCTAAAACAAATGCTAGGGACCATAAAAGGATTCTCATTGGATGACATCAGACTGACGGGACATATATGGTTGAAACAGGTCAACAATATGAGGAGAGGCTGATAATGTGGAGCTCTGAATATTAAAACCCAGATTTATTTCTCATTCCAACTAAATCTCTTCTGCTATGTAGAGAATACATAAATCCCACATATTGACTGTGGATTTATGTCAGAGAAAATGGATAGAAAAAGCTGCAGGGCCTCTATGTGGACTTGGAAGGCTCATATACATTTATTTTCACTATGACTAGATAAATTAGAAACTCAGATAAACATGTAGCTAGCTTGAAATTCCAGCTGTCGAGTAGAATAACTGCTGTTTGGCAAAAATTATATTGGAACACTTGAAATAAAGAAATAAGATAATTAATAATTACCATAATTAATAATATGGATTCTTCTACAGGCGTAGAGCTATCACCCAAGTTAAAAACAACAAAAGCTGATGTAATAACGTGCATTTTGAGGTGATATGTGGAATATAAACAGTGTTTGTCTTTGAATAAAGAAACTGTACACGCAGTAGACTGGAGAAATGTATAATTTTCCAAATACTTCTTGCTGAGACAAGAAGAGATTTTACAATCATAAAGTACCAACTAGGGATGCACAATTCTGGGTAGAATGAGAATCACAATTATTTTTTGCCAAGAATTGAGATCACGATTCTCTCAAGATTTTTTTTCCTAATATACGTATTTATTGCACAAATCACCGGCACATCAACTTCGCAACAGCTGACACTAAATATAAAAACAATAAATG
>JBAMHX010000025.1:1284897-1300418 GCA_037177515.1 Pseudomugil tenellus | reverse complement strand
CCAAGACTAATTACATATGGCTGGTCTGCTGGAGGCTGCAGGCGCCAGGCCGACCACACACACACACACACACACACTTCTGCAGTTCATTAAGATAAAGGCCAAATTGGATTGTTCAGCTCAACCTTTAACGTCTTTTCAGACTTGCAGTGTGAAGCTGTAGCTGCTGCAGACTCATGTTGGAAAAGGCCAAGCGATGGAAAATCTGTTGTTCATCCCTCCAGCAGAGTTTCTCTGGAAGAGCCAATCACTTTGTTCAAGTGTGTTGCAGTAGGGAAACATCTAAAACCTGCAGGACACTTGCCCAACAGGTGGTGACCCCTGATCTACAGCTTCATATGTCTGCGTTTTTTTTTTTTTTTTATTAGTCAGCAGACGGGAGGTTCGGTGACGCAGCAACCACACAATGTCCGGAAAACTGGTTTTTACTACAGCTAAGGTGTCCAGCTTCAGTCCTGCAGGGTTTAGATGCCTCCCTGCTCCAACACACTTGATTCAAATTAAATGGCTCTTTAGCAGCTTGTTGCCAAATGATACCAAGACTTGTTGCCCCATTAATCTGATTCAGGTTTGCTGTCCGGCTCTGGACACTCCGAACCTACAAATTAAAGGATCAAGATAAAACAAATGACCATTATGGTTTAAATATAAACAATGTTATTTTCCTTTTTAGTTTATGACCATTCCCAGTAGTCTCTCAGTCGGATCAGACGCATAACGTCCATGACCAATACCATTCACCTCCCTCTCAGCCAGTGCAGAGAGGCGAGATCATCACTGACCTCCTCCAGATGATGCAACATCTGTGGGCATGCATTAAAAAGCTGCAGTAAAAACATAAAAGATTAATCAAAACATTACACATAAAAAAAAAAATCTATTAAAAACAGGATTCTGCATGTCCTGGTTGGAAATGTTGGTTTTGTTGTGATGGTGGTTGATGATTTGCAAAGGAACACTGTGTAGCACAGGCCTTGCAGACGCTGTATGAGGAGACATCATTGTCAAGATGGAGTAAAATGGATAACAACATTTAACATCCCTTCATGATGTGGTGTTGCATCATAAAGGGACTTAACTGAATCAATGAGTATGAAAATGAAGTGGGTCATTGTCTGTTAGCAGATCCGTGAACCCAAAAGCTTTAGAGAGGATGTTACGTCTGTCGGCCCGTCTCACATTTCTCACTCTGCGTTATCTCTGCACAGCCTTCCATAGGGAACGTTTCCCGGACGTCGTCGCTCCACAGGGCCACCGAGTTCGAGCCAAGCCCTGTCGCGGCCCCTAGCTCTGATGTCGACGCCTCACAGAGCGGTAAAGCCGTGCTGGAACCCCAGGAACCGAGCTCCCAACTGGACGAGCTCAGAAACCAGATGAAAGAGCTGCTGGTGTCTGTCGAGCTGCTCAAAGCCCAGCAAATGTAATGAAGCCTTCAAATTTAGCAAACAGAAATAGATGCAACATTAAGAAAGCAACTCAGAGGCTTTAAATGTAAGTGTTTTTTTCCCCTCAACATTAAGAACGCTGAACGTCTGTCTGTTTTGTAGGAAAGAGATAGCCGAGCTACGGGGAGAGCTGAACGAGGAGCGACTAAAGCGCCAGGCCCTGCAGGTAGCATCGATTGTTACAGAAACACGCCGAGCTGTCTGCATTTATCACTTCATTAGTTTAAACAAATATTGATGCTTTTTGTTGACACATGGATGGCACACGAGTTGCAGCATTTAGTCAGCAGAACACAGTTGGACCCACAGGGATGGTTTAATAAATACTTCCTCTTGTAACATAATTTACATACTTGCTTACATACAGACAAAGGAAAATATATTCAGGGACAAGTTAATGCAAATATTATCTTTTTAACTCCTCTTTTAATGAATTTCCTGGAGTATTGCTCCAGCATGCTTGTTTAGCACCGCGACGCTAGGAGGCAATATGTCAAAGTGTGTATTTTAGTCCTGGTGGCAGATAAACACGTAGCTGCGTCGCAGCCAGTTAAGTACAAACATTGTTGTATTCCAACATCCTTCCCTGCATTTAAATGTCAATTTATCACCAAAGACAAAACATAAGAAGAAATTTCGTTGTGCTGGGTGGCATTGGCTCAATGACAAATAAAGCAATTCAATTCAATTCAATTCAATAACAAGTACAAAAGCAAAACATCTACAAGTGTATAATGTGATTTGGAGAGGAAGATGTCACACAGGTGGCGTTTCAATTCAATTCAACTTTATTTGTATAGCGCCATTTCACGACAGTCGTCTCGAGGCGCTTCACAGAGATCGACCAATTCCAGCTCGGTCTTCAAATGTAAGATGCTTAAAGCTGTTAAGTGAAGAGATGCAGCTGTTTTGGTGGTTTGCAGTGCTGTGGTGCTTGTACGTTGCAGCTAGAAACGATTCTCCACAATTAACAATTTAACATATCGCTGCAAAAAACGTTGTGCTCATGATCCTAATGCAGCAGAGCTTTGTTATCCAAAATGTTTTAACGTATATACAGGTACATCTCAGGAAACTGGAACATTATGGAAAAGTTTAATATTCTTCATCAGTCATTTCAGAATATAAAACTCATACATCATATAGATTCATTACACACAGAATCAAACATTTCAACCATTCATTCCTTGAAATATTGATAATTATGGCTTATAGATAACAAAAACCAAAATGTAGTGTCTCACAAAATTAGAATACTGTGGAAAACTTCAATGTTGGAGAGCCATAGTGGCAGACCCTGAAGAATTGCTCCTGCTCAAGAAGCAGGGATCACACCAGGGCCTCCTGAGCTGCTGACCAGACACAATGAGCCAACATTATATTCTACCGCAGTGGACATTCCAACTTCTCACAGCGTGGTACCAATATGAATTACATCCCATTCAGACAGAACTCCCACAGAGACTCCAAAGAATACAGATAAACCACGCTGCGCTCCCGCTACACCCCCCGCAGTTCACTAAAGCTCCACGCGTATAAAATTAAAAAAAAGAGAGAAGCAAAGAAAAGGATGGTTAAAATGCAAAGAAAGGATGTTTCCTTTGCTTGGTTGTCCTCTTTTTCCGTTTGCTGGAAGCAGCAAGTCGTCCTTAATCTGTGACACGATGTGTTGAGACAGCTTTAGCTGTTGTCAGACATATGTTAATAGAAGGAGACACTGTGTTTGTGTGATGTATTACATAATGATCAGCACTGAAGTTGATGTGAATGTCACATCTGTAGGTGGCTCCTCCTTAACGCACGGGGGTGCAGGGGTAAAATATGTCTAACTACTTCTGAAAATCTCTCTTGGTCTCAGTTTAGGATGTTTTTATACTTCATCAACAGCTCACAGACAACTTAACAACAAATCACACATAAGATGTCAAAAAGACAAAAGACATTTAATAAGGGAATTCTTAATGGAGTGAAAAACAAAATGAAAAACAAGAAAAAACCTTTTAACATTAGTTTGTTTAGAGCTTTTGTCAAACCTATTTACGTTCAAACGTGTACTAAAACCTCTTAGAAAGCAGCTGCAGTCAGTCACATGCATCATAATCTTGCTGTATTTAGTGTAGTGTATGTTATAAAAGTTTGCATTATGTTGGTTTGCTGGTGCGAAGACAAAATAACCAAATGGAGCATAAACAGACTTTAGGCAAGTAGGAAATGTGCATCTGTTCCAGAATGAACTTTCATTGTTTTTATTTATTTTTTTTCTTTTCCACAGATGGAGGTGGAGAACTTAAAGACGGCCATCCACTTGACGTGAAGCTTTTCGTCCAATCAATAGGAAGCCGCAAGGTCAGCGGCCAGCCTGTCAACCAATCAGAGAGCAGGAGGGCGGCAACGGGACAGGTAGTTGAACTTACAAGGAGAAAGTGGTGACTCATGAACCACCTTCGGCACAATCCTCCATCATCAAAAAAACAAACTCTTCTGTATTTGTAAGATTTACATTTTGCACATATAAATTTTCAAGCTAGGTGTAATTAAGGTTCAGATGTATATGTTTCTCTGTCTCTTTTTTTTTTTAATCTTGCCAACACAAAAACAAAGTGAGGCCTTACTTCAAACTAGTGCTACTGAACACCTCTGCTCCTCTTTGCCCTTCACTCCCAGAGTTCCTGGAACTCCACGGGACGAGTTTGGCTCTCAGTACTACTGACTCTTTGTAAAGCAGAGGGTGCTTGTTTTCTTTGCCTAACTTCTTTATATATATATATATATATATATATATATATATATATATATAATAAATATAATGTTGTTTTTTTTTTTTTTATAATGCACAAATAACTGATTTTAAAAGTTGGGATGTTTGATTTGACTAAACCTCTCGGGATTCAGATGATTTCTGTCCTGCATGCTGAAAAGCTGCAGCTCTGCGCTTTGATTCTTTTTTTTTGTCTCTATTTTTTATGTTTTCTAGTGTTTCTATGCAGGGTAACACTACTGTGCCTCTTGTAAACGACAAATCTATTTAATGTTTGTAATGGAATCTGGAAATATTTGCAGCATGATATTGTATATCTATATTTTTAAATCTACTGACACGCCTAGTCAAATACTATATAGAGGGCCTTTTTCTATGCTGGTCTCTTCTATTTTTGTCACTGTTACACTGAGAATGTCCTCAGAAGTTTAGCAGAGTTCTAACGTATAATACAGACTTGCAAAAAAAAAAAAAAATCTAGATTACAAAAAGAAACAGGAGGGAGAGAGGAGTTTGCATTTTTCCAAAGAAGGCAGCCTCATTCCGATCTTCTGTCCTGACTCCGCCTCTCCTGCTTGCCATCCATCTCTAATTCAAAGAGAATCATATGATCTGAGAGGGGCCTTGTCTTTTCTGCTGACTGACATGTTCTGCATCAGCGTGCACAGCGGGCATCTGCCGTCTCACCATTTTATGTTTGCTCGTCTTATATCTCCTCCCTCATTCCGAGTGCACAAGTTAAGCTACCTGGAAACGCACAGTGAGGCAGCAGCCACAACGAAGCATGTACAGATATGTATGTTAGCTCTTTTAGCCAGTTTCCAGCTTCCACTGTGTGCAAATGAGACAATCAGGCTGTGTCTTTGGAAATGTCAGCAGCTGAGAGGAAGTCAGATCCTCCTACCACTTGATTAGGAAATGAATGATTATTGGTTCTTGAGCCTTCTGATTCTTCCCATCGACATTTGTAATGCCATGAAATTCTTACCAGATGGCTAATATTGTAATTGATACAGATTTTGGTGTTTTAATTGTAAGAGCTGATGATAGAAGCTAATGAATAAACTAGCATTGCGTTGTGGAATAATGGCAGCAACAAAACATAGACTGCATCACCCTGCATGCAGAAACAAATACAAGTTCCCATGAACCAAGAGTCTATTTGTATGACTATATTTTAGCATTTTGAACTCTTAAAAATAACCTTTTCTGCTGCAGATATGTGTACAAGTCACACATAATTAAAAACAAATGATAGCTAAGACTAATAATTGAAATGGGGTTATTTAGGGGTCCTACATCATGAGCATTGGATCTGATAGTAAATCTAAAGAGTCAATAAAAACAAGCTGCTATTTAGCTGGATTTCATATCCTCCAACATCCCGTCTAACATGTTAAACCATGTTATTAAACATTCTGGATTTAAATTTTTGGGACAAAAAGAGGGAAATGACTGTAAAGAGGTCGGCTTCATGATGCTGAATGGATCCTTGCATGTGGACGAGTGGACGGGCTCCATGCTGCAGCCCTGAGCTGAGGGTCACATGAACATTTTGAGATGCTGAAACCAGAACCGTACCCGGTGGAAACCCTTCCAGCCTATGTGGGAACAGGTTTTTACCTCTACAACTCTTTTACACCTGCATCTTTACGAATGCAAATCCTGCTTCCTGTATTTTTTTTTCTTTTAAAGTTTCTCACACATGTCTTAAAGATAGTGTTACTCCTCAGGCTTGACTTGACAGATCTGGGATCCAGAGTGCTTTGACCAAGTTAATGCTCCATATCTGACCTTAATGAGCGCAGCACTGGTTCAGCGTGTTGATGCTGTAAACAATGCGGCTCGTACATGGAATGATCATATACTGGGAACAGAGGTGGGGCGTCGAGTAGAGCTCTGGCTCTTTCTGTGATATCTGTAATAAATCTCCATATTTACATTCCAGATGTTGGCACCAAGAAAAAGAAATAAATAAATCTGCACATTTGTAACATATTTCCAGTGATTTTGTTTACAAGAGCTGTATTCTTGCATGAGCTGAGATTCTTTGAAGAAATGAATAAATATCATCTCTATTTACTGTCAGACTTCTCCACCTCTTCTTCATTGCATCACTTTAAAGTCTTCATTCACGCAGAACAACCCAGAAGCCTTTTTCATGCTAATCTGGAGATGCTCGTGTTCCTAGAAATATTGAGTAGAAATGATTGACTTCACAGGTAGGGAGAAGTTTCTGGGGAAATGCAGAAGAGCTCTGGGTCATGTGTTCATCCGTCATGCCATCTGACTCTATACAACACTCTTCATACGTCAACCTCAAGTTGTGTGTTCAGCTCTGGCTCAGTCCAAGAATAAAAAGCAATGTGCGGAGCAGAAATGTCACCATTACCTGGTTTTAGAATGAATTGGGAAATCATTAGAAATGAATAAAACTTGTGTGTGATGTAGTTTTATTTATAATGCTACAAAACTTAAATAATTTAACAATGATTATTATTTTAAAAAAATCTCTGCCACTAATGGTAGCAAGAGCATTTGCAATGGTGTCTTTTTTAGTGGTAACACTTATCACAATGGGTGTACCAAAAAAAAAATGTACAAACATGTACAAGTGACTTAATATAGATATGTATTTACTTGTGTCTAAGATCCCCATTAGAACCTTTTGTCCTGAAGTACCGACATAAAACAGACTGACAAGTAAATATATGGGTTATAATTGAACTCCTACATCACAAAAGCCCAACCCACCCCGCACACCACATGACCCTACGTACCTCTACAAGATTTAAAACAAAAATATAAGATAAAATTACATGGCATTAAAAAAAATACACAATTTATCCAAAACAGAAAACTATGTCCAATGTAAATCTACCGTATGTATTTCTGGTATCTATCGAAGGATGAAGAGAAGTATCAGATTGTGTTTGAGATGTTCAGCAAAGTTTTTACCATAAAGTGCAAAATGTATTAAACTGTATCAGATATGTCACATTCTCTCTTAAGTTACATTATGCCACAAAATCCCTTTTAAGTCCGGGCTTTGGCAGTGATTCCAGCATTTTCCAGTTTTCTGTAACACACATTGTGTTTCTTTACGTGCAGTCAGGATTATTGTCCTGCTGGAATATTTACATCTGTTCCAGTTTAGACCTAAAGGTCTATTTATGGTAAACGCAGAAGACCGGTTTTGACCGGTATGAACAGTTTCGTCCATCTCCTGCATCCGTTACGCACAAAGTTTGGTCAAGAGGCTCCTCTATCCCTCACCTGATGCAGAAAATGTAGCAATACAGCCGCAAAACGCAGCAGTGTGGAGTTGTACAGATGACACCATAGCAGCGAAGGCAACAGACCAGAGAAGAAGAGTAGCAGCAACAAGATGATACAGAAGAAATTTACAACATTAAATAAACTTGATTTAAATCATGTATTTGTCCTGCGGTTTTTTAATTAATTTGGGTTTTTTGTTGTTTTTTTTCTTTTACACTGTTTTAAGCAACTTTATCATGCAAGTGAAATCTGAACTCAGCACTTTCCACTAGTGGATGAACTGTCTTACCGTAACTATAGCTGGATAAAGAAACACGTGGAAGTATGAAGATGGTAATGTTTGACACCGCTTGAACGTAGGTGTTTGCATACAAAGGTGGTAAATATTTTTTTGTGACTAATTAGTTTATAAGTTCTGCAATTTTACACTGTTTTTAGATTATTTTTGCAATTATAATTAAATTTTTGTACATTTTTTGTTCTGTCTTTTTATGTGGCCTCCAGGATGACTTGCTGGTCAACTCTGGAGACAGCTAATGGCGATCCATTTACCAATAAACAATATCAGAGGATTCCATTACAGAACTCAAACTAGACAAAGTTGCTGAATTGATCCGGCTCAAACAAAATGATAAATGTGTCTGCATTAGAGGAGGTTAGCGTTAGTTTAATGCTGAGATAACAGCAGGAAAGATGCAGGTAGTATTGCACTTACAATGCTTTTAGTGATTAAACCTGCAGGACAACGTTTTTATGGTGTGAACATAATGTATGTGTTACTGGTGTATAATTTGTGTTTGAAGATGAGAATGATCATGACTATACAACCACAGCCTCTGAAGATCAGAAGCCGCCTAAGATTATGAAAACCAGTCAACCCAGCACATGGATGCGTGGATACCCATCCATAAGATGGAGGAATGCTATAGTTAGAGCCGCTATGACCATGAACCACAGATCCCAGTTACAGCTAGCTACAGCTATGGTTTTGTAAAATTGTTGTAGATGTTATTCATGTTTTTCACAGTTTGTCTTCTTGTACTTGCTCCTGATGATTGTCTGCTTTTTCTTCCAGATGCGGAAAGATGTTTTAAGCTTGTTAACAGGCGTAGCAGCTTGTTGACTGCTTTATCTTTCTGTTGTACAAATATTTATGTTCCAATCTCCTTTTTTCTCACTGCAGTGATACCTCATGATATGTGTATATCAATATTGCATTGATTTGTTTTACTGCCTCGGAATTCAGACTAAATTCCTCCAAACTCCTCCGCCTGTCCACTGCTCCATCAACTTCCGTACACATCTTCCATTAGCTCATCGTCTGATCTCCAAGGTAAATATTACACTTCATGGTAAAACCAGTTTATTTGCTTAACATTCTCCTTTATTACTGTATGTTTTACATAATATTTGTCATTTATAAATAAAGGTACTGTACAGTTTTTATATTTAAAACACAAAACAACTGGAGTGGAGTTTTGCATGCTGGAATGGATTAGTGGGATTTTAATTAAATGGGAAAATTTGCTTTTGATATGCGAGCAACCATTGTCAGATCCAGCATTATATGCAAACTCCAAAATAAAGAACATCGAATGGAGGCCTACATCCACAAAACGTGGTATCCATTTAATCCACTAAGGTATGTTTACTGAGGTGAATACAGATGTGACGTGTTGGCATGTCTGGATTCATTTCCAAATTGTTGTCCAATCAGATCCAACAACTTTATCATAGTGTTTCATCCATTAAACCTTTACTATGTTCCTGCTCCAGTGCAGAACTGGGATTTCTGCATCACTTCCATCATATAAAAGTTAGATGAAACATAACATGATTTATAACTGTGGCTGTCTTGCCGAACATCATGTATATACCTGGTTTTAGACACTTATGGAAGAAGTCTGAGTTGAAATATAAGAAACAAGATTTGTGATGTTTTCCAGTCATTGTTTCCTTTATTACCCTGAACTTACCTTGCAAACATGTAGAAGTGCTCAGACGAGGCTTCGACATGACGCAGCCACGATCTCCACACATATATGTACGGTATTTTAAAACAAGGTTATTCTCCTAACATGGGTGGTATTTTCCTATATACCACCCTTTATTACTATATGTATCACTAGTTTCCAGTCCCTTCTTATAGAAAGCTTCTCCCACAGCATGATGCTGCCACCACCATGCTTCACAGACTGATGATTCTTTCCTTGATGACTCTTTTATTCCAGGGATGGCCAACTCCAGGACTCGATGGGCACGCTCCTGCAAGCCTGTGGGCTGGTTAGATTCTGATTTTTGATTAGTAAAATTTGTTTAAAAAAAGGTTTTAACGCTCATAAATAAAAGTTATGAAATAAAAATGATTGGGGAAAAAAGTTGGGGGCATGTTTGTTACCATGACAACACAGAGCACAGTGTAAACCGCTGCGATTGCATCTTCAGATGGTGGCGTTAAGCATGTGGACTTCCTGGCTTTGTGTATGTAACATGCTCCTTTAGATAAGAAGCTGTTCCGCTTATGGAAGGTATGTTGGAGGAAATTCAGCCAAAGTGCCGTTCCCTCCGTTCAGCGTTCAGTTACAGCAGTGATGTAACCGGGTTACACGATGCTGCCCCTGCTTTAGGCTCAACATGACTGGCTTGTGCGAAGGAAGTGGTGAAAACACATCAATAAAACAGCTGAGAAATCCTCACACATGATCTGCATGCGATAACGTGCACATTTCAGACTTGTGCAGGATTCTCCAGACGAAACTCGTGTCTTCCAGCTTATTTACTGTTCTGATTTTAGTCAATGGCTCCATTTTAGGCAAATCCCAGCTTTCCTTTCAGTAGCCACACTGTTCTGCCGTGCAGGCACTGGGAGAGACACCTCGTTGCTATGAAACTCCTCATTTAGCAATTGGCAGAGCAAGTTTAACAGCTAGTTAGCATTAGCAGCTTTAACAAGAATACAATCAAATCAAGCATAGCTCCTTTAAAGACAGTTTCCAGCAATAGAACAACTGGTTAACTGGTGTTTACTGGTTAAACAGCAGAAGTTTTTAGTTTTAAGTAATTGAGTTTATGAACAATATGTAAGAGGGTCTATATTTATAAAGATTGCTATATCAGCATGTTGCAGTTTTTGCTGCTTTTTCCGGAGAATCCAGTAATTCTGAACCTGACTGAAGCATTTGGTTAAAAACAAAAAGAATCGGGACAAGCTGCTACTATGGCTGGAGAGAGAGGAATCTGAGCTCCCCAAACCCACCCCCACATCCATCCACAGAGCAAGGATGGACGCATGTTGAGATAATATCTCTAGAATAGGAGAGCAGGCAGCACTTTTTCATCAGTTTTCATCTTATCTATCACTTCTTACGTCTGTTAGGTTTTTCTATCATTTTCTCCTTCAAACGCAAAGTATAGATATTAATTTTTGTAATAAATTGCACTTTTTGTAAGTAATTTACATGTCCATTCCCACTGATTCTCTGCAAGGTTACATTACATTAAGGGAACAAAAGGTTTTCATTATTCATGATCATATAAGAGCCGTTGGGGGAGGATTTTTTTTTTTTCTCCCAGTCCATCCCTGCCTCAGTCTGATTTTCCTCTCAGATGATTGTTTTGGACTAAAGGGAATTTTCACTGACATCATGTTAAGTGCATTATTAGAGTTTAGGTTGGGGCTGGTGTATGATATGTTGTTATGGAAATGGGTTGCCAAGGTAATAAGTAAAAAAAAACTATAAATGTCAACAAGTGGTGATGTAGCCAGCCTAACAATTTAAAAAAAAATAAAATAAATAAAAATTAGTGCACCTGGCACTGCAGGCAACACCTGTGCCCAAATACACTACAGTAGTTCGACTGCACTTATTTATAATGTCCTCTACTATTTATTTAGTGCTTGTGTTGTTCTTATTCTCAGATGTAAGTCGCTAAATGACTGTAATGTAATGTAAGAATTGTCCAATAATAATGATGTAACAGTAAAGGGGGACAAAAGTAACTGTAACCTGCTATTATTCGTTCCTCCTACGGCTCCTGAAAGGACGGAGCATCTCTGTAGCTGCAAAAACACGGACTGCTCAAAGGAAAAAAGTCAGAACTGAAACTTTGTCTATCAACACAGAACCATTTTGGGATTTATCTTTTTCCAAACATCTGCTGACCTAAAATCAAACTCTCTCACATCAGAACACAGACTTGTGGAACCAGATGAATCTTCAGAACACATTGACTCTATTCTCATAAATGGGACTTTGACTCAGTTTGACAGTGGAAAAAGGATTTTAGGGCAGTTTTGGTTGAGCTCTTCCTCAAATCCTTCCTTTAAAAGGAGAAGAGGTTGAAGGTTTTGATCCCTCTGCTCTGTGTTACAAGAACTGACAGGGAATGGCTTCCTCTCCTAAATTAGTAGCTTTTGCTCTGCTGTCACTTTAGTTATAAAGAAGCAACATCCTTGTGTGGTACAACATCGCTTAAAGGAAACAATACTCAGAGCTTTATCCTCATCTGCACACAGAACATATGCCTGAGCCTGAGACACGGAGATCAGCTTCTAAGTAACTATCTGCCCAATTCCAAGAGCACACTAGTCATGACAAGGTAGCGACAGAGAACCAGTGTGGCTGACAACATTAGTCTGGGTGGCAGAGGTTGCTTATGTGGGACAGTAGGACGGGTATGTGTCGTTGGAGAAGATAAAAACCTGGCTTATCCAGAATACTGCGTTGGGCTTGACCTCAACCCGAGAGTTGAAGAACAAGCCCAGAGGTTGAGTCATAAGGGTCTCACCAACTGGTGGGATTAAACATAGTTTATTCCTGGTTTTAAAGGTGACTAATCCTATGTGCAGAGTGCTTTTAATAATTAGAAAAGATAATGCATTAAAGATGAAATTTCCTTTTTGTACCAAGTGAATAGTTTACTAAAACCTTTGTTTATAAGAAATATTAGAGTCCTTCATTATGCTGCCTGCTCAGCAAAAATACAAACTTTTAAAAAAATTATATAAGTTTTTTTAAAAAAGGAATTCTTTTTAAATGAATCTATTGTCTGAATGAAATCGTGAGAAGCATCCATGTATAAGAGGTGTCACATGCACGTGCATGTCAACAGATCCTACAATTGAGCCGTCAAAGTCCGTAAGAATGTGAAATCCAGAACCAAGCAGATTATCCACCACAGTCTTCCTGCAGCTGCATTTTTTTTTATTATTATTATTAATGTTTCCGGGTTTGTTTTTTTTGCACATAAATGCCCCCAAAGGCTGTGACTGGTTGCTGAAGGATTTCAGGCAATCTTTACCTGGAATAGATGATGATGATGAAGGCTGTGAAAGGGTAGGAGGTCACATGCAAAGTGATAAACGGTATTAAGTCTTTTGGAGGTCAAACAGAAAGGATTTGAATAAGCCAACGTCAACCATGAGTGTTACATTGATGAAGTGTTGCTGAAACGGTGTGGCCCCTTTAAAGAGTATCAAAGGTTTTCTGAGCTGAAACCACACCGGTGGACCCCTGAAGTCCCAAAAGGGGACTGAGATTCTTTTGAAGTCACAAATTAGCAGTATATCTGCATTTGCACACTTCATGCCAGGTTTTTTTTGCTTGCATTCACTCTGTTTGCTTTGGCCGTCGTATCGGCCCAATGTGACATGTCGGCTTCATTTTCCTCCCCCTCTTTCGGTTATTGCTCTACTTCCATGTTTTAGCCCCTGGAACTGAGTTTATCAAAGTGGAATAATTTATTTTCCAGGTTGAAGGCTTTTTAGTTTATTAAATCTCACATCACTCATCCCTGTAAGTGGAAGGTTTTTACATGGAGGTTTTGATCTGAAAGGCTCATCCGGATTATTATCCCACTGACCTTTTCATTTGATGCATCTGTACAGTACATTGTGGTACAGTAGCAGTAAAAAAAATATGCTAATAGCTTTGATAATATCTGGTATTTATCACTGGGATACAAATGAGAATGGCAATTCTTCTCCTTTGCACTATTTACACTTATGTAAATTAATGGGACAATCTTATCTTATCTTTATCTTATTCTAGTTCTGTGTGTACTGTGTATGTTATATACATCTGTCTGCAATACAGGATGAAAAACTGGCAGGAAACAGATTTAGTAGAAGCCATTATTCCAGTCCTAATCATCTTTCCACCACCACCGTGCTAAAGTGATGGTCTTATTGAGGACATGGTGTACATCCACCAACCATCCACACTCCCTATCCTGTGTAACACGGCATGCATCAGTGATTACGAATTTTATTTCCTATAGACGACTCAAGCCAAGACTAAAGACTAAACCCTCCGTTATTACTGTGGTGGCTCCTCTGTGCATGTCAGAGCTGAAAAGAGTTGTACTATTTTTCTTCAGCAGACAAATCTGATCTATAGAACAGGTGGGTCATGTGTCAATGTGAGCAGCAAACATTATGAATTATCTAACCGCATTTAATCATATTTCGGGGTTGCGGGGAAGGTGTCTATCCCAGCATATATCATGCAAGAGGCAGGGTGC
Organism: Pseudomugil tenellus; assembly: GCA_037177515.1. Lineage (NCBI taxonomy): Eukaryota > Metazoa > Chordata > Actinopteri > Atheriniformes > Pseudomugilidae > Pseudomugil > Pseudomugil tenellus. The sequence continues at coordinate 1,286,414 of JBAMHX010000025.1, read as the reverse complement.
AGAAAGAGCACAGTTCCCCCTCCCAGCCCACCCCAAAGCCAGGCCCCACTGGAAGCCACAGCCCATCAAACCCTGCCACAGAACAAATACCATACAGTAATAAGAGCTTCTGAACTGCTGGATACACATATTTTGTTTGACTTTCCAATTTACACGTATAGTTATCTTAGCGATTCATAAGATAGTGAGGATTAGGTTTGCAGATTTAAGGAGGCACAGCATGATTTAAGGTGGTATTCTAAGTATTTTGTGCTCCTGGTTTCATATTGTGAAGTTAGTACTTCTAATAGTAGAAAAGATTCCATTTTCTATTATATGTTCTGTCCACTGCCTGTATGATCGGTGTCAGAGCTTGGTTTGTATTGCTGGTAGTAAGTCAGATTAGTTTCCAGTGATGGTTGGACACCGATCCTAGTTAGCCGGACTCCTCCAAGTGTTAGAAGTTTCTCTGAAACAGTACAGGTGACACAAAGTGTGCATCCAATGTGCGCATACGTCATACTGGCACGTTAAGTGCTGTCCCAATTCTAAGTGTACTCCAGATCCACACAAGTGGATCAAGCTCTGCACAAGTATGCTAATTATTTCTGATGTGTGTTACCTGTTCTGTGGCAGAAAAAAGTTCTAACACTTGCAGGGGTGGGACTCTTTAGGACCGGAATTGCCGACGCCTGTGCCAGAAGGACTATATGTTTCGCCTGGCAACGTTTGGGAGAATGTGTGAAATTCGACCCAGTACAAGAAGTACAAAATGAATGGATGGGTAATTAACAAAAAAATCACTCATAATTGCTAAATTACACCAATATAGCAGCTCTAAATTATACCAAATGAAGAGCTTTTTGGAAGCCCACTCGATTAAGAGAGTGAAGCCAAAAAGAGAAAAATATTGCAAAAATGCACAAACATTTATACTGACTATATAAAAATATAAAAACTGAAAATAATATTTCCATTTTTGTGTATTTTGGGCCACTTTTCTGTGTAAAGTCCTCAAATTTAATAGCAAAAGAACAATGTATTTTCACTGTAGGGAAATGTTAAAATGGGTCAGATATGACTGAACTGAGCTGGAGTTCTTTAGAACATAAAAAAACTTAACAGGATAATAGCTTCCACTGCTTGAAACTTGAAAACGTAAGTCTTAGCTGTTTAGGAGGTGAGGAACTCCCAGGACTGCAGTCCTGCATTCAGGCATAACATGGCTTTGGGTGAACGCAACAACTGCATCATGCTGCAGCACAAAGATTTGAGTATGTATGTCTGACAGAACTGTCTCATTAATGCTTGAGCAATGTGTGGAATTACTGTTTTTTCTGAAAAAGAGTGACTTGGAGAGAAAGGTCACAGCTCAAAACAAAGTCAATCAGAGTTTTAAAAGTGGAAAAGAGCCAACTTTAATTTCAGTACAGCAGCTTTTTCCCCTTGAGCTAGATTTAAAATGAAGTACACTCACTGTAGGTAACCACTGATCTCTTTATCATCTGTCAAGATTACAAACATATATACATACAAAT
>JBAMHX010000025.1:1264704-1284797 GCA_037177515.1 Pseudomugil tenellus | reverse complement strand
TATATATTCCAGTAATTTTGCTTTTTATTTATTTTTTAACAGACAACAATAGTCATTTTTCATTGTTTTCAGGCTGCTTCAGTCAGAGCTCCATGTAACAGATTTAAAAAAAAATCAATTTTCACTGTATTTTTGTTCCATGCATGCACATCACTTGAAATACTTAAAAGCAATGGGATTATCTCATTGCACTTTCTTCTCGGCGTAGGAAGAACATTTTATGCGGTGTACTGGTGTGTGTAACAAACCAGATTCACTCTTTCATCTTTCTGTAGCCTGAAAGGAAAGTCTGCTGACGTGCTTTTATCAGGCTGGCATGTAAATGTGCTGAATGTGAGCAATCATATGCGATTATGTGCCTGCACACACGGCTCAAGTAAAAGTACATGACAGAATTTTGCATTCAATCAATAGATCAATGCTTTTACATCTTTTCTTCTTTCACACCAGTAAAAGTTCAGAAGACCCTTGCCCTCTGTTCAGTGTTCAATGATGTACTGAATGGTAAATGGTAAAACTTCTGGACTCCAAACAGACCAGTCCATCTTCCTCCTGAACTACAAGAAATTATTTTTCTGAAATATGGAAGTCATTTCCTGAAAGTAACTGTGATTGTAATACTTAGTACATTTGGCTTTATGCACAGCTCCACTACTTCCGGATTTTAGGACAAATCCTTTGTTTCCTGTTCTTCATTACTAGATAAACTGATTAATTCAGGTGTGTCAAACACAATGGCAATGGCCAGACACATCTGGATTAACCAGTTCATCCAGTAATGAAAGACAGAAAACAAAGGAGTTGTCTTAAGTTCAGGAAGTTGTGGAGCTGTTAATAAATAGCAGGTGAAATGAGCCACTGAATGAATGCAGAAGAGCGATTTATAGCCTAATATGGCATGAAAGCTGCACAATACACAATTCTTTGCTGCTTTCCCAACACTTGCCCAGCCATGCCCGGCGATGGCCTGGCTAGCTGTCCTGGGTGGACCTTGCCTCTCCCTGGTAATTTCTGGGATAAACTCTATCTTCCCTTCCCTTCTTCCCTTCCCTTTTTTCTTGGAATAATCTATATAGATGGATTACGGTCATTGGATGTTGCTGGATTGGACAAGTGCAATAAAACCATTATATGATGATTTTATCACAAATATTTTCCCACTATTTTTGAACTATGACACTGTTTCTCATGTCTACTTGTGATCTGTTGGTTTGTGTGACAGATTGTAGTATATTTTTAAATATCTTGTTTTATTTTAATATGTACTTTTAATTAACTACATAAAGGCCCTTCTAGCATGAAACATGCTTTATAAGTAAATATATTTGAAAATGTAATGGCAATGGTCTTTTAGGGCTTCACCCTGTTACCCAAGTAACAATAGCAAAGCAAATTAAGAACTGCCAGCCAACCATGTTTTCCCTATTCTGTTTCCACAGTGATGCTCTGCTAAAAGACCCTTGAATCATAATTTCCATATATATAAATGCTGCTGTTAGAAAGTGTTGGCAACAGCTGTACAAATAAGCTTTTGTAACACACACACATCAGTTACCATTCAATGCTTGTATGTTAGATGAATAAATAAATTAATGAATAAAAATAATGCTGATAACATCTGCTGGACCTCCCATGGAGCCCAAGGACCTCACCAACACGTGCAGCTGTTAATGGGGAAACTGCTACAACTCAATGTCTAGAAAGTACAAGCAGGCAGGAAAGAGATTTAAAACCCCAAATGCAAGTAGGTTGTTGTGTATTGTAGCATTGGAGAAAAAAAAAACAACAAGATATTCTGATCCTGTCAACATTGTGATAAGCTCTTTGGGACTGTATTCATACTTCAGACAGATCAGAACCAGTTCACTGTGCATACTTCCACCAGATCACATCTTATTTATGACTTTATTGTTCAGCCTGGCATTAATATCGTGTTTGTTTTCATTTCAGATGCTTTCTGCATTTGGTTGTTTTACTCACTGTGCCCGTTACGTGCTGTTTAATCTCTTGTCTGAAATTGCAAAATTAAGCTGTCTGGACCGTTGGAGCAACCTAACCGAGCAGCCCGTCGCTAGCTGCTGTCGCCAGAAGCTGAAAAACAGCAGTCACATGTTCACAGATGTTTTGGTTGTGAAGCACGCATTGTGCATTCATGATAATTTATTCATTTATTTATTTTTTATCTGTTAGCCCTGGGTGGTTCGTCGACTCTTTAATTTTGCAGTGGCTGTAAACTAATTTTTTAAGTGCACATTATCTTAGTTGGACAAGCTGTATGCTGGTGGTTAATTAATTGATTACTAATCAGTCACTCATACAACATAAATCATTAACTGATGGCAATCAAACACACTTTTACACCAATAGAGGTTTGTGGCTGGCATTTAAATTGCACAGAACAAATGTATCTTATCTACGTATATAGTGGGAGTGTGGGTAAGGGCACAATGATACATTTTATGCAAACTTATGTGTGTGTGTTTATGTTTAATGTTTTTTTTCCTGTAATGAGTGTACTTTTATTATATTTTAACAATCAACCGTGTCCTCATTAGTTGTATCAAGGAATTATAGGGAAGATCTCAGAGAAACAATCCATCAGATCTACAGTATATGCTCCCTAAGTGGACACTGCAACTATAAATGGAACAAAGAGGCCAAAATAACAACTGTGACTTTTAGAAATATGAGAACAAACAAAACTCATGTCCCCTTTCCACTGGGGATGACGTTTCTTTAAACTCGAATCCTTTTTCACCAAAGTTTGAGGATTTTCCAGCTTTGACATCCGTCCACCTTCAGTTATTTTTATTTTGCCTTTGGGTCTTAATTCTAATTAATTTCTCAAACCTGCCAACCATTGCAGATATTTTGAGCTCTTTATCCTGGCAGTCATCATTTTTGCTTTCCATTAACATATCAATGGCCTACTACTGTCTGAAAGTTCAACTGAATGATGAGAAAAATGTAAAGAAAGTAAACGAAGCAGAATGAAAAACCAAAATGGTGGTTGGATGGTGCAGAGAACGAGGCTGGTTACAAGAAAATGAAGGAGTTAAGTGAGAATGTTTCTGGCAAAGATGTGTAAGGCAGATGATGTTCAATTGAAATTAGGGCTGCTCAATTTGGCAAAATTTATAATCACGATTATTTTGACTGTAATTGAGATCTCGATTATTTGACACGATTATCCATCAACTTTAATAACATGAATTTATTTAACATCAAACTATGGCTTTTAAACGTCTTTAGGATTCCACAAATTTTAGAAAACTGAGACAAATAAAGTGAACAGAAAAAGATAAACGTAGTGAACTTCCATAAATTGTAACAAAGCAGCCGTTGCAGTAGAAAATCTATACCATAACACAATTTTCTCATCAACATTTCAAAAAGATGAACAAACAGCTACTCAATTAAACTAAACTAAGTGTTGGCTGAGCCAAAATCATATTAAACCTTAACAAACAAGCCATTTTATGCTACAATACAGGGGTAGTGATGCAATATATTGCTATATATTGTGATGCTATAAACAAGGTGATAAATTGCAATTTTTTCTTTACTAGAATTTAATAAGAAAATTCCCAGCCTAGTAAACGAATAACTGAATAATTACTGAATAAGAATGAGGGGAGGGGATCCATTTTTCTAAAATAGAACCCCCGCCCCCCCCATTTTATTTTAAAAACACTCTTTGTGTACAAGGTGAATTAAGAAATTAAAATCTGCGTGATGATCATAAAATGGTTGATACAGTTCTTTTGCATTTCAATATATTGCAATGTAACGATATTTCGATATTTTCTTAAAGCTGTAATGTTAAGAGTAAAAGGTACTTTGCTCCTTTCTGGTAAAGAAAACATTGAGAGAATAACCAAAATGTGAAATTAAAATAATCTTATTGAAGGATTATTTATTCAATGCACCCGTTATTGATAATTCAGATTGTTTTTTCCACAGAAAAAGAGTCTGACTGAAGAAATTGTTTGCTAACTTTAGGAGTCTACCTGCTATTTTGTCTTCCGGCCCTAATGGTCTCATTCTGAATACTATATGTTCTTTGTGATCTTCTCATGCTCCCCGTTGTTGCTGTTTGCAGGACTTGCCTTTTAATGGTTGTCCTCTGCCTCTGGTCGAACACTGTGTCTGGCTGGCTGACCAGCAGCTGTCTGTCTGGAACCTGACGTCCCACAGGATCTTAGCTTTGATGTTGTCAAAGTGGTGTCCAACTGGAACTTTGGTGGGCTGCTAACCCATGGACAGATGTGGCACATATAGTAGTCAGTTGTGTGATTACTTACTTTTCTCTGTGTTTAGTCCAAACCCTGTTTGGACAAAATCCTCATTAAAAACTTAGGGCCAGATTTGGTTTGTGTTTACTAAAACACATGCAAGCACATTGCACACGCTAAAAAAGTACAAGCTGATCTACTAACAGTGAGTAAAAGGGTTTGCGTCTTCCAAAGGTGCAAAATTGCGAGTCCTCGAGTTAGTATGTTTGCCTCAAAGAATATTTAAATTGGGGCGTTCACACGCAATTTTTCATGGAATGGGAGGAGAACATGTAAATATATGATTTTAGCACACGCAAAGTGATTTATCAAACCTGAAAGTAATTTTGCTGGTAGAAACTTCGCCTATATTTAGTACATTTTAAAAGGACGTGCAAACGGGTTCAATGCGTAATTGCGCACACATGACTGCAGTGATTGTGGCAATACAAAGACATAGAAATAATCAAAAACGATGGAGAAAACACATATTTCCTCCTCATGTTAACATGTTTGGAATGAGAGAGAAAACTAATTATTAAAACATATCGCCAATCCAGCCTTGCTGTTTTGGAGCTGTTGGAGGAACTCGGCGCAGATTTGGAGCCAGACACAAGAAGGAGTCATGCATACCTGCAATAATTAAATTCCTGGCAAGTCTAGAGCTTGCGTTTTTGTAAAGTTGTCATCATGAAAACCATGACACGCTAAATCCTCATTTAAAAAGGTGTGTCTCCAACACTTTGCACCCGCTGTCCTTTGCGTGAACAATCTTAGTAGATCACATACTAATCGCATCACACGCATCACACGCTAAATTCTAGCGCAAAATGATATCTTAGTAAATTCGGCCCTTAATGTATTCTGAACACCTTGCACTTGGTTTATTAAAAGTCCTCTGTTTCTAAATGCTCCATGTTTAAACAGCAGTTGCATATTTATAAGATTTTGCAATAAAGAAAAACACTGATACAGCATTAATATTTCATAAAGGACATAATTTCTAGGGGGGACTATAAATATGCCAATGAGCTCTGCTTTCCTTAAAGTCTCTATCTGTGCAAAACTCAGCATGGTAGCTCATCTCAGTAAGAACAATGAGAAATACAATAATGGACTGCAAGTCAGGCTGATGGACTTTGAATTAAAGGACAGAAAAACACTGAAAGTCTTTTTTTAACCTAAATATGATGACTGATGGTGAATTTTGACCAGTATTGTTTATTTATTCTTTTAGAATTTAAATAATTAATCAGCAAGAAGTTAGTCGGTTATCAGTAAGGATGTTAGTTGCACCCCTAAATGAAAAAATAAACTTAAGATACGCAGAGAGAAACACATGGGCAAAGGAAAAAAAAAGCATAATGTGCTTTGGGGGATTTATTCTCTGTGCTTCATTTGTCCATTCTTAAGAATTTTTTTTGCATCCACTTTTTCCGTGTGGGAATGCTCCCACAGACCAGTCTTGGCAGAAAGCCTGCATTTGCTTTTATACTTATTCCTGGTGCTGCGCATCATATGAGTACCTGGAAGTTGCTAGATATACAGTCTGCTCATTGTGTTACTTATTTAATTAAATGTACTTACAAGTGTCCTATAAATCCAGATAAATGAATCTGGTTCATTCAGCAGTGAAAAGGATATTTGTGCAGCTCAAACAGGCTGACTGGGATGCTGCTGACGGTGCAACAGGTTTGATCTGTAGGGTTAATTACCATTAACTGCAGGCCGAGATGCTTTTTTTTCCCCACTGCGTTTATGTATTTATTTATTTTAAAAACCCCTGAGGGAAGATGTGGAAGGATACACACATGCTCTCTTTGCAGCAGCTGTGCCCAAAGAGCAGTATGTCAGCAATACATGTCACTGCAGGCGAAACACACACTGGTATGTCTTTTTCCAGTTAGTTATTTCTGTTTGCAGAATTAACAGCATTAAACATTCACTTTTGAGTTTCAGGGACAGACAATTTCTTTAAGTCGAGGATTTCTGTGCTTATTGAGTTTGACACCAAACAATATTTTACTTCTAATTAAGGGATGAACTCCATATTTATTGAATTTTTTGCAGATTTTGAAAGGAAGAGTTCAGCACTTCTGTTTCAATTACTGAACTATTATATAATTAAGTTCTTAAAATGAGATTTAATGTCTGCCCATCAAACTGGAGTGAAGTGAAGTGCTATAGTTGTTGATTTAGTTCATTTATTCAGTCAAGGCAACATAGACATGTTTTTCTTTGCTTTCAAAACTGACCCAAATTTAAATATTTAATTACAATGTCCTGCTTGATTTTCAAGAATTTTTTTTTCACTGTTTGACTAACAAACACTGATGTGAGTAAATCAACAATAAGTAAATGACATAAGTAAAAGCACATGTTTAGTTTGGATTTTAACAGACCTGCTGCTTTCAAGACAGATGAAAATTCATGATATGCATTGAGTTTTTTTTAAGTAAGTTCTTTTAGAAGAAAGGACACAGGAGAGGATATTTTGTTCATGCTTGATGTCGCTGTGAAAAATTACATTTAGGAGAAAGAGAAACGGAGAAATAACAGAAATCTGCCAATCTGTGAAACGTAACCAATCCATGTATAATTCTCTCGAAGCACAAGCAGATACTGGTGGTTTTCTTGTAACTGGTTTATTCAAAAGCTTCTCTCCTTCCAATTCCACCGTGCAGCCTGAGCACAAATATATTTTTTAAAATAAACAAGGCATAGCGTCATTTGACGTTGAAATAAGATGCGCATTTTTAACATTTTTCACTAAAGTAAATACAAACAAACAAATACTTCGTTGGCTGCATGCTCCTTGCAAGGCCATTTTTCAGTCTGTGATCTTTTTTCCAAGATCTTTTTGCCAGTCTCCGGCAGCTCAAGCCGGACATAACTTAAAATGTTTAAAAATAAAAGCACAAATGCTTGAGTCATTCGTCAGCTAAGTAATAAACTTAAAACTCTTAATTACTGAATTCTTACAGAATAAACACAAAATTACAATATTATAAATAATAATAAACTATTAAGACAACTGTCACCGTTGCACAATATTTTCTATGGACAGGGACCCAGTTGTGTTTCAAACACAGATGTTACTTATATCAACTTCATACAGCAATAATGCACTGAATACAGGGCTGTCGCAATAACCGCAATTTTGCGATATCGTGATACTGCACTGTTGAAAAGCCTAACCTCATTAGGTATTAAGTATCTGCCACCGCCGCAAGAGTCTTGCGAGAGTTTGTGCAGATGTGAACTTACACTCTTCCTGCAGGATGAGCCCATCGATAGCAACAGAGATCCCCTCGCCTGGTGGTGGCGCGACAACCAGAGTAGATTTCCCCTGCTCTCTAAAGCAGCCCGCGAGTACATGTGCAATTGTGCAACAAGTAGGCTACGTCTGCTTTTGACTGGAAAATTATTTATCAACTCCTTATCTGTAAAGACACTTGCATTCCTCTCCCATCGCTCCTGGCTGCAACTTCATATCTACATTTCACTGTACAGACATTTCTGCCGCTGCTCCGCATAAAGCCACCAGGCTATCCTCTTTTATAATCTTCTTAAAACGATATCATTGAAAATGCCCCGCAACAGCTGGACAATAACTTTGAAATAGCGATAACGGGAGAGTATATCTTCTGTAAACATGATGACGTAATTAACATTGTCGTATCTTTTCCATAGTCTTTTAACTTTTAATCAAGCAGGACACTTTTGGTGTCCATAACGTTCATACAGGAGATCACAAACATGTTTAATTTAATTAGAAATGTGAGAGAACTCTTAAAAAAAGACTAATTTCATAGTCTGGATTGTGTAATCCAGGAAACCTGGCCAACTACAACATGATCTACAAATGTGAAATTCACAGTTTACCTGATATAAAGTGTTAACTGCATAATCTGCTGGTAGAGCGGGTTCCCAGTCCTCTCAACACATTTATAATCCATTTGTCCCATCTCTATGTGTTTTCCAGTGTTCTGTAGAACGACAGGCCGTTCTTTTGGCCATGTTCATTCCTACTCCCGAATGCAGAGCATCAAATCACCATTTGATTTGGAGGAATGCCCCAAACATTACAATTTGTCCGAGTTTAACTGGTTTAGAGATTGGTTGGTGCCATCCAGAGCAAAAAGTCAGGTGACCCAGTGACATCAGCTGCATGTCCTGTAAATGTCGACGTCAACCCCAGTTGCATCCTGATGTGCTTATCGGAGTGTGCGCGTGTGTGAATGGGTGGATGTACAATGTAATATCATTTTAAATTGCCATTGTCGTTTTTGATTTGTTGTTGTTTTTTGATTTGCTGTAGTCGTTTTTGTTTTGTCGTTGCGGTTTGCACTTCAGGGGCACCGTATCAACATGACTGGAAAAGCACTGTACATGTCCATTTACCAATAATAATCACAGAAATGCTAACACTGAATAATAATATTAAAAATGCAGTCACTACTTTTGGAAGTAGTTAAAATGTGAGTTAAGCAGCCTAAAGATGTATCTAAAATAAAAGAAACTTTTCCAGTTCATTGCTTCATACGTTGCTTAAATATTCAGCGTTTTTGGTAATACAGGCTAATTTTTTTTTTTTATAAAAAGAACAATAATAACAGCCTGCTATGGTGAGTTTAAACAGAAAATAATATTGGCAAGGAAAATTGATTTGTAAAGGACAATACAACAATTGGGTGATTCAAAATGCTTTACAGAAACATTAAAAAACAGGAAGCATGATTTAAAATTAAAACAAAAATGAAAAGGAAATAACTGATAAAAATCATGATCAATTCCAGATTAAAGAAACATAAAAACTTGAAATAATGTAAAATGAAAACTTGTGCTATAGTAACTGAGCCATAAGGGGCAAATGGTGTGTTGCAGATACACTTAACTGCATTTCTTTTGCATTTACAATATTCTTCAGAAAAAAAAAAAAGATATTGATTTCTCAAATAGCATTAAGCTGGAACCCTTTATCCTTTAGAACCATCTTAGTTTTTCATGCCATTGAATGAACAAGGTATTTTTGCCTTTCTGTTATTTCTAGGAGTTCCTTTGGTATAATGAAGTCATTTTTTCTATTTTCACAGGGATCATGTCTGCAACCGGAAATGGCTACGTCATTTATATGACCATCAAACGCAAGACCAAGTTAAAGCCTCCTGAGCTCATGACTGTTAATCTAGCCATCTTCGATTTTGGGATCTCAGGTACTGATATATTTAGTTGTTATATGCATGTGTTACACAGCACCAGCACTAAACACATTATTTTTGTATTGTAGTCTGGATTTGTGTGTGATCTAAACAATTTTAGAATGAACTAAGCAAACACATGACTGGCTTTAATGCGTTCTTCACAAGGTGCTTTGCATAAAACCCTACATTTGAATAAAATGAAGGTGCCAGCTGATTTCCTGTGATGGTTCTACAGTAAATGATTTCCAGCGGTTGTGTGGAAAGTACTCCAGTCTTCTGTAAACTGTGAGAATTCTATAAACTGTGGTTGATTAGTGTACAATAACAAACATTTTTCTAGATACAGGTTCAAATGATGTGTCCAAGCAGCAATCTGAGGTCCTGAAACGGGACTTTACTATTAAACACAGTGAGCTCCCTCAAAGCATCTGTATTCTGTGGACACATTCCTCCTGTCAGAAGAGACTAAAGATTCAGTCCATTACTGGTACTTAATAAGTGGTCTATATCTGCACATGCTGAAAACAAACTGCATTTTATTGACAATGTTTTAAATGTTTTGGAAACACAGGCAGCATTTTAAGGCAAACTGAATTAAATTTGAACAAGTTTGGAGTGAAACTGTTCACCTCCAACCCATTTTATTTCCTGCGTCATCTATCTGTACTCTGTGCCAAGATAGAGATGCACCCATCCCCTCCTGCCCAACCACACCAACTGCATGCTCTGCAGTCAGATGTATTATGTGTGAAGGGTCTGGATAGGTGCCTGGATAACGACAGTCATGAATATTCCAGCGAAAAAATGACTCTGTTTATTAAAAGGCAGCAAAATTCCTGGTGGTGCAGTTTTATTCAATAAATTATTTCAGGGAAAGCAGTTATCGCTAGGAATTTTTGATTCTTTTGAATATGTAGCTGGACAGCTGCAGAGTCATGTGTCAAAATATTTACAGCCCCCAAGATACTGAGCAGATTTTCTTACTGAGTCAGATAAAAGTTGGTCTCCTCCTTTTAGGTACAAATTGAATATTATAAGCCTCGTTGTGGGGATGGCCATTACAGTTACAAGTGGGTTTTTTTCCCCCAAACTTACTACTTCAGCTCTCCAAAAGCCAAGATTATTGGTGAAATAACACTGAATCCCAAAGGAATTCAACGTCTAAACGGTTTGGACATCTGGTAAAATGTTTTGCGTTTTTCCCCATTTGCTATTGTCGTGTAAATGGGGCCTCAGTGTGTGACGGATTATATTTCCTTCTGTGTGACAGCATCGTCCCAACAAGAACAGTAGGATGCTTTTCCAATAACAAACCCTGGATCATCAAAAACCTGAAAAAGCTTCTGAACATAAAAAGTAAGCCTTCAGGGATGGAAACAGGGAATTACCGAGGACACAAAAACAACCCAAAAAAGATAAAGAAGTGAAGGAAGATTGCAGGAAAAGCTTAGAAAGTCAGCTCCAGCTAAACATGAAGCGTCTGTGGTCAATGAAAACAGATGAAGAGATTCAAGTTGAAGGAGGATGATACTGACAGAAGTCTGGACAGAGTTAATGAGTTGAATGTGTTCTTCTAAAGCTGCAGTTCACCTCCTGCCTCCATCCCAATGGACAAGTCCCCAGATATCCTGTGTCACTTCCACTCTGTCACTCTGCAGCTCAGTCATGGACCTGGACACAGCCTATCTGTCCCCTGAGACATTCTCTGCCTCCGCCTCTAGCCAGTCTGTCCCCTGAGGCATCTTTTGCCTCTGCCTTTAGCCTGTCAGTCTCCTGCCGTCGGGTGAAGTGAACTGGAGAAACTGAACTGGAACAGGGTTGGTGGCCGATGTAGTACCAACTGCAGGGTTCTGAATACCTGCTCAGAACAATTATGTTGGATTCTTTAGAACATTTTCTATACCAGTCTGAGTTAGAAAAGAGTCTCTGTTTTGAGGAAAACTTGTTCCAGTACCTAAAACATTCTAAACTATTTGAACCAAATGACCACAGACCAGTTGTCCGAACATCTTGCTAACTATTTGTAAAACCATGTATTTTGCCCCTTCCGACTAGTAGAAAAAAACACCTCCACACCACCTCGTTTTTAAATCCATCTACATCTAACCGCATAACCGCGCTGTTCATAACTATATCAAACCTTTTTTTTTCATAAACTACCCTTGTCAGGTAAATAATTCAGTGTACAGGGAACTTTTTTGTTTTATAAAATTGGCCAGTGATCACATGACAGACTGTCTTTCTATGTGAGGACGTGGGAAAATTGTCCCACCATTCCTGCAGGATAACTGAGGACATCTATGTGCAGTAGTATTTGTGCTTGTACTAACAAACGTGAAGCGCCTGGACAATTGATGAGGCTAACAGAGTTTTGAGGAGATCCATGTTGTAAACGAAGGTCGCGCATTTGACGTCATCGTATTTTTCTTCACAGACAGAGACATTACCACACCAAAGACCCCGAGTATAAATGTCCACATGGAAATTTATAACTGAAGGTTTTAAAAATCGTCATTTTGGTTGGAGGTTTTTAATAGTTTTTGATGACGTAGATCTGCATTTTGGTGTAGATGACAGGCTAAATCGAAGAAAAATACACCCGGCTACATGTGGACAAGGCATGAGATGGTGGTCAGCAGCACCGGAGCAACACACGGGACTGTTCTCTCATCATTTCTGTTTACGCAGTACAACTCAGACTGTCATCTGCAGAAATAGTCTGAAAGGAAAGAAGCTAAGTACAGAGAATTGTTCAGTCAATTTGTGAGATGGTGCAAAAATTATCACCTCGTCTTAACAGCAAAATAAAAAAAACCATAAGAGGTGATTGTAGACTTTATAAGCAGGGTGCTTACGGTCAATAAAAACATTGAAAAGTTATCAAATTTAAATATACAATTTTCAGGCCCTGGAAAAGTTATTGAAAATATTTATTTTGTCCGAAGTTTTGGAAAAGTCATGGAAATATATAATGTTTCATCAAATATCTACCTAAAATTTAAGTTCCACAATAAAAGCAAATTGCCACAGATTGTTTATATATTTTGGTGGTGGAAAAAAAGTTTACTAAGTCTGGCAGAGTGCATGTGCGTTTGGACTGCAGGCATGTCCACACGTGTAGAGGAGACTGGCAAAGTGTGCATGTTGCATATTCTGAAATTAAAATGTGAGAAAATGTCGTTTTGGTTTTACAATCATCGTACTGTACATTTCAGATGTAGACCTAATAGAGACTAAGTCACAATTTTTCCAGTAGGACCCAAAGCACTGACCTCTAAGGAACACAGGATCAAACATATATTTCACCCCCTATTGCACATGTGTCAAATTCAGGTCCTCGAGGGCCGGTATCCAGCAAGTTTTGTTGTTTCCTGCACTAACACACCTGATGCAAATCAAATGGATCCAACAGGTTCTTGTCAAACTTTTCATTAATTTCATTCAGCTGTGTTGGAGCATGGAAACAACAAAAACCTGCAGGGACACCGGCCCTCGAGGACTGGACTCCGATACCCCTTTGTGTCTATTTTGTAGAGATCAGTGCTTACATCCCATGGGCCCTACCAGAAAGGGCAAGATTTAGGCTTTCTATTTTATGTAGTGTCATGATAATCAGGTTTTGTTAGTCATGGAAATTCTATAAAGAGTTTTGGAGAATTAATTTAAAACCACTGGTGAAAAAGTGTAAGAACACTGTTTAAGGAACAGGAGTAAACAAAACACTCATCTACATCAAAGTTGTTGTCCAATCCTCAAAAACTACTATCCTGCAACTTTATGCATCCCTTCTCTCAAATGAGTTTGTAAGGCAAACCTCATTTATTTCAGATTGACCACTGCAAGTTACAGCTGACAGAAGCTGCTCTAATATCTGCAGCATTTTTATATAAGACACACAGAGAGATGGACAAAGTCAGATAGAGAAAGAAATACAAATCAAAAGAGGATTTACTAAATGACTTTCTCCAAGATGTCTGCAGCAGTGCAATAACAGATGATTTTATTATGCGTCTGCCCCCAGCAACAGCTGAGGCCAGGGGCATGTTGGTGGGTTTTTTTTTTTGTAGAGTTGTTCATCCATTCATCCCATTTTTGCAAAGGCAATATCACAGAACCTTGTGGGAACTTCTGAAAAGGTTTGCAAATGCATGCTGTGGAACTTAAAGATGAACTGATTTGTTTTTAGTGGTCAGGTCAAGATCTCTGACCATGAGAAAAATAGATGAAAGGCAAATAAGTTGCATCCAAATGCATTACCAGATTACATACATAGAATGTCAGCCTTACTTTAAAAACCCACATACTGAAAGTCCGATTCTGTATAATCACACACTAGTAAGCAGAACAGGGGCAATGTGAGGATTAAGTGTCTTGCCCAAGGACACTTGGACATTGCATCCTGCACATTAGAGCTAAGAGCTTCTGCTGGGGATATGATTTCTCTATCCTTTGAGGCACCAAATATCTTTATAGACAAAAGAGGCTAAGAAAAAAACGAAAGGAAACTCAAATTACTTTATACGATAAATTGTGCACTTAGAAAAGAAGACAAGATAAAACTATAAAAAATGTACACGATTCCTCTTAACCCTTTGAAACATGTCTGTTTTTAAGCCTCTGCTAGAAAATGGCATACCCATTAAAAGGAACACATAAGACTTGTTAACAAAACATCTGTATATATGTATTATCAGTGAAAAATAAATGATTATTGCACAAAGCAAGCATGAAAAGAAAAATGTAGCTTGTCTGAAAGAAAAATAAGCAAGAGGATGAATATGAATATATCTGTGAAATGATGTAGCTGTAGCTCTAAACATTATATGTGAACATCATCCATGCAAAATCCAAAGGTGAACAAAAGGAAGAAAAAACTGAAATTTTAGCAATAGCATTTTAAACAATGTTTTTATTTGTTTTCACTTTTAAGCATTTTTAGTATTTAAGTTTTTTTTTAATTTGTTGAAGCCTGTTATTTTTCTTTTTATATTTATTTCAGTGATTTTTATTTGCTCAGAAAGTTTTTTTTTAGTGGTAATTTCAGTTGACAGTCATGTTTTTGATGAGTGGATTTTATTGTAGATGTTGTTTATCTATGAAGACCTGTTTGCCATCAGGGACAATAAAAATAACTTGACATAGAGCTTATTTGACAATATCTGTTCCAAACTTCCACCAATTGCTCCACCGGTCTTAAGAAGATGAACTAAAATAATGTGAACACTGGTAACCATGAAGGTAAAGGAATCAAAAACACAGTATTAATGTGATTAAAACAACAATAATAACAACAAAAAATAGTGATGACACTAATAGTAGTGTAGTTATAACTAAAATACTATTTTAAAAAAAGAATATATTGGTGAGAAAATTGGATGAAAAAGAAACGATTTTCAATTAAATAAACATTTTTCAGTAACATTTTCAAATGAGCACCTTCAACATGTTTTTTACACATTCCCATCTAAACATACGACCATAGTTTGCTTTTCAGCATTCGGTTTCTGCAAAAGCAATTTTTCCTTTAAAATTAAGAAATAAGCACAAACCTTCCTCAGCCTGAAATCTCTGTAGACTACCCTGCAGCAACATTTGGAAATGTGCATGTTATGAATGAAAATATTCCAATAACATCTTCCTCTTGGCAACCAAAATAAATTAACATGTAAAAGTCAATCACTGCCTGGTATTTATGCATCTTTTTAATCATTTATTCATATTTTGTATCTGCTTTTTTTCTAATTTAGTGCCAGTCTGGCCAGTTTATATAATATGTTTTTGGGTCGTGGGAGGAAACTAGAATACTCTGAAAGTCCAGTCAGTTTTATAAGCTAGCTGCTATAGTTTCTGCTATATTTTTTCATGGGTAGCATACTGTCGTGGAACCTCTTATTAGCCATTCTTGGACAAAGATTTGTGCTTTTTCCATGTGTGAGACTTTTTTCCTGGAATTTCTGACGTGTGTGCCATCTTGAATTACTCACTATTCGATTCCATTGCTATTCAAGATGCTACCATTTATTTTATTAATTGTCAGAAATTTCAGTGCATTTTTTTTCTCACAGATGTTTATTCAGTCTCCAGCTACATTTATATTACTTTATCCTCCTATTATTTGAGTAACAGAACAAATTTATCACCATTCTTAATGTCTATTCTGATAAATTTGTATAATCTGTGTGGAAAATGGAAAAAATCTGGCAAATAAATCTCACACTTTGTAACAGTAGCTATAAGGCTAGCTGATAGTTTCCTGTTAGCTTCCTGCTATCCCGAACACCTTATGGGGACGGACTGTTACCCTTAAGTGTGTGTGCAGCTACAGACTTCTACAATCCTGTCACTATTAAGCTGAGTTTCTCATTTTTTATGAAAAAATAATCTTTTATGAACATTTTCAAATCAAAGTTGAATCAGTGCATGTTGCATTGAGATGAATAGATTCAATACTGAATCAGACCCACTTCTATAACCTTGAAAATGTTCTTACAACATCATTCCTACAAATAACTACGTTACCAGTCAAAAGTTTGGACACATTTTTCGATTGGATTTAATGGGTCCAAACTTTTGACTGGTATTGTAGCAAAACTTACTCTCATCACAACAGCAAAGTAAGCTGGTCCAATGACTAAACTATTCTTTCAACGGATTGATTTAAAAAGGACTATATTTAATTGTAACCAACACAACTCACCTAAACTTAGAATGGAAACTGATTGCTAGCGTAGCTTACTAGGCTTTATATGGGGTGATTCAAGGTTTTCTTTTTTCTTCCTCAGTTGTTAACACTATGGTCAAAGTTACTACAGATGTCACAGAAATCTCCTGTGCTAAAACCTGACTTGTGATCAGTGTGTGGCTTTTTTCTGAGCCCATCTACCCTCTGTCGTCCAAATAGATTCAGCATAACTGGTAGTAGCTTTTGTAGAGAGGCTTTTTCCCAACTCTGTGTGGGCTCAACTGCCTAAACCACGGGATCTTGAGCAGAGGTTTTCTTTGAGGTCAGCCATTGCCCCACATTAAACTGTTTTCTATCAAAGTTTATGAACGAAAACTAAAAAACCAAAACACGTGTCTTGAGGTTGCCTGAGGGTTGGAAAATTGCACTTCCCAGAACTGTGAGCAGTATCTCTACACCTTCATTTATACTTTTCATTGGCAAAATGCCAGAAATTCATTGTTTGAGTGAAGACTTCATCTGTCTGCTCTGTATGGATTCTAGAGTTAAAACTCATTAGCAGGAGATTCTGACCTGTACATGCCCCGCATGATGTAGACACAGTCAAAGTTAAGTCAACAAAGAATGTGTGTGTGTGTACTGAACAAAGCTGGGTAATCAACCCATGTGTTTTCCCTGGAGCTACTTGTCTGACCTAACAATAAATGTTTTGAAACCAGACCTCGTATGCCTTGTGATGTGAATAACGGCATCAAACAGCTGCATGGTTTTTATACCTACATAAATGTCAGGGTTTAGCCTACTAATTACTTGCACGGGTCAGTTCAAGGTTAGTCAAACTGGGATTTACAGGAGCTGCAAAGACTTGGTAAAATGAAAACATGTCTATTTTGCTTTATGATTTCTGGGATGGGCTGCACGGTGGAGAGGTGGTTAGCACTGCAGCCTCACAGCAAGCAGGTTGCCGGTTCGATCCCCGGCTTGGGCGGTGGCCTATCTGTGTGGAGTTTGCATGTTCTCCCCGTGTTAGCGTGGGTTCTCTCCGGGTTCTCCAGCTTCCTCCCACAATCCAAAGACATGCACCTTGGGGATAGGCTGATTGGGGACTCTAAGTTGACCTTAGGTGTGGGTGCGAGTGTGAGCGTGCGTGGTTGTCTGTCTATGTGTGTGGCCCTGTGATGGGTTGGCGATCTGTACAGGGTGTACCCCGCCTGTTGGCTGCTGGGATTGGCTCCAGCCCCCCCGCGACCCCATTTGGGAATAAGCGGTAGAAGATGGATGGATGGATTTCTGGGATTTTTATGAGATCTTAAAGTTTTTTCGTAATGGCGCATCATGTTCTTTGTTGAATGATAAACCAACCATTCGAAGCAATCTTGTAACCTTGTAACCTTTTTCAGTTTAATTTGCAACGATACTCTAAGACAGGGGTGTTCAGTTTGGTCCAGCAGGTTTTACTTGTATCCATGCGCCAACACAGCTAATTTAAATGAATGAATTATTGTAGAGAACTAGATTGGCTGTTAGATCCATTTATTTTGAATGAGGTATTCTTAAGCTGGAATACAAGGAAAACCTGCTGGATTGAGGCCCATGTAGGACCAAATTGAATAACCCTGCTCTAAAATCATCAGTGATGTGTTGTTTTTCTTTCCATGTACATTCACTTTCACCTGAACACTTTATTGCTCCTCTAAGGTTGTTGTGATTAAAATACATGTGATTTTAAAACAAGTAAACATAGTAAAATCAAAACAAGTCAAATGAAAAAAACTACAAGACAGAGATATATATTCTCTGCTGAACACTAAAAGATGTAATCTGTATTAGTATGAAGGTTATACGTACGTTATAACGCTAAATGGAAGCGTATTTTGTCCGAAAAAGTGTAGAACAATGGACACTGTCTGGATGGACGGACTAGATATACATTTACATTATGAATATTATGCATTATTGAGATGAGGTTTTGCTCTATAATAGCTGGAGATTATAATGTTATTTGGCTGGTCCACAGCAAATGTTTCATAATCCATTTGGGAAATTACTGTAACAGAGTTAGCAGGAATATTTTGACAAGAACATGGTGGTTTCATTCTAGGACATTTTGATGTTGGCGTTTGCAATGCTTTGTTGGGTGTTATTCCTCATTTTGTTGTGGCCCAGTGATACATGAATATTACTCTATTGTGCCATTCATAAAAACTTTGGCCATCCTGAAGCATGTGGATGGTAGATGTGTGTATAGCTCCTTTTTGCATGTTGGTTATTTTAATGAAGTGTAAAGCTTCTAACAGCAATAGTAGCAGACACCAGAAGCCAAAAAAGCAAATGAATCGCATCCATGGTTTGGTGAGCCTGAAGCTGTTGACAAGTCCATCCACAGCTCATGCCTTTAAGGCGGTGAACATGTCTGTAAAAGAATAGCTTGTTTGTTGCGTAAATCACCTGCTGAGTTTTGGTGATTCCAAGAAAGAAATGTACCTCCTTAGGGAGCAAAGGGTTTGGTGAACCACATGGCTTGAGTTGTTTCCAGCTCTCCGGGAAGATGGCTCTCATCTGACACAGCGCTACATCAAAGACTCACTGCAGAGTGGGAAATAAGCTATATATTTATGGTTAAGGATATAAATCCCATGACAAACATATATATTTTCTCACTCAGGACTGTTTTATCTTTGACGTTGAAAAGAAATCTTTTCCGATCTGTTATCATTTGTGCTATCCAGGAATGAGGAACTTTCAGTCTACGTTTTGTCTCCATGATACCCTCTACATGTCTCTCCAATGACCTGCCTTGCACCTCCCCTGCTTGTTTTTGGATGGGAACATGTTTGGCTAGTAAACACAGGTTTCTGCATCAATAACAATTAGCCAAGTCGTGTTTACAGCTTAGTTTTTCACAGATTTGTTATTGCATAGTTTTAGCTCGAGGAGCTGTCACATGAATTCCTTTTTTTTTTATCTTTTGAGTCTTAATTCTCGGAAACGAGAAAAAAGGACTTTTGTTAGCAGTGCTACGAGACATGGAGAGTGATTATTCTGCCTGTTATGTTTTATTTAGTCAAGTTAAGTTTGTCAGCTCAGCAGCCTGTGCCCTAAGCACATCAAACTCATGCCTATTACAGATGCAGCAACTTAGTCGTTGTTTTTGCTTCCAAGTCTTTAAGGCTACTAAACGTTGTGAAATACAGATAGAATATGGGATATCATCGAAGCAAGTATGGAAAAAAGACAGTGAGTGCAAACAATAAAAACTTAAGGTTCATAAAACCTCTAAACGTAACAAAATTGGTAAAATGATGAAGAACCCAGGTTGATACAGGTTTTGGGAAAAACTTCAAAAGGTTTTAGAAAATACCTCAGGTGAAAATCAATGTGGGGTGAATGGTGTTCAAGACTTCAGATGGCACCAGATGCTTTTATCCAAAGTGACTTACATTTTTTGGGTCATAGGGTTTAGTGTCTTACTCAAGGACACTTCAGCATGTAGTCAGGGGAAGCCTGAAATCAAACCACCAACCTTCAGGTTGGCAGACAATTGCTCTAACCCCCCCCCCTCGAGCTACAGCCTCCCTTGCACCATGTGAAAAATCACCATGACATCAATTTAATAACATGGTCTTGGAAATATGTTCAGAAACTGCACCAAAAGCTGACATCTACACTACATAGAAGAAAAGTCCATTCAGTCAGTTACTAATGAAAGGTGTTAAAGCCAGTGTTTTTGACAATATGTGGGGAGGGGATTAATCTTTATCACATATATGAGACATGCACGAAGGTGCCACTGATGCTGAGGCATTTGCTGGTATTTTCCGGGATCTGTTTAGTTTAATATAGTCACTAATTGTGCGTATTGTAAGTTATGTCTATTGTTCTCTTTACCTGCATGTGAAGCCCTCTGAGACAACTTGTTGTGATACTGGGCTA
>JBAMHX010000025.1:1244752-1261677 GCA_037177515.1 Pseudomugil tenellus | reverse complement strand
TCAGCTGCAGTGATACAGCTCAATCAAAAGTAAGTCAGCTTCGTAATACAGGCCTCTGGTGCTCAATATCTCTCAAACTGTTGTAAATGTTATCATATACATCAGCATCTTATAGAGCAATTGGCATCCCAATAATTTAAAAAATAGTCTCCAAACAAGTAAAAACAACATCTCCTGACAAATTGTCACACTCTATTTGATCTGCTAAAATCACCAAAGCTGCAGAAATTCCTCATCTCTGACTGCATGGTGTGTCAAGGAAAACAAATCGATGGACAAGCGAATAGCCCAACCCCCCAGCTTTGATTGGATGAGCAAGTCATTCTTCAAAAATTATTATGAAATAAAAACACAAAGTTGCCTTATTTCATGATTTTATTGTCATATATTTATTTTAAAATGTGGTATTTCACTATTTCATGGTCACATATTTATTTCAGAATGGGCTATTTCACAATTTCGTGGTCGTATATTTATTTCAAAGTGTTGTATTTATTTATATAATGTTGTATTTATTTATTTAATTATGAATAATACGGGTCCCCATAGTTCACTGCCCTTTAGTGGTTGTTTTGCACAACAACAGATACCAACATAAATGACATATGGGAAACGTGGGTAGATACATTTGACAACATTTGAAACAGATGCTCTGGTTTGCAATTGTAAAGGGAGCATAAATGAGGTGTTACAGTTGATTAGATCAGGAAAGGGTTTGACATACTGCACATGTTTTTATTGTGTCAAAACAAGCCTTTGAATATTTTATCCATTTTTCTTCAACTGCAGGCACATGGCTGAAACGCCACCACACCTTCATATGCCTGGCCTTCGTGTGGCTGTATGCAGCCTTCTGGGCTACAATGCCTCTGGTTGGCTGGGGGAACTATGCTCCGGAGCCCTTTGGGACTTCTTGCACTCTAGACTGGTGGCTTGCACAAGCCTCTGTGTCTGGCCAGAGCTTTGTCATGGCCATCATGTTCTTCTGTCTCGTCCTCCCTGCCGGGATCATTGTCTTCTCTTACGTCATGATTATCTTCAAGGTCAAGTCTTCTTCTAAGGAGATTTCCCACTATGATGCTCGCATCAAAAACAGCCACTCCCTTGAGATGAAACTCACAAAGGTGAGTTATATATTGGGAGTTGTAAAGCAGAGAGCATGGTGGCGTCTTATCTGAGTGTTTTCTGTTGTCTCTCAGGTGGCAATGCTAATCTGTGCAGGCTTCTTGATAGCCTGGATTCCCTATGCAGTGGTATCAGTGGTGTCAGCATTTGGTGAGCCGGACTCGGTCCCCATCCCCGTGTCTGTTATACCCACATTGCTGGCCAAGTCTTCAGCCATGTACAACCCCATCATCTATCAGCTCGTGGACCTGAAAAACTCATGCTCATCCTGCTGTCTTAGAGTAATGAAGAAGCGAAAGCATTTTAGAAAGTCGAGGTAAGTCCAGTCATCACATCTGTACACATCCATCCAAATTCCTGAGAGCAGCCATTGCACTTGCCACCATAAACTCACCAGGAACCCATGTCATGCTTCCAAAACTCCATTTGTCATCTCAACCTTTTTCTTACTAGTATCAGAGTTTCTCACGTCTTCGTTGTTGTGCAATGCCAAAACGTGAATGTCTTAGCTGTTATTTAACAGCTAAGACATTATAAATTATTCAGAACCAGTAGGATCCCTTATTGGTATTGAGGATAAATGCTGGTGTCATTAATGAGTCAGATTTTTGATAGAAGGTAGTGATCTGTGTTCTTGTCCATAAATGGATCCAAATTCCAAACATTCTTCAAGCATCATTGAATCAAATGAACCTGTAAGCATTTAAAACCCTCTAAGAGTTTCCATCTGTAAAAGTTAAATCAATAAATCTTCTTATTGTTTATCTAAATTACTCTAAATGATATAATTGTTTTTCTTTTTTCATTAAAGTGATATCCCTATGCTTTAAACGGCGTTCCTCCAGGATTCCCACTCATGCTTTGAGAGGCTGCTAGGAGTCATTGCTAATCATGAGACAACCAAGTAATTCTGTTAGTTTAAATGCTAGAGATGTACAAAGTCCCTGACCTTGGTTCCAGTAGCAATAACCAGAAAGAAATCTGCACTTTTTCATACCATTTATAGGTTGACTTGGGTGTATTGTTGGGTGGATGTTTGTCACTTATTTAAAACCTTCAATTGAATACTAGACTTTAGTCTTGACAGTCTCATTTTTAAAGCAACTTTGATCACATCCTGATGTTTATTAAGCTGAACATTACATTACAGTATGGGTTTACGCTACCTCTGGAACTCAGTCTCGTCTCTAAAGCTTCGGACAAAAGTTAATATTTGAGAATAAGAGACTACACATATCTTTTAAATCTGGTGTTATTATTTAGGTAATTACATGATCAGTGTGTACTCAGTGTCACTAAGTCCAGAGCAAAACTACAAAAATCTACATTTAATTAAGAACTATAAAAAGTATGTACTATTTGAGTGGAGGATCTGACAACTCTAAGCTTATGATAATGATTACGTGAGTATAACAGTATTGTCTCTGTCTAGTCATGTCTCTGGAATGCTTTGAGAAATCTTTAGGAGGATAAGGAAAGCTACAATTTAGGAGTAAATGTTTCCAATATGAAGAACGTGAAATTTGGCTGATTATCTGTTTAAGCTTGAATGAATAGCGGCCAACAAATTAACCTGCCTGCATTATGAACAATTCAAATTAAAAACACAACAAGAAACACCCTGCAGTGTCACCCTGAAGTACCCTCAGAGCAATCAAGCTGACCAGTAAGAACTAAAGTGAAAGTACTTTCCTGTTTTTTTTTTGTTTTGTTTTTTTTTAATTCAACAAATTCAGCATTGTTTTAAAACTCAGTAATAATCAAAATAAAGCAGAATTCTCAAATATCAGTGGGAAACCTCATACATGATCATTTGCTTGCTGTGATTCGGGACAAAATCAAGTTAAAATAAATAACAGACTGATGCAGCACAGTCGTAAACATGTCCTATACTTTCATTAAAAAAAATCTGATGTCTATTTTTTTTAAAAAAAAAACATGTTTTTCAAAATGTATATTTATTTATGTAATTTGTGTGTAGCAGGAAAATGCTTCCACCTCAGCACCCTAAACTGGATTCAGCAGTTAGAGAATATTTATGGATTGATTGATTTAAATCCCGTAAAACCAATCTCCGTTAATTCAAATGAACAGAGTGATTTCAGGGCCAGTTGTCAAATACCTCAGCAGTACTACAACACAGACTTAAAGTGTCCCTTTTCAGTTTGCTTCTACAGTTTTCTGATGCTTTACAGCTCCTCTCATACCATTCTGGTGCTTATGGGGTGCTTTTTTTATATGTGATCAACTGTTGTCCCTTTCAGCGCGGTAACTAGCGCAACACAGGACCTTGATGCTAGAGGCTGATGGTTGTTACACCTCTGAAGCCTCTGTTGGCTTTGTTGTTTACACCAGTACTTCTATGTCACTTCTACTCGCTGAAGGATATAGTTATACCTTAAAGATACATAGTTAGAATTAATAGACATATTTAGATTTAGATGTTAAAAATATTTTTAATCTTATAAACGTTTGTATTGTTATAGAAAAATAGACTGAAAATGTGTCATCTCAGAATTTTGAAGCCTGGACATGCGAACCTACTGTGTGTATTGAGTATGTGAATAAATCACTGGGCGACAATGACTTGCTTAGAAAACCAACCTCAGCCACTTCTGTTTCTGTCGACCCAGCCTCATACTTTCTTCTTTCTCATTCTGTCACCAACAGGACAAACTTTTAAAATATTTATTTAAGTCAGACATTGATACTTTCTACTTATGGTTTATGATAATCCATTGGAAGTAATTCATTATATAGATGGAGCAAACAATGTTGTAGATCCTCATGAACTTTACATGCAACTTTTTATATTGTTCTAATTTAGTGTTTTCTGATTCAGTGTAAAATGCCCAGAAACATTAGCTGATGCCCAGACAGATTAGCTGATTATGTTTCCTTACATGTTTCTACAGGTTCTACACCATCTCTGGCTCAATAAAGAACACATCATCTGCCAAAGAGGCTCACATTGAGATGTGAGAAAGACTTTTGAGACTGTGACTTTTTTACCTCTAATACTTTGGAGAGTTTTGCCTTGTTTCCTGCCCTCTGTGCCCGACCTTTTACCAATCACACGCTGCCTGCTGTGACATCATCAACTGCTCACCTTAGTTGCTGGTTCCTGTGTCTTACAACCTGGTTTAACCCCTCCTCCTCGCTGTGGATGTATGTGTTTCCTGCAGCTTTCTGTCCTGTCATATATGGAAACTCATTTCAATTACAAGGTTTTCCTCCATGTCTGGAGTCTTTAGAGAGGTGGCAAAGTAAAAAAGTGAAGATTGTGTTTCTGACTTTATTTTTTACTTTATTTTTAAATGTTGCAAAAATTACATCAGGCAATATGAAAAGCAAACTTCTTATCCAATAGACAATAAATCAAATTAAAAATGAAGAAGTTCAAAGCCTATATCAAGTCACATCTTGAGCTAGCATTCAAAATGCAAACTGATTACATTTCCAATAGTTTACATATAGCTAGGCGGCAAATCGGAACACACACATAATGAACGGTGAACAATTTCAGATGGTTCTGTCAAGCTGCGATCTCTCCTACACCACTGATGACAGCTTATTGTTGTTGCAGAGGAGTCGACAGCATTGAACTAAAGAAAACATCTCCTGAAATATTTCCTATCTACGTTTATGGAAATGGGCAAAGCAACAACTATGAAGAATTCAGGGACGCATTTTAAATGTATTTATTTTCATGGAGCATAAAAGTTGTATTCATACCTTTTGTGTTATGGGTAGTAAAAAGAATGATGCAATACCAAATGTAGTTTTGAGATGTATATCGAGATATATAGTTTTGCATCATGATATTCACCCGGATGCTCCTTTCAGACACCTGCACCTTCCCTATAGAAGCAACATTATGATGTAACATTGCGGTCAAAAAGAATTTGTGTTCACAAGTACACACCCGTAGATATTAATCTAAAGTTATTACAGATATGGAATTGATGGATGATTAAGTTACGTGATTAATTTCAGTGTAGTTCTCCGTCAGCCATCTTGTCACCTCTCAATTAAACAGATGTGGAGCGCATGTCCAGTTTGTGGAGTCGAGTTGTTGTATACTCTGTTTTTATTGTCTGCTACCTGGATAATGTGTTTCACAGATTTTGGTGTGTAAATTCATTACAAAGAAACTGTAATCATACAGAACTGTTTGTAAATGTAATTTTCAAATGTATTACGTTAAAAAATTATATTCTCACAGTAAAAGTACTTAATAATCATTACATGTGTGATTTTACACAAACAAGAATGTACAAATTTGTATTTATGTACAACTTTAGATTAAAATGTACGGATGTGTACTCGTGCACACAAATTATTTTTTGGCAGCTATCTTACACTGTACAATATCCCCCCAAAACACAACATTTGGCCCTGCAATACCTGCAATACCTGCTTCAAAAAGGTTAAGAAACAACAATGAAGAGTCTTAGGTGTTCATCAGGCCTTCAAACATTCCTAGTGGGAACAAAGTTCAATCTGCAATGGCTTCACCTCACTCCAAAACATCCTCAGATGTTCTTTTCCCGTTCTCTGACTGGTCAGAGCTCCTTTTCCTGGCATAAGCATTTGGTTGTAAGCCTGAGTGACTGAATGAGTTATATCAGCTTGTCACAAAAGGGATCTGTGAGCAGGAAACTAAATCTGTGCAGTGTCAGGCTGTAAAGATGCTGAACGTTTGGCAATCAGTAGGACTGACATGCTTTAGAAGTTCTCTCCCAAATGTGTACAGAAGGAACTACTGTTTTTACAACTTGCAGCACATTTAAATTGGTTGACACATTATGCATATACAAATTAATAGATAAAAAGATTTAAAGTTGTGAATTCAATGGACTTTGTTGCTGTAACCAAGAGTATCTTATTGTCTGGAAGCAGAATATAAGCTCTATCTGTAACAGCAAAGAACAAAATTAATGTCCTTTTTCCAGTGGATATTTCAGTTTTTCACAGCATGAAATATTATGATGAAATGACATTTATAACAGTCAGTTTTCCTTCAGTCTAAAAACAACCTTGAAAGTTAGCCAACAACAGCATGGTCTTTCTCTGGGAACAAAGCCATCAGTAAACATGTGCAGTTCCTGCTACAGTAAGCAAGAAGGACGCAATAAGCCTCAAGCCGATGATATACTTGTTTCTGATCTTGTACTCATAAAGGCAACCTCTGCCTTGAACATAAAGAAACTGTTGACATACATGCTTATGTACGGGGGGGCATAGGAGTCGATGGGGACCCTGGCAGTCTGATCCCCGGTTGCAGAAACTGACTCTAAGGACATGGAACGCCACCTCTCTGGCAGGGAAAGAGCCTTAGCTTTTACACGAGGTTGAGCAGTTCCAGCTAGATATATTTGGACTCACCTCAATGCACAGCTTGGACTCTGGAACCAGTATCCTTGAGAGGGGTTGGACTTTCTTTCACTCTGAAGTTACTTCAGGTGAAGGTGGACATTGAGGTTCACGGGTCCTGACTGTCATTTGTGCCAATGCACCGAACACGAATTCAGAGTACCCACCCTTCTTGGAGTCCTTGGAGGGAGTGTTGTAAAGTGCTCCTGCTGGGAACTCCAATGCTCATGTTGGCAATGACAAGGAGACCTCAAGGTGTGTGATTGGAGGTCCCCTGTCAGAGAGAGTTTGAACTCCCACCTCCGTTAGAACTTAAACCATCTCCCGAGGGAGGAGGGGAATAATAAGTCAGAGTGAGTTGTATTCCATGTCTCTGTTGTCGAGGCGGCCAGCTGGAGCTGTGGCATTAAGGTCCTCGGTGCCTGTTGTGGCAGTAATCCCAGAACTCGTTGGTGGACACTGGCAGTGAGAGATGCTGTCAAGTTTAAGGAGTCCTAACAAAGCCTTTCGGGCCTGCAGGACTCTGTAAGCAGCTGTCAGGTTTCGACAGGCTAAGCGGAACGCAGCTATGGCGGTCGCTGAGGCAAAAAACTCGGACATGGGAGGAGTTTGGTGAGGCCATGGAGAACAGCGTTGAGGAGATTATGGTCCACAATCCAGCAGTTGAGGAGTGGGAATCAGTGCTCCATCAACATAGTCAACAGTGGGGATGGGGGGCTGCTGACCTTGAGTCGAGATATCAAGCAGTATACTTCGAAAACCTCCTCAATCCTACCAACATGCCTTCCGAGGAGGAAGCAGAGCTGGGGGACTCCACGGTGGGCTCTTCCATTTCTGGGGTTGAGGTCGCTGAGGTGGTTAAAAAGCTCCTCGAAGGCAGGGCCCCGGGGGTTGAAGAGATCCGTCCATAGTTTCTTAAGACTCTGGATGCCGTGGGACTGTCCTGGCTGACACGCCTCTATAGCTTCGCATGGACATCAGGGACAGTGCCCCTAGATTGGCAGACTGGGGATGTGGTCCCGAACTTAAAAAAGCATAAAGAGCATAAAACATTGTCATAACAGTTTATTTTTAAATTCTTTAACAAGCAATGAAACGCATCTACACAGTCATATATTAGGGCAGTGCTGAGGGAATCCTCAAGGTGTACATTTTTTTTTTCCCTTTGTTATAAAATTGCAATCTCGTTGTTGAAAATGTTTGCTATTTCTTGTTTAATGTTCATGTCTGCACATTTCAGGAATGAATTAATATGGAAATAATGTACTTCACTGTGGTAAGCATATCTTTCTCCTTTCTTTTACTGCACAATTAAGACTGTATCTCTGTTGGCAGATAGCAAATTTCCTATAGTGGATATTTATAGAAATTGATGAATTGTCTTTTTTCAGAAGGTAATTTGTGGTTCTAATTAAGTTTTATTTAGCGGAACTGAAGGCCAAAATGGCTCTTTGGACTAAAAAGTTTGCAGACTCCAAGGTCGATATTAATGCAATACACAATGGATGAATTTGTTACAAGACAAAGTGCCATTAAGCCATTATTTCTCTCATGTGCACCAAATCTGCTCCAAAATACTTTAAATGAATTTTTTTTTGTTGAGGTTTGCTACTACACATTGTAAAGTTTCTTATGTGCCGAGGCTTTTGAAAACCGGCCACATTGCACCTTTCGTTTTCCTCCTTGTGGTAGCAATCAGTGCAGAGCCAAAGGTAAAGCGCTGAAGAGTTTGGATACGTCTGCCTGCATAAAACACTTATGTACGCTGTCTGCTGTATCTTCAGATAAAAAATGTCATTTAAAATCAGACTTTCAGATATGATTGCTTATTGTGCAAATTGCTTTTCTATAATACATATGATTTTATCTACATTCTTGTTGATGATTTAAAGATTTAATATGCATCTGGAAGTGATAGGAAAAGGCTTAAAAATTGTATGATTTACAGTAAAAGGTATTCAGTTTTTATATATTCCCCCATTTAAAAGTTAAAAAATGCTGTTTCGGTTTTTCTTTTCATTCCATTGAAGTTCAACCAAGTTTAAAGCAAATTTGCAAAATGTGCAGTATTTCAAGTAGTTTGTTTTTTCTTCAAGTCAAGCAAAACTTTTTCATCCTTTGTGTAACAAACAAACAAAACTGTACGGAAAATCTGGTCTGTCGAGTTTCTGTGATTTTCATGTCATAACGGGGTAATTTATCTTGTTATCTCGACACTTTGTCAGTTATAGATGTTCCTCTATGGAATGTGCCAGAGACATTCCAGTACAATTCTGTGATTTCTATGTACATTCAGGCCACGCTGACCCACCAGGTCAGCAGAGGAAGATGATTGCTAAACCCATTCCTCTCCCTGCCTTCCCACACCCCTCTGGATTACTGACAGACCTGCAGTGTGGAGGTCCTCTATTGCTGCAGCAGTTAGACTGGAAATCAGCAATCTCTCCTACACAACAAACTCAATAAAATCCACTGCAATTTCTTTTCTTATTTTATAATTAGAGGTGTCAATTAGCTTTATGCACTGCTCCACTACGTCCTGAATTAAGACAGCTCTTTGTTTCCTGCCTGCCATTAGTGGACGAACTGAATAACCCAGGAGTGTCTGGCCATTGCCGTCATGTTTACTGAGGTCAGCAACCACACCAGCTGAATTTAGTGAGCACATCCGGGTGCCAGGTAAATGAAGTTGTCAGTGAAAACCCCTGTTTTAGATGTACAGGTAGCTCCAAAAACATGGTAGGAGTTTTACTTAATGGCACCTTGATTTGACACCTGTTAATAATTCATATGAACAACAAATATTTTCTGTGTGTATGCAGGTTCTTTCTCACCTTCCTTCTGGTCTAAAAACATCCATCTTAATCTGATCTGAGTATAGAAATTCTCACAAAGAATGAGTGAGAGTCTGATTTAATGTTTAATGATGTAAAAAAACTGAGCAGTTATTTGACACTTGTGCAATCTTTATGCAATCAAATCCAAGTCAAAAGAGGTGAAGTTTTGTACAATCTATATAGAAGACAGCGTTGTATTTTTGTATTTTTCATAATCTTATACATCACCTGCACTTTATAAAATGTATTGTTACAAAGGTATCTTCACAAAGTTACTCAAAACGTCTTTATTGCTGAGCTGTTGCAGTGGACATCATCATTCCTTTGTCTGAACTGCTGTAAATATGTTTGTCCACTCTTGTAATTCCCTTTGTGTATCTATAAGTGCTTGTTTAGTAACTGTTAATATGTTTATTAGCTTATAAAGTACTAACTGGATTACCTTTATTTAGATTTATATGGAGAGTAGTTTGGCTTCTTGTCTGATTCAAATGATGCCTGATTTCAGTCATGTCAGCTTATTTGGACTTATAAGGTTGAGTTTTCTAGAAAGCATACGGTTAAATTCAGGAATGGTCCGGTAATGGTTATGCACACAGAAAAGCACTTGAAAGCACAGCAGATTTTTGAGGTGAAATCTTCAACATGCGAGACTGTGGGGGTGGAGCTTGACTTGCAGTGTTGGTGCTGGTGAAAGCTGTAAAAGCGTCTCATTCTTTATCAAACCGAATCTCAGGTACTGGTTGTTTATTAGTTCTGTCTGTTTTAGACTTGTTTAGTGAAGGTGTATGGGCTCATGTTTGTGTCAAAACTAGTCATTTACCTTTTCTTTTAATTTATGATGTGAATATTTAATGTTTTTTTTATTTTTGTTTGCTTATTTTATTTGTCTCATTTCTGGCTTTGTATATAATTGTTTGAATGCTTTGAATTGTGAATTTAGTTAGTCAGACATTGTCAAGTCCTATACACAATAACTCACATGATCATTTTAAATTTTATGTTAAACATGGTGCAGTTAAGAATTTACTATTAACGTCTATTATATTATTTTATGTAAGATTTATTTTAATATGAATTATTATCATTATTTATAATTATTGTTACTATTATATGTGTACAGTATATTTTTATGTACCATGCCAAAATTATTGTAGCTAAAAGGTGTCCAGCAGTGGGCAATAAACAAGTGTCAGAAAGTAAACAGGAGGGTTTTGAGTAATGTTCTTCATATATGGTGATGCAATAGGTCTCAGAAATGTATCTAATATGACAATTAGGTGTTAAAGGTTAAGTAAAGTGTGGTTTGGTAAA
This sequence comes from Pseudomugil tenellus, assembly GCA_037177515.1. NCBI lineage: Eukaryota > Metazoa > Chordata > Actinopteri > Atheriniformes > Pseudomugilidae > Pseudomugil > Pseudomugil tenellus. The sequence continues at coordinate 1,251,025 of JBAMHX010000025.1, read as the reverse complement.
CCTCTTAAGGAGAGACTCTTAAACTGGTGAGAAAACCTGAACCGTTTATAACCAAAAGTTTGTTGTTGTGAATTTCCACATTTTCCTTTGTGAAAAAATTCCTCATGTTCAGTCACAAAGATTCATTTGGAGCAAAGTGTTCTCTCTTAGGACCTTCATATTTGTTTTACTATGTCAGAACGATACATCTATGATCTTGTATTAATAAAACTAGCCTACAAGGGTGCAGAAGCTGTATGAAATGCTTCCTGCTTTATGGATGAAGTTAAATTTATACTGAAGGTGTATTGTGATCTGATTAAACAAAACTAGACCATCAGCATCTGTATCATCCCAATAACAAACCTACCAAAGAGAACTAGAAGCTGTGTTGAATGTACTACGTTATAAAGTTTATGTATGGTTTTTTTTCCACAAACATGAGACTTTGGAAGTATGTCAGTGTTTACTTGGTATTCTTTTTTACTTTCTAATGTTTTATTGTATTGTGTTTACCTGCTCAAGGATTGCAGATGGAAAGTAGCTCGTAGCTAAATCTGGTACAAAGCATATCTTTTCATACGAAATTAATGTATTTGTACATAGTCCTTGATAAATAAATAACTAAAAATACTGTTCTGTGAAGTTCCAAAATTCTATGAAATCTCACGTGTTTCACTCCAAGTTCAGTGTTTTTATGCTATCTTGTTTATGTTGAACATATATATCACACTTCACTGTACTGCAATTCAGTTTTGTTTTTGTAGTCTTGAATGAATGTGCAAATAAAGGTGTAAAACAGTTTTGTCCATGAAAAATGTCTTTTCCTTGGTGGATATCTTCCAGCAAGACCTCTATGAATAAATTCTTTACACATCATTGCTCCAATAATAGCTTGAATTTCCTGTTGTTAGGTGAAAAGGAATTGTCTTGGGTTAATTCTGAAAATGTATTAGTAGTGAGATTGTATCCTCTTTTCTCTTTTTTTTCTTTTAGTTAATTCCTACGTTCAAATAACAATCATAATCAACAACAGCCAAATTTTTATTTTATTTGGGGACTACATTAAACATAGTGAAATGTATGGTGGAAATTGCATATAGATATTTCATATATGGCATTTATGTTTGACCATTTTACACAGGGAGAACATGTAAACTCCACACAGAAAGGCCACTGTTAGAGCTGGGGATCTGTAAAGCTTCCTTGCTGTAAGGCTACAGCGCAAACCACCATGCAGGCCCTATATGATGTCATATAAAACAATATTCCCGAAATAACGTTATTTGTATTATGCGTAAATACACGGTAAGAATATATTACAGTAAAGATCATATAAAACCATAACCTGGAGACAACATCCTTTATTTTTCTTTAATACCCATGAATAATCCAAAATAACTTAACTGTTCTGTTATTACATGGTAATATTTAGTTACAGCAGACATTAAAGAATAACCTGGAAATAACATCACTAGTATCTATGTTATAACCAGTAATCAGTCCGGTAAAGTGACTTATTACCTTTTTCTGTGTTATTACATGGTAATATTGCATTACCATCGACTTATAAAACAATAGCCTAGAAACAACATCATTAGTCCCACGACCAATGTTCCCTCTAAGCTGTGCAACTGGATGCTGCCCGCCTCCACAATGGCGCACTGCTAAACACTGTCAACTCAACTATACAGCGCATCAAAAACTTAACAGGATCTTTATTCATATTGGACATTGTATATAATCTAACCTAATTATTGAACCATTTATATTATATTCTATGCCGTGTTACAGTGTTACTTAGTGAGTGACAGGCATTAATCCAATACAATATGGCTCTGTTATGCTACATAGCCAATAATAGCATTGATAGTGCTTGTGTTATGATTTAACAATGTGCGAGCAGTGTGCCATTGCACAAATGCTTCTTAGAGAGAACATTGCCCACAACCCTGGATTGAAGGAATCCGTTAAGAAAATAGATGGATGGATGGATGGATTGACAACATCAGTAGTGACTCGTTACATGATTCTGTGTTATTACATGGTAATATGACTTTACAGCAAACATCAACATATAAAACAATCTCATGGAAGCAACATAAGTCTTTCTATAACATAAGTCTTTCTATGTAACAGAAAACTTCTGTGTTGCTCTGTTTGGCATACTGGGCAGGGTGTATCCCACTTCCTGCCTGATGACTGGTGGGATTGGCCCCAGCTACCCACAACCCTGACGTGGATGAAGTGGTTGATAGAATAGATGGATATTTATTGCTGCAGAGAAGTTCCTGGTTCAGATTAAATGGTCTTTAAAACCTTATCATTTGAATAAGTTGTGAGGATGCCATCTAATAAATAAAAGCACTGACAAGAAGAGTTTCTTTATTTATATTAGCTGATGTACCATGAAGTGGTTGGTGAAGGGAATAAGAAAATACCTTTTAATCAGTGTTTTAAAGCAAATAAATGTGTATTCTCTCTAAGTTGAACCCTCATTTTTCAGTCCTCCTGAATAACACATGTAAACACAATCTTGTGCCTTCCGTCATTATTAACCTCATGACACATGGTCTGCTTTTGGGTTCTCACCTACTCCATTCCCTGACAAAATAAACTGACCAAGTGCAAACTGAGACCAATTGCCAATTGAGATATATGTACACAGAGAACACATCACTCCTCCTCTAGCTCCTGGATCCCATCTCCGAGGAGATCAGTCCTCCTCTGTCTCCAGTGGTTCCCATCTGCTAGGACAGTGTTAGGTAACATCCTTCTCTAATGTTGGTTTCCCTACTGCAATACACCTGACTCACATCAGACTTAATTAGGAGATGTGTGCACTAGGGAATATCTCACAACAACTCCTGATGCAGTAAATTGCTAACTGTCGCATACTGTTTCGGTGAACTGAGCTTGTGTTAAATAATCGAGATCTCAATTTCAGTCAAAATAATCGTGATTATACGTTTTGCCATAAGTGCCTCAGTGTGCAGAGCTCAATGTCAAACTTGACACAATTCTGCTAATTACACATTGATTTGAGTCAAGTGTGATGGAACAGGGAAACTCACAACTCTTGCAGAATGGTGGCACTCGAGGACTGGAATTGCCTACCGCTGTCCTAGGAGGTTGCTCCCGCCAAGTCCCTCTAAGGACTTGGCTTCTGGGTTTTCCTCTAGTACCAGGTCTGTTGTTTGTGCGGCCGGCTGTCTTCCAGCCTGAACGAAGCCTCATTATGGCACTTTTTTTTTGCATTATATTTGGATGAATAGAGTAACCCAACAGATTTACATGGAACAAAATCTGCACCACAAATTTGAATGTTATCACCTGATTGTGTCTATTCCTTTCACTGATTAGCCTTAATACCAAAACAAAAGAAATGGCAGATATCGCTGCTATTTTCAGTGGAGAATGTTGTATTTTAAGATAGATTGTGCATTTATGCAAATACATTTTGGTAACAATGAAAGTTTTGCCCATGTAATGAAAATTGCCATACGCCTATTAATATCCATTGCATTGATATGAAGGTTAAATGACTTAGTTCGGCAGTGTTTAAACCGTTAACTAACCTCGGGGCACCACTGTTTCTAAATTTATAACACGGACGAAACAGGCTTCCGTGAAAAGACACTTATTTAATTTAAATAAACTAAATCAATCTCTTAACAGAAAGAGGCAAGTTTTTCAAACATAAGCTATTACAACTTCTTAATTACAAAAACACACTTTATTAACTATGCGGGGATTAAATAGATTCTATGATTTGATAAGACTGCGACTCGTGGTCGTGGTGGGGATGATGAAAGGCCAAGAAGCTTATGAGATGGGCTTGTCTCAGGTAGTTTATGGTGCAGAAGTACTTCATCTAAGCATCTCCTTAAGATGTGAACCAGAACTTAGGTTATCGTTTTAGCCACCAGCATACGGGCTGTAAACAGCTTAGGGTAATGGCTCTGTCTTACGTCAGCGCTGGGTGATCGAAGCGCTCTGCGGTGTTCGCCTGGCAGAACGGAACCAATGCATTTAGCGCTGCTTCCACTCTCGGCTTCCAGCAAAGACGAACTCCATCAGGGACCATACCAGTTCTGTATCTTGAAGTGGATACGATGTCGCTGTTAGTGGCAGCTCTGCACCAAGTGCGTCAGTCTCAAGCTGGTTCTTAGGATGTTTCAGGTGTGCTGGTGTAGTGGAGGTGTGAGCAAATTAACTGAACTATTCGGAAAATGACAAACACGATTAAACTCTTAAGGAATCGATCAGTTACTGTTGCATGCAATTAACTTCTAGTCTAGACTTTCTTTTGTAGCTGATTGCCGATCGCTTTAGGAGATTAACATAGAATGACACGTGTATAACGCGAACTTAGGCCGAAAAGAAACAAAAGCAACAAAGAAGACAATAAACACAGGACAAGAATTGAGGACAACAGCACAAAAAGCGGACGTCAAGGGAGAAGAGAAGAAGAAGAGCCAAAAAGAGAGCGAGAGGAGGGCGCTGGGACATTTAAACTTAGCGGGTCCTTCTCGCAGTGTTTGGTGTCTGCCAATCAGGAAGCATGACATCATCATAGGTGGGCTTTTGGGAGAGAAGGCAGGTCGGATTACAGAAATATAAATTTTGTCATATTTTTCCCAACTTAAAATCATAACCTGTTTAACACAAGCAATAGTGATTGGCAGGATGATACATCCTTGTACCAAACAGAAGGTAATGCATTTTCAGAAGGTATCTAGAAAAGAAAGAATTATTTCAACAGATAACAGAGAAGAGCATTTTGAACATTTCCTATGAGACACTCTGGGTGCCACTGTTGAGCCGTCATAGAAATTCATTGATTAGTCCTTACATTATTTTTAATCCTAGAAATTAAGGTACCTCCACGCAAACGTCCTGGTCCATGCCAAAGTTTTGGGGATTCTAAAGCAAAGTTATGGGGTTTTCTGTTTCAGTTTAGAGATGGTGCAGTTCTGAGTTTGAGATTCTGAGGAACCCAGAGGGAGAGTGAGAGACATCTGGATGGACCCCTGGCTTGTCCTTATCTTGTGAGCTTCATAGGGGGTTGTAAACAAAAGAGAGTTGTCACTTTCCCAGTGGTTCTCTAATTTACACTGAAGTGTCTGATTGAATCAAACAGGTTTGTTAGTCCCAGATGTGCATGGGTTGTCAGATAGACAGATGGTTGATGGGACTTCAAAGTCCTTGTCTCTGACAAGGATGGGACAATTTCTGGTATTTGGAATTACAACTATCACTGCAGAGTTCAAATCTGTAAGAAAACCAACATTTCAATAGAATAATTGAGCACATCCACCCATAGTGACCCTAGAATCTCAGAGTCCATCCATGCCTGGTGAGCGACCTCCATTAGTAAGCTTAAGGGCCAGATGGAGCTCCTGCAGTGTGATGGCAGATTAAAAATATTCAACATCAGTTGAGGAGATGGGAGATTTGATCTGTGAAAAATGTTTTCCAGTTGAACTTGAACCTCATTGTGTTATGTCTTTATGCTTTGCCTTAATTCTACACTATGGCAGGCGGAAGAAAAAATAGTTCCCATCGAGTAGAAAGAATCAAGATCCTGATATTGTAATTGCATTCCAGTGTATTCCAGTTCCTGTGACAAACTACATATTTACCCAAATGACTAAAGCATTGATGTTCTTACATGAAAATCACTCTAGAACCTAAATAGTATTTGATAGTATTTGTGGTGTTTGACATCATTTGTGTTAAAATGGCCTGATTACCCAGCACATACGTTAACCTTGTCAATGAGGTTCGTCCATGCTTCTGTTGTCTGTGTTGGTAGTTAAGTTTGATTTTGCTGTCATATTTTACAGGCTCAGAGTTACAGTCATTATAAAATAGGTGTTGTTTTGTGTGTTTGTTTTTGGTGTGTCCGTGGTTTCCAGTTCAGTCCCTGACATAATCTTTTTGCTGTGATAAAAAAAAGTGTTTAGAATAGTTGGTACTATTTCACAAATATTTTCAGGTCAAATTTGATTTTTTTCCCTTTCTTTTATTTATTTATTTTATTTTATTTTATTGCATATTTGGACAAATTATATAAATAAATAAGGCAAAATTTAAAAAAGGTTAAATCACAGAAGTAAAGTTATGCTGTTGTTGGATTGAAAACATGAGTAGGCATGCATAAACATATTTCATGTAGTGCATATAAAAGCATTATATATATATATATATATATATATATATATATATATATATATATATATATATATAACCTAACTTCTCATGGTTAAAAGCAAGGAACCCTCGCGATCG
>JBAMHX010000025.1:1175529-1187396 GCA_037177515.1 Pseudomugil tenellus | reverse complement strand
CACTTCAGCGTGGAAAAAATCACGTTTTTATGGCAAATTTAGACGAATGAACCATTGCCCCCCTACCTGTCATTAGCTGCACTGTTGGCAACAGAAAACAGACAGGATTGGGGTGTTGGTGGTGGTGGTGGTGGGGGGGGGGAATAAAAATTTGCAAATTAACGGTAGATAATTATTGGTATTAGCAGATAAGCAGTTTGGCTGAAAGTTGACGATGAAATAGTCCAAAATGCTTTGCTTCACATTAATGTACTTTAACATAAGTTGTATCAACTTTTCATTCACCTTAAAATAATCTAAACCCTGTGTCTGATTAGGTGATGATTTCTGGTTTTATTTATTTGTATAATTTATTTTCATTATAAATTATTTATCATTATTTGTTTACTTTTATTAGGGAGGCTGTAGCTCAGGTACCTGAGCAGTTTTACAGCCGGAAGGTTGGTGGATCAATACCAGTCAATCCCATGAGCAAGACATTGAACCCTGCATTGTCCCCAATGTACCTACTGGGTATGTGTTTTTGAATGGGTGACTGTGATATGTAGTGTAAGGTGGTCGGCATTACAGTGAGACATAAGTACGTCTTATACTCTGCTGATGCATTTTGCAGAACATAGGAGGTGGAGCCGTCTGCCAACTGTGAGGGTAATTGGTAAGACTGGTAAAATTGCAAAAAACTTCATAGTCACTCTCTAAACGGCATCTTAGATGCATTTTTATGTTCACAGATTAAAAGCACGTTCTGTTAAACTCTAAGTAGAAACTTTGAGTTTAATACGCTGTCTTCTGCTTTTAATATGTGAACATACACTCAAAAAAAGGTATAAACATTAAAAGCTCTTATTTCATGCTGAGACAAAGCTCAATGCAACAGCATAAAAACAACCAAAAGAAGCAAACATGATTTATTACTAACAGAACTTTGCAGAAATAACACACAAATCAACATTGTCCCAAGTCTTGGTTTTCAGGAGTCACATTGTTGGCGATGAAACAAACACACATTTATACTTTCTCCTCATTTAAACATTTTCTTGGCTTTGTAACAATCACAGAGGATCATTATTTTTCTTCTTTTCCAGGTCGAATTAGAAGTCTCTTAGCAGAGATAGTGATCGTTTTAGTATGATGATTAAAATGTGATAAATAATTGATCACAATGTGAATTTACCACATAGAGTCTCTGAATAAACTATATTTTATTACTGGATTGTAACCATGATGATTGCCCTCTCCTGGATGGCTTGGGGTCGTGCACAGGGTGGTGTCAGAAGTTTCGTACCTACATTCAGTTACGAAACAATAAGGAAGGATGGGTTTGTGCAGAATGACTGCTGTATGTGTGTTTTTGTTTGTGTGTGATGGTGTGTGAAAGGAATTTTATTGTGGTGTGTATTATAATATAAGATGCTATTATCTACTTGTTGACATTTTTAAAAATATGCATAATAATTTGCATAAAGCACTTAATAAAATTGGATTTGATCATTTCAGGGTTTAAATGGAGGTCTATTAGCAACACAGAGGTCATAATGATCAGTTTGTTGCAATGATGTGATAAATAATGGGGTTATTATGGGTTGATTTTCTGAATAAACACTACAATTTGTGGCTTGATTACAATAGATGGATAAGATATAAATTAGATGTGTGGCATCTTAGGTACATCAGGATTTGATTAAAATACGATTCTGGAGTTACAATTCCAATATTAATCGATTATTAAGATTTACACCGGATATTTTTCTCCACTGATGTTTTTTCACACTACTTGGCTCCTTCATACTACTTTATACTTCATTTATTATCCATTAAATCAAGTAACCAAACAAATATATCTACACTATGCATGTCGAACCAAAATAAGTGACACAAACTAAATCTGTTTTTTTAATCTACAGGAAAAGTGTGTTTGCTATAGTTACAAACAACAAGCTCCTCCAACCTGAGCTTCTGTCACATTTTTGTATTATTACAGTTACATTTTATTTAGGATTTAAACAACTTCCAAATAGATGAAGTCTAAAAATTATACAGTTGGCTGTACCAACTGTTTTCAAGTTTTATGCTGAAAACCAATCTGAGTGAAGTATCTGCTATTTTTGGTGTGGAGAACCTAGTGTTGTTCTACGATTTCATGCACTAGCATGCAGAGGCATTTACTATGTCCAACAAAGTGATTAAATATGAAAAAAAAAATCATTTTTAACACTTATGAATTGGCATGAGATGCATTGATTAAATAGTGAACCAGCCCACCCTGAATATAAATGTCTAGAACACCTCTGTAGATCACCTACAGGGTGATTTACCCCACAGAGTTACACACCACCATTCCTGAGACACTACTGAGACAATAACAGTGATATAAAACTTTGATGAATATGCAGCAACACTGATAGACAACAATGTGGGTTTGCCTTCAATTCAGATGGTCTGTCATCAATTCTCATTTAGAAAACATCATGACTGCGAAACAAAATGAAAAACTAAATCTGACAACCAGTGTGGTGGTTGAATACAACGAGAAAATGGATTGATGATTAGAAAACCAAATCACTGGTGTCACACACACTATATTAGATCTATAATATCATAGAAACAGGTCTGCCACTCTAAATCAGGAGTGCCCAAGTCCGCTCACCAAGATCTACTATCCTCCATCTTTAAATGCAGGCTTTCTCCATGACCACCTGAATCAAATGAAAAACTCGCTACCAGGCGTTTGAAGAGCCGAATGACATGTGAATGAGGGAATCAAGGCATTTTATTTAAGGTGTGTTGGATATGTGATGCAGCTAAAAGTTGCATCCCTGTTCTAAACCATCCACAATTTTTCATACAGTCAGTCTAATATTTAAGTACCAAACACAAAATAACACAAAGTTATATGAAACAGCAACCACTGTTCCATTAGAAACCACAAAAAGCATCTTTTCTGTGTCAGGAAATCTCATCAGGCTACAGCAGACATTCTGTAAAGAAAGTCGTGAAACTGCTACAACAACCTGTTCTCAGTATCTTTCTGTTAGTGTGTGAGTCAGAGGCAGTAAAAGAAAGAGGAAGGAAAGCCTTTACAAAGAGGAAAGAGCAGAATTCAGACTAGAAGCCTTACCATGGGGCTGGGGCTGACAGGAGGAGTCCCCCTTTGCAGGGTGGGGCTCTGGGCCTGTGGGCGTGTCTGCTTCCCCTGGTCCCGACAGGCCCAGACCCACAGGGAGGGAGAGGTGTTCAGCAGAGGCGGCGGCAGCAGCGGCAGGGGACGCTGTGGAGGGAGAGGGCACACCAGGAGCCTGGGATGAGGAGGGGGGAGACAAGACGGTGGAGGAGGAAGACGGCAGGGTAGCTACGGGTGAAGGAAGAGGGGGAGGAGTAGGAGGTGGAGGCGGTGTCGGGCAGGCAATGCCAAGAGGGATGTGGCTGTGCAGTATGGTGACAGGGGAAGGTGCAGGAAACATGGGGGGGCCGTTGGGTGATGGCGAGGGGGACTTTTGACTGAGAGGAGAGGGTGTAGCAATGGGGATGAGAGGCCGGGGACCTGTGGCCTTTCCAGGTGGGCTGCTTATCATCACAGGGGGTGAAGGGGGCAAGGGGGTAAAATTACAGACCACTGATTTGACTGGAGTTGTTGTAGTGGGTGCGGGGGCTGGAGCAAGAGGTGGGGCTTGGGGACAGGCCTGTTGTCGCCTTGGTACTGTGGCGTAATGAGGCAAGACGGGGTGGAAGGCAGAACCAAGGGAGGTGGCAAATCTGGAGGCCGAGTGCCTGAGTGGAGGGGTTGGGGGTGTAGAGGAGGGGAAAGATGGCGTCCCAGAAGGTTGGTAAGCTGGCACAGACGGAGATACAGGTGTAGAGGATGTCCTGTCGTAATCCTGAGGCGTTGGAGTGCAGAGTGTGCTTTCAAAGGCTGAACGCACGCCCCGTTGGTTGGACAAAGTCAGTGTCACGGACAAGACAGGACAGAGACAGAAGGAAGGAGAGAAGGCAGGAAGGAAGCAGCCGTTGTGCACACAGGAGGGAAAGACAGCAGGTCAAAAGAGAGAGAAGGAAGAAGGGAGGAAAAAAAGAGAACGGGGCAGATGAAGCAGGAAAAACCAGCACGGAGCTAAATCAAACTTTTTCTCTCTGTTGTGTTTGTTTCATCAAGATACATTCACACCCGGATAGTTTGGGGGGGGGGGGGACTCGGTTGGATCAGGTATGGAATTATTTGCACCTTTGATTGATTTGGATTGCTTTCACACTGCACCAATTCAAATGCAGCAAACCACCTGGCATGCAGTTGCAACAACTGCCCACTGGGGGCAATATTCTCCAAAACAACCGCTGAAAAGGTAAAAGAAGGAGTAAATCTAGATTATTTATCTACCAGGGTCATAAACAGTCCGTTGATGTTAAATAAACAAAGGAAAATGATACATTTCTTCAGTTTGGTTCCATTAGTTTTAGGTTTAAAATCTGATTTTGTCCAGTATGAGCAGCAGTATGAGCGCTATCCCGCTATCATACACCACATACGCCACTTCCTTTCTTTGGTCGACTGGACGGTTGTAATTGCTTTTACACTGAAAGCAAGCAGAAACACATTTGATTTGTAACTCTCCAGAGTTTGTTGCTTTGGTTCATATAAGAGTCGGACTGAGTGTTCACACTGCTCCAAACGAACCATACCATGCATGGAAGTTAATTTAAAATAAACAGCACCAGTAAGAATGGTTTGTTTGGAGTAATGGACCAATGAAGCAAACCCTGGTCTACTTGAAAACAAGAGGGGGTCTGAGGGCCTCTTCATGAACCATCCAGTGAACCACATCATGTGACATACCACACCATGTTGCATATGTGACTGATTACCTGATGCTCATTCTGGACAGATTCTGGTGAAAACTGGATTAGGTTGGAACACCGAAGCACAAATAGAAACCCCAAAACCAGGAATATTTAGCGTGTTTCCTGCAGGTTTCCAATGTATCCCTGTTCCAACACACCTGAATCAAATTAACAAGTCTTTGTGCATAACTTCATAGGCTGTTGGATCCATTTAATGAGAGTCAGGTATGTTGGAGCAGTGGTACAACAAAAACCCGCATGACACTCGAAGGTTGTTTAAGGTCACCCCTGAAATAATGTTTTGTTGCTCCACTGATGTCTTGTAGTGATTCATGGACCATGTATAAAAAGATGGGGGAAGCCTCCGTTAGGTAAGGTGTTGGTTCCTGAAGAGCAGAACTGAAGCCCAGTGAGCGGTTCCCACTGTTGGCAGCATCATGTAATCTGGGAGAATGCAAAAAATGGGCAAAGAGGTGGAGCTGAGAGGGGCGGCGAGCAAAGGGTGGATGACTGATAGCTATCAAACTTCGAGCTGCCTGTTGCTAAGGGCAACCAAAGCTAACCCAAAGCTAAAAGGACCAGCTAATGAAAGTGGGCAGGCTAAAGCAAAAGCACGCTGTTAGCCAGCTATGCTGCCTTCTTGATATTGAATATTATATACCTTTCAATTAAAAGGACACACAACTATTTATGTAGGATTTTGAGAATAAACAACATCTAAACAGATGAGTTATAAAAAATGTCATCACCCTCACAGTTGTCATTAAGGCAAACTTAAGCTATTAAACCTAAAAAGTTTTGTGTTTATTTCTACTGTGAAGCTGGTCTTTTTGACATGGGAGTCTACGTGATTTGCTCTGCTTTGGAGTCCCTAGTGGATGAGAGGGGAACTGCAATTTTTGGCTTCACTTTCAATAGCCCAGAGGTTGCTGCCTGGAGTAAATACATCCTTTTACATCCAGCTTTTCTCCTCTTATTCTTACTCAGTGGTTGTTTCTGAGAATGTCCCCACCTAGCAAGCAGTTGTTGTAATCGTGTTACTGTTCAAGCGATTTGTTTTGTTTGTGTGAAATGTGCAAACAAATGAGGATTTACAATTTTTCAAAATCCCCTTCCCAATCGAACAGAGTCCCCCGCATTAACCTTGCGTGAGTGCATCTTTAGACTGAGGTGATGGTACTGGGTTAGTGGACAAAGGTTAGCATAAACAATTGAACCGAAAAGTGCAAAGCTTTCAGACTTCTGCTTTCTGAAAGAAAATAGAAACTACAAGCGAAGAGAGTTGGACAGTAAAGCTAAAGTTTATCACTTTTCACACAACACATCGTACAAAACAATTTTGCATATATAGCAGTAAATAACAGGGTCCAGTGACTACCTGCTAGTGTTCAGGTAGGTGACAATTGGCAGTGAGTAGTTCTAGTCTGTCATCTTAATCTCCTTTTTTTTTAGTAGTGAATATAACCGGGCTATAAAATATATTAATATTTAGACTGTGCTCAGCCAGGTTACACTAATTTATTTACATTTCGTTCAGTTTCTATGAAAAAAGTGCACAAACACAGTGTTCAGGAGACAATATTTGGTTTAACTTTATAACTTTGTCTGACAATACATGTCATATAACAGACATGTCACTACTTTCATTGCTCGCAATGCATTTTACCAAAACCAATTATGCAAATAGTCTTTAAGTTGGCAGCAATAAATAGGGGCTGTGAACAACCCTGCAGATGTGAGTCAGAGGGGGGTGGGGGTGTGTTGTGGTTACAATGAAATACAAATATCAGCAGAGATTTACAGGCAATAGCGCCAACAACATGGCATTAATTTGTACTTTGCTTAAAGTACTTTGTACTTTTAGGCTCGAACACTCGGGAAAACAAATTTTCCAATGTTTGTTTTGACAACATTTAACACTGACAACAGAAAAGAAACTGCAGAATTTTGTATAAGTGGTTAAAGACTTCAAGCTCTGGTCAAACTAGCACTGAAAACAGCTAAACATATTCCCAACTATCTTGAAAGTCAACAAATGAAGACCAAAACTTGTCTTATGAGGAAGAAGAATGAGCTCCCTAGTTCATTTTATGTTGTAAGGGAAAATGATTTTCTTAATATTTCCAAGTGTTTTGTGTCTTTATTGTTGGAAACAAAATGTTATAACCTTTCATACAGCCTGAACAAGTGACTTGCCATGTCAGCGAAGGCTGAGACGAAGGCTGAGAAGATTGATTAAGTGGAAAACTGATGTATAGCAGGCTAGTTTTGAACAGCAATATTAGAGAGCTCCAAACCGAGAGACCTGCCGACTGTCAGGAGTCTGATACAACTCGGATGATAAAACTGAACCTCCAGTCACATCGTGTTTTTTGGCATCTTCTTCGCATGTTTTGTTTTTTAAAAAAAATTCCTTGATGACTGCTTAATATGTATAATAGATGATCTATAGTTGCCTGATGTGTGTTGGTGCTCTGAGAGTACAGCCCTTTTCAAAAACTAGTAATGTGGTCTGTGGGAAATTATCGTTTAGCACTCCTAGTGACCAAGAATTACACCGTATCCTTTAAGTGATAATTATTAATTTATTTTCCAAATTGTAGTCGGTGATTAAATATGACAAACAGCTGAACCAGAAACGAAGGAATCCTTCAGTGAGCTCCCCATCTAACATTATTCCAGTACTTTAAAAACATGCCCTCCATTAGTCCTAAACACCCTATGACGAGGTTCTCTAACATAAGACTTCATGACTTGGGAATTTTGTAACTGCGTTTTAAACACATTTCATGCAGCACTGTGATGTAAGAAGCTCAAGAAAACTGAGAATAGAGAAGTGCATTAAAGCCGTTTGCAACAGAGGATAAATCCAGGTTACCAGGAACTCCAGTTCCAAAAGACATACAGATCTCATCAACCCATATTTCTTAGGTATTATTATGTGATCAGTAACGTTCTATCCTCTTAACACACCTCACACAACCAGGTCAACCAAAAAGTTTACCATTTTCCCCTAAAGTTATATATGGACACAAATGGTAGAGAACTGAAACTTAGTAGAAAAGTTGCAGTGAATCATTTTAATACTACTTCTCCGAAATGTGCAACTTGTGAGAGAAACGGCCATAAATTCATGTGCAGCAGAGCCAGATGCAAAGATAAGTGCATCCACCTTCTCCGCACTGGGCTTGGATAGTAAACACTGACAGTCATGTTGTTTTTGTTAACACCAAAATGTCTCAAAGCTTTAGCAAATCTGTCCATCAGTTGTGCTATTTTACGATATGTGCCTGTTATCCGTGTGTTCATCCATGCATATGCTGACAACCCAAGCATGACATAAATAAATGGCAAACAACACAGCTTTCCCTAGTGGTCTAGCTCAGAGATGCAGCACATTTCCTTCTGATCTAACAAGCAAATGCTCCTTCATTGCAGCTTTCGCTCTTGTGTGCATGCTCAACATGACCCTGCTGCCTAACTCCTGTGGAAATGGTGATTTCTTCACATGGGAACAACATTCAGCTGTTTGTGGAGATGACAGTTCTCAGGTTGCTCCTTGCAAACGCATTAATTTCCCCCATGTTAGAGGCCTTAGCCGTATTTTATAGCCATGTATGTGGCAGACTGGGTGAGCTTTTCTGCAGCTAAATAGATTTTTTTAAAAAAAAAATCAAGCTAGCAGGAAAGATATTGAAATGTAAGAATGTGCTAAATGTAAATAAAAACAATGTAATTGACAGAAAACATTGGCCTCTTTTAAATCTAATGGGAGCAGCACATCTGTAAGCAGTGTTTCCAGGATGATGTTTAGCATTGTGTAGCATGTCTCTGTAAACATCCGGGAAGTGAGAAATGTAGCTGCTGGAGTTTTAGGAGAAGAATGTCGTCCAGTTCTGGTCTGATGCAGGATTCTAGCTGCTCTTGAATTTTGTTGTTGCATCTTTGTTTTCATGATGTTCCAGATGTTTTGTATTGGTGAAAGGTCTGGACTGCAGGCAGACCAGTTCAGCATCTGGACTCCTCTCCTGTGAAGTCATGCTGTTGTGATGGATGCAGGATGTGGTTCAGCATTATGCTGAAATCTGCAAGGTCTTCCCTGAAAGAGACATTATCTGGATGGGAGCAGATGTTGCTCTAAAACCTTCAGGTACTTTTCACAATTTCTAGACTAAATTTGTTTCAGATTTTTAAAAACTTCCAGCACTTTTTAATCTGAGACTCTCTGAAGTGCTTTTAAACCTGGTCATGTTCTGGACCTGTTCACAGCCAACCTGATTAGTCTTTGCATGTTCTTCCAGTTGTTATTTTTTTGTCTGTATCAATAACTCTTCCAACCTTTTCTTGCTCCTTTTACAGATGTGTTGCAACCATCAGATTCAAATGAGCTAAAATTTTATAAGAAAATAAAATAAATCCTAATTGTAAACATCTAAAATATTGTTTATTATGTCTTTGGAATAAAATATGTGTTGATGAATCATTACATTTGGTTTCAGTTCCAACTCTTTGTAATCGGAGCTAAAATAAAACATCCCTAAGTTTTATTATTGAATAATTTTGCAATAATAATGCACTAAAACGGCAAAGATGATTGATAAAAACATTTTTATCAGTTTCTGATATTAACCTGTAAAACAATAAGTAACATACAGGAGCAACTTCCTCAACTACACTTTAATGTGTCAATTTAAAAAAAATATATATAACATGTACAGTTAAAATAGTATTAGTGCACACAAATATATTCAAATATATCATCAGGACTAAAATCTTTCAGCATCGTGAAGGAAAAACTCACCGGCGTTAGAGATACGTCTCCCTCTCTCCCAGTCCTGCTGCTCTCTGTCCAACTGCTCCTGTTCCCTCTCCAGTCGCTCTCTCTCCGCCTTCTCCATCAGCTCGCTCTCGGTACGCTCCTGCTGCTCCCGCTCCAGTCTCTCCTTCTCTGCCCGCACCTCCCTCTCCTGACGCTCCTGTTCCTGCCTCTCGCGCTCCTGCCGCTCCAGCATCTCTCGCTCAAGGCGTTCCCGTTCCTGGCGCTCGCGTTCCTGACGCTCCCGCTCCCGCTCCATTTCCTTCTGTTTCTGCAGCTCTTGAAGCTGCCTGAGGGAGGGAAAGAAAGGATGTAGCGAAAAAAAATGTGAGAGTGGAAACCAAGTGACAGCTGTGCATATTCATTTAGAAATTCACAGTTATCAATCTGACAGACAACAAACCAAAAGCTTATTCCAAACCAGTCATTCCCAAATAGCAGCCAAGATGAAGGAATTATGTACAGCAGCATAAGAAACAGCATCAACCTGACAAATAGGAAATTATTTCTCATTATATAAGTCTCATAATAATTTCTCTCAGGCAGAAAGATGGTGTTATGTAACCCTTCACATAAAAGAGAGCTCATTAAAATCACACAATGAACCGCTGCTTGTTGGTGAAATGTTTGCCCACCAAGCTGTGCAAAAAGAGCGAAACACAGAACATGTCTGGATCCCATCCAAAGCCCTGACATGCACTTCTTACCCATGCTACCTCATTGGGATGTCCTGATTTCTATAAGCTGCCTCAAACATCTCCGTTTCAAGCAGGCTTTCCACGCAGATGTGCTGATCAGAGTTTGGTCAGTAGGTGTCAGCAGAGGGCAGTTTAACATGTTTGAACTGGTGAGACACCAGCAGCAGAGGAAACAAACTGGAGGAGTAGAGCCGGTGTATGAAAGAGAAGTGTGAATGTGGATATAAAAAGCCAGTGTGTGAACTACAGGCATTTAAAAAAAAGTCATGGAAACACCAAAAGTCTTTTTACATCCTGCAAATTTTTACATCTAAGAGGCTCTGCCTCTCTGAAATGCTCTTTTTACACCCAGTCGTGTGATTGACCTGTAGTCATTTAACACGATTAGTTAAATACTCCAGTTGTTATTGATTTGCACCAGTCACTTTTCCAGCTCATCGTTTCCCCTTACTCGGATCCAACCCCCCAGAAGAGTGGATCTATTCAGTCTGCTTGCACAAGCGGGACAAGAGCATCTTTAAGGACCCCACATGCCCGGGACACTCATTTTCCCACCCTCCCATCAGGCAGAATGAGTCAGAAGCAGTTTCCTTTCTCATGCTGTGCACAGCCTGTTAAATCATCTACTCTGAAAGTGGCCAGTCGTGTCAGAGAGGCCAGTCACGTCGCTGCATGAAGACATATTTAACACCCTAATGGTGCCATATTTGTAGATTGCACATCCACTACAAAACATTTACACGCTATAGACATAAGATTTGCACAAGATGACTCCTGTTTCTGCTCATGTGTCCGTCTTGTCTTTATTTGTGGATTATTTCATAATATCGGCCAGAGGTTGTGCAGCTGTGATTTTTGTGCAGAATGAATAAACCTGACATCCGTTTTTGGCAGAAGTTATACCAGAACATCTGGTAAGGGACATAAATACAGTAAAGGAATAATTAGACTGTATAACGTGTTACAAATAACAATAATAATTTAATAACTGGTAAAGGAAGACAACCATAAAAAATGCTGTGGTTTTATAATTTAGAAGTGCAAAGTAAAGAACTGCCCGACGGCGTCTCCCCGTCTCCGTTCATAGAATGAATGCCTTCATTCTGTGAAGACAGAATAAAGGCATGGGGATGACAGTCTGGCTCACACAGGTGTGCATGAATCAAACCAATGTCCCTCTCCTGGCATCAGACTGCTTGTCTGTTCCCATAAGAACGATTATATGTTACCATGGCAACAATGGCATCTCCTAATATGCTGTGCCGAAAATATATATTGGTCTTAAAAAGGCTTCAGAAAAACTAAAAGGACACCATAATTTAGGAAGATATGTGCTCAACTTGCAAGTTTAAAACAAGAAACAGGACTCTTGTGAGCTGGGACACAGTCCCTCCAGGGTGTTTGGGTCTTCTGAGCGGTTGTATGCCCAGAACACACACTTCACCAGGAGGCATCCTAAACCAAAAGCTTTGTACCAAAGCAGGACAGTTAGCTACAGAAATATCAGCTATATATGTGTA
>JBAMHX010000025.1:1146760-1164039 GCA_037177515.1 Pseudomugil tenellus | reverse complement strand
TATATATATATAGATACATACATGCATACATACATACAGACGATGTTATGATGAATACTTTTAAATTAAAACTGTTTTTACATAAACAAAAGTGCAAAAAATTCTGATTAAAAGATAAACGGAAAACGTCTTTCTGTTTCGGTGCAGCACTCCACCTGTAGGTGTGACCCAGTTAGTGTCCCTTCCTGTAACCTCTGCTTGGTCACAATATTCACAGCCAGAAGGCAATAAACAAACAAACAAAAAAAGGCTGTTAAAGCGTAATAATGTAAATGTTGACATCAGTTAAAGCCCTGGTTTTATTAGTATGTACATTTTATTCTTTGTGTGGGTAAAAAACTCCCAGTCAGACTGCAACTGGATGAAAAATGTTTGATAGATATGCTGCCAGTCACTTAAGAACATTGCTAAAAGGGTCTGAAAACTCTTTTAATACAGCAACAAAATTCCAACACCATTACTGGATGTATGTGCAAGTGTTGTCAAAAGTTCGGTGCAACGCTCCAATTTTATATGCACACAGGTACATGGACGTGGCATTTCAAGCCAATATGTAGTACACATATACATACTCATACATAACATGCACAGTATACAGGGATTCCTTGAAAGCAAACTCGGACAGGCTGAATGCTGCAACCACCATTTGACCCCAGTCCTCAGGGGACCCAGCTTAGTGGACTATTAGGTGTGAATGAACCCTTAAAGCTTTGTTTTGGGCCTTTACAGGCTGACTCAACCCAACATCATAGCAGTGCTGGCTGTCCACCTACAGGGGGAACCGGTATGGTGCTGATGTCACACTGCTTCTCTGCTGCATTTAACACAATGATACCACAGACTTATCAACAAAGTGTTCTCAGTTCTGAATACGCATATCTGTAACTGGGTAGCAGGTTTCCTGACCAACAGATGCCAGTCAGCTAGAATAGACAACTACACATCGTCTCCAATCCCCCTTCACACCAGCTGCCCCTCAGGATGTGTTTAAAGCCTCATTCTTTTATCATTGCTGACATACGACTGATCTGCCTCTCCATAGGTGTCAGATTGTTGGGTTTGCAAACAACACTCACACACAGGCGGTAAAACATCAGGAACAACTAACTCAAAGAAGATTGTGGATTACAGCACAGTCAGAACTATCCCAACCCCCCCTTCTCCATCTGTGGAGTGGTAATGAAGGAGGTCTCGAGCAACAAACACCCAAATGTCCACATCACTGATCACACCTGGGCAGAGGTGTCAATTCCTGGTCTAGAAAGTAAAAATCCTGTCCAGCAGCTGTTCAAATCAGTCAACATACCAGCTGAATTTAACCCATAAGAGCCCAGAGTGACATATATGACAAATATACTGTTTCAGACATTTTGCATCACTTTATGGCTCAAAATTCTGTGGAATGCAGACTGATTGTTGTCTTCTGTCCCTTAATATATTACTTTTAACTCATTTTAGTATTTTACCATCTCTTTTCTCCTACTTTAGCATATTTTACACAATGCCACACTATTAATCCTGTAGATCACAAATTTTGTTTCCCTCATGTTAAACGTGTGAAATGACAAAGAATCTTGAACATCTGCCACATGTGAGGATTCAAATATAGTTGACATATCTCACATAGTACTTTTTTCCTTGGAATTAAGCATGATATACTTCAATGTGTCAAACTTTTCTACAAGCAATTAATTAACTTTTTTCCCTTAAAGTGTGAATGATTACTACACATTTTACAGAAAAGAATAAATGCTTAAATTTAAGACTTTTGAATAGGTTTAGCATTAACTTTGCAGCAAAACAGTTTCTTCAATTTTCACAGAAAATCAGAGAACTTGCTCCAAAGCTTCTGCATCATTTTGTCCTCTTACTAAAGATATTCTTTTCTTTTTTTAACCTAAATAATCTTTTCATTTTGTTGTCTATCATTTTCTTTTATTTATTTATTTTTATACAATGTTTGAAGCATGCTAGGTGTTTGTAAGGTTTGCATCTTCATGGAGAAAACTTTTAAAATGTTGATGAAACAAGAGCTAAAGAGAGAAAAAAAAAATAAAACCTTAAAGCATTTGCGAGACGGATTCTGTGAAGCAGACCTGTCGTGTCTGCTTTAACCTCTGTTTAGAGGATTGAACATGTATGTGCTTCACAATGCAGAAAAACACACTGACTCTCTTTTACAACACCGCCAGCATTATTTACACTCCTTTGTGAGATTTATTTGGATGTTTATTAGTGGGTTGCAGCAGCTGGAGCACAGTGATGTCACCATCTTGGTAAAATGTGGAATTATGTCTTATTGACCCACATCAAATCCCAGTTATTGCTTCCCCTTGAACCTAGCAGCTCAGCCAACACCACTGTGCTTCCAGCAAACTTGGACTTAGTTGCCTCCTTTTCTTTAGATTGTAGAAAATTGTTTATTTTTAATCCCAATTTACAATTTCCAACAGATTATAGTAGCCTTCTTACAAACTAACCAGTTAATATGTTGAAATTAAGAAGATGGAAACCTGTTTAATATCAAATATGGTGTGATATTAGAAGCTGATACTTAAATTTCCATGCGATGCTATTTAAAGACTAATAACACATGGGGAGACAGGAAGAGATGCTCTAATGAGAATGGGAATAGATGAAGGGTAAAGAAATGAGAATATTTTTATCTCTTTCATTAATATTAACGAAGCTCGGAGGTAAGAAGGGTTCTGACTTCAAAGGGGGGGCTTGCAGCACCAGGGGGCCTCGCTGCTGACGCAACTTCCTGAGGTGGATGGGGAGCAGGGGGATGTGAGGATAGAACGTGTGCGACAGAGAAACAAAACATCCAGATGTCCTGCTCATAAGAGGCGCAGGAAGATGAAGCCACATGAGGAATTTCATGAATGTTGGAAAGTGTGGGGGTCTCTCTGCTGACGGGTCAAAGCTGCACAACGAAGCGGCTGACTTGTCTAAAAACTACAAACAAGCCAAACAGCAGCAGCTGAATCAGAGCGTCTGCAGAGTATAATCTGTCCGAGCCTGCAGACAAACCGGAACTTCAGCCTCGTGTCAGATACAATGATCACAAGGGCACATTTGTGGAGGATCACTGAGGTGATGAGACTCTCCACGTTTCATGTGAATGAGATTTTGCTCTATGAATGAAGATAACTTATCCTCAAAAAAACCTCATGTGATGCCTAATCGGTCAGTTCATTATCACAAATAAACCCACGTTTATACATCCTTTCCCATTGGTGCCCACTCCACCGTCAGGCAACGCTGATTTGTGTTTGTGTTGGCAACAACACCCAGTAAGAGCAGAGTGTGAGCGGGGGCACAGAGGTGATTGGGTGTGGAGCTTTCACCTGTATGGAAATGCACACACGCTCAAAGGACCGTAAGGCAGAAAATAAAGCTTCTGCGCAAAAACCTTTGCAAAACCAAAACTCCGGAAGAGCCTATTTTCTGAATGGGGACCTGTTGCATTCCTCGTCAAGATCCGTTTACCACTTCAGCCCCAAAACATCATGAACTGTTCCAAATATAACCCAGAAGCTGCTCAACAGGGTGAGAACTCAGTCAATTTCCATCCACTGGGATGTTTTCCTTCTTATTGGTTATAATCCACAGGAGTAAAAAAGTCAGGACTGATTTTTTTAAAAAGTAAACAATTTAGCAAATTATTCGTAGAATAGTTGGTAAAAAAAAAAACACAAACAAACTAGAAAAGCACTCAAATGGCTCAAACCTCTGCCAAGCTCACTGTTCCCCTCCTATCCCAAAATATTACTCAGTCACACATGATCTTTGTAGGACTGAAAAACCGCAGACAGAAATGGCCTATAGGAGACGTCAGCTGCAATAACATGAGTGGCTATCTCACAATATTGACAAATCCTTTAACGCATTCCTGGATCCAGATCACCTCCAAAATGTAATCACTTCTATTTTAAAAATTTCATGATAATCTGTCCATAACTTTTTGAGTTATGTTGTACACAGACAGACAAACAGATAAACGGTGGCAATTGGCAGAGGTAATTATGACATTCATTTTTCCCATCTGTGGATGGAACAAGGAATAGTTGAATAAATATGACCCTGTAATGGACTGATAACCTGCCTCTTGCCCAATGATTATTGGAATACGCTGCAGCTCCTCAAAACCCTTCACTGGAATGAGCAGCAGAGATAACAGATGGCTGGATGAATAAATATGCATAAGTTGTCTCTCACTAGTTAAGATTATGTATTTTTGGGTTAAGATACATAAAATTGTCTTTGAGTCTGTGTAACTTTTAAGTAAGTACTCCTACGACACCATAGCCAAATGAAGCTGACAGTAGTTAGTTCAAACAACACCGGCTATCATCTCTGCACCATATTTTTATTTATTTATTTATCTTAGAAAAAGCGAAAGGGAACCAAGGATGAAAGGTCTGGTCAGGTAACAGTTTCAACGGCACAAAGTTAGTCCTGGATTCCTAAAACGTGTCAAATACTTTGAGTAGGTTTGGTAACCTAGTAACAGACAAGAACTGATGTGAAATTAACGCAATTCGGGACTTATTATAACGCTTGATAGGCAGGAGCAGCCTTAGGGTTAGGCACAGAGCAGCATAACACAAGTAAGGTAGGAGAAGCACAAGAGTCAAGTGGAGAAGCAGAAGAGGCGAGTGTCCTAGAAGACACTAGTGGAGGAGCAGCGATACATTTAGATTAATCGATGCACGCATTGGCATTTATGGTTCAGAATTTGTCATTCACCTGGTATGCAGTGTTTCCCCTGAGATATTCTCTCCATGCAGTCACAAAAGATCAGATCCCGACTAGGTGGTGTTGGCTGGAGTTTACAGCACAATACAAGCAAGCTGTCACTCCACAGTGAGATCCCGCAACATGAAACGCAAACACTAGCTGCTAGCTAAAGCCAGGGCCAGACGGGACTTTGGATGTCTGGTTACTGTTGTAAAGATGGCAGATTTCACAAGTTCTGTTTATGCCTCAGACAGTTTATAATCTTTAACTGCTGCTAAACACTCACACAGTTGTGCTTGCAAGGTGTTTTCCATACTTCAGACTGAAGCCTGGCACATTTTACAAGTGTTCAATTAAGTCTTTGCTAGAATGAAGACAGAGAACACATTGAAAGCAAAACAGGTCTGAGCTGGACTGGTCATGGAGTGGATCAGCCATCAGTTTTCAGCCCTGAGCTGAAAAACTGTCTAGATCTATCTTCATGGTGGTCAGAACAGTGGTGAACTGTGGCAAAATGCTCGTACAATTCCTTTAATGCATCTTGAGCTCCGCGGTGTTGTCAGATACATTTTCCATGTAGACAAGTTGAAGTAAATGCATAAAGTCTCCATCACGTAAGTGAGGATACGTATAAACACCTTCATCACAGCCTTATTCATCTATAGGTTACATAATAGGGACATTTTTCAGGAACGACATAATGCTGCAATGCCACCTTTTTGTCTGCTGCTTTTGACAGCAAATAAGCAAAATAACCAGTCAAAAGTAGGACTTTGCTTTAGGAAACAGGATAAAAGGAAAAAAAAGCATGACTGGACTCACCTTGACTGAACAGATGTATCTAAAATGAAATTAATCTTTACCAGGCAAATGTTCCTCCTCAGGAGGAGTTACTTCTAAATCAGTAGCTGCGTTTCCAATAAAGCTTTATATGAAATTAAAGCGATGCTTCTAAACTTTTCCAATGAACAGCGTTTAGCGTAAATGAGAATTACAGCTTATGCTATGAAGCCGGGTCATTTAAGGGTTTTTCTCTTGCTTCTAATTCCTTGTAAAATTTGCATTTTGCTGTTTTTTCATACTAAAGGATAATATTATTTTGTAAAAGAATTTCCTCCTCTGTCCATACATACATTACCATCTTTATCTGAAATGACCTGGTTACGTGACTTCATACGTCCAGGGACGTGTAAATTCTGTTACACTTTTGTGATTTACTTCTACATTAACACGTCTGAAAAATCAACTTATGAGCGGAAACATTTAGCAATATATGAGTTTATTAGAACTGTGGTGTTTCCATTACAAGTGTTTTTACTGTAATATTTAGCTTACAAGTGTTTTTACTGTAATATTTAGCTTTTTTGCAATTCTATGGGTCATGAAAACACAGCTGGTGACTAAGTCAAACATGATCCCATGAGCACTATGATATTTATTGCAGATTAACTGATGTCAACATGGAAAAGTGAAATGTGTTTCCCTTTTAAGCAACTTTCTAAAATTAAAACTCCAATTCTGACTGTTTTTATGTTCATCCCTGGAGCTATAGCTACCCTGCAGTGTTCTGATGCTGAGCATTAGGTTACGGGTGATGTAACATCTTGAATACTCCACATCACACGGCAGAGACTACCCATTTGAACGTTCACTATGGCAAATCCAACATGGAAGAAAACAGGAAAATGAGAAAACGTAACAAGGCATTAAACAAGAGACAGCAGGACACTGACTTTTACTGGCTAGAAAGATCTGGGAGAAGAGACAGGATACGATATGGATGCTGAATTAACCTTCGCCCAGTGGTGCCAAAAAGAGTAAATCTACCAAAGTTCAGACTCTGCAGTGTTGCAGTTATGTTTCCTGAATCTTACCAGCTCTGGTTTTGAACTACTGCTGTTATGCAACAACAGAACAATCATAAGACAGCAAGAAGAAATTAGGCTGCATTTTATAGACAAGTTATTATCCAGTTTCACCACAGGTGTTATTATTGGAATGACTCTTGTACAACAGGCACATACCGGTGGATTTCCATTTTGGAGGCTAGTATACATCTCTGACTGAGGATGAAGCTGGAGGCTTTAGACTGAGGACAGGAGGACTCGATCTGCATGGCTTCACAAAGCTTGCAGGCTGCTGAAGTAAGTCTGCTGCATCCGGTACAGCTCTCCTATATCGTGGTCTCGTCCCCCGTTGTCTACCACTTTTCACTTGCTAGTCAAAATATTCTGAGCTTTTTCTCTTTCTACTATTCAGCTGTCTTCATCATCCAAATCAGTGTTTCAGCCACCCCCTAATACAGCCAGGCTCTGTTCCTCTGCTCCTGAAAGTCTCCGTATCAGTGATTCTTTCCATAATCATATATGCAATGTCAGCGAATCAGCCAGCAAGTGGGCAATGCGAGGGAGTCATCCAGTCAGGCAGCTGTATATATTCTCATGGCAGTGACTCTAGCTAGCAAAAACACACATATAAACACACTCTGGCGCGATTCCGTCCTGGCTTTTCGCCACTGTGGCGACAGCAGAGGTATCCAGGCAACAGGCTCTAGCTCCTGCTCGGGCTGCTGTTTCGCTCCGTGCGTTCCTGTAGAGGTTGTTGTCAAGCAATCACCACGGCGATACTGAGCATCCCAGAACGGCTCTTCTCAGGAGGATCAATGTAGGGTTTGATCCTAATCTTCGACTGCTTGTGGTCCCTTCTTTTTCCCCTTACCTAGCTGCTTCAGCTACATCCAGCTCACATGTTTGCGTCTCACTTGATCCCCCTGCTTCCCCTTTCATCTGCGTCCTCCTTTCCTCCCTCCAAGCTCCTTTCTCTGCTTTTATCTGCGCGACTCTCCATGTGAATTCACAATCCACCCACTCAGCTTCCCTCTCTCTCTATTTTTCTCTCTCCCTCCAAAATAAATATGCTAAAGACATTTGAAGAAATAGCAGTAAGAATAAGTAATATCTTGCTCAGAAACGTTTCCCTGCATCTGCAGAACAACACGCTGCAAAAAGAAGGGTTCTTTTTATCGTGGTACAACAACACTCTGTCTATCTAAAGATGATGAGCACTATACTGAAGCCTTTTCTTCTGTGCAACTGTGCTCATCATTTCGGCTTTAATGAGTTAGCTAGATGGTGAATCATGTCATTTATCAGAGCATGGACAGGATAAAAGAACAATAATGAACTCAAATGTCACAAAGTTATCTGCTGATGGGCATTTCTGTCATTGTGCTCATTAGTGCTTCAAAAAAGACTGGTAGATAAAAAAAAAGTCTTTATATGATGGACTTGCTGTGTGTGTAGATTTTACCGTGTTGCTACAGATTACTGCTAGCTAATCATTATCATTGCTATTATATCCATAAAACCATATATTATATCAGTTAGGTGATAATAAATTAAATAGATCATAGTTCAAAATATTTGGAATGCACGATATATCGGTGCTAAAATCAGTAAAACTGGTCCGATATTAACAACAGATACTTATATTGGGCTACTTTTGGGTATGTGTGAGGAGATGGAGGAGGCATGCGGGATTTGTTTGGTCATATGACAGTGATAGTGTTGCAGCGTTGTGAGGTCTTTAACCGCAGCGGAGAAGCAATTTTAGGTTGTTTCAAAGTCAAAGTAATGCGAAGTGGATGCAGCGTCAAATCATTTAGCACCACCAGTTTTATGTAATCTGTAAAACCACCTTCCAGAAGTTCACAATGACAGGAAACTACTGCTGATAACGTTTAATGTTTTTATTTTGTACAGAATATAATAATGTTAAACTTTATAATAAAATATATTATTATAGGTAAATATTGGTTATCGGCCATAACAACAATATTAATATTGGCATTAATCAAAATCTTCACATTTGTGCATCTCTACAAATTATAGATCAGTTATCAACAGTCTCCATCCTTACTTCCATTTTTCTTATTCATTGTGTAGCTCCCAGGAGAAGCAGTTTATGCAGAGATACCCAGACTTTCCTTTCCTGTGCCACTTTTCCAACTCCTGTTGGGGAATTCTGTGGAATTCCCAGGCCAACTGACAGACGTAGTCCCTGCAGCGTGTTCTGGGTGTTCCCTAAACATCCTGCTGTGGTACATGCCTGGATCAGCTCACCAGGGAGACATTTATGAGGCATCCTAACCATATGCCCCAGCCACATCATCTGGTTATTCTCGATGTGGAGCAGCAGCTCTAATCTGAGCCCCTCCGGGATGACTCAGCTTCTCACCCAAAGACTAAAGGAGAGACGAGACCGCCTTTTTCGCTCATATCTAAAATCACTACTACCAGCTTGTGATCATACGTGACAGCACAAATGTAGATCAACTGAATTTGGCATAATCTTATAGAAGAAAGCTTATTTTGGTCATGCAGGTGCACCAAAAACACAACTTTATCCTCTTTATTTATGAAGACGGGTTTTCCAGCCTTTTATTGAGATGATGGCTGCAGGATGACAATTTTATGCGTGTGTGAGCATAAATAAAGGCATCAGATATATCAAATAATATCTATAAAAAGGATGTGTGATTCTGTAGATGCAGTTTGCAGACTGCACCTTTGGGGACTCTGCCACACTCCAGGTGTAAATAAGTGTTGCAGAACAATGACGGAGTTGTTCACAGAGGGCATTATTGTGGTTACGTTTAGCGTGTGTTGGTCACATCGACGTCACTCATCCTCCAGTTGTGCAGTTACGCTGTCCTGACAGAACACAGACATTAGATAGTTTTTTATTAAAATGTATAATTTGGCTAAGTTGTAAAGTCAAAATTTGTTTTTTTTTTTATTTTATTATGTATTTTTTATTATATTTTAAATTGTATTTTTTATCATAGAATTCAACAAGAGGATGATTCACGGTGCTTTAAAGCAAAATTAAAAACATGATTTAAAACTAAAACAAGAAAGAAACTTAAAGGACAGCACCTTTGGGCTTTTAAATACATGTTCATGTTCATCATGTGCCGGCCGTATGTTATGTTAGTCTGAAGCATCTGTGTGCTTGGTGTTGGGTTCTTGCATACACTCTGATACCCCTGCTATGGTTATTTTTCTGCCTTTCTCTTAAAACCTACCTAAACCCTCGATTTATTTAGTAACCAGTAACCAGTGTGACATTTCTAATGCATAGTTTAGTGGAATCATCTGGTAAGAAGTTTTACACACACATTTGTGAACAGTCGAAGATACACTGAAATTACAGCAATAATAAAACCAGGCAGGCCTAACAAGTTCAGTGCTTTCAGGGTAGGGCACAAGATACAACACACACAGACACAGAGCTGCAAGGGAAGGCTGTAACATGTTCTGAGGTCAGAACAACAACAGCTCCTGGAGAAATTTGTGCATTTGTTGAGGACATTACAGCTCTGAGAGCTGACAACACAAACATGCACAAATTCTTTCATGTATTTCTACTTCTAACATTAAGCACATTCTTTTTAACAACAGGAGATGATGGTGTTTGAATATACTCTACTGATGCTTCCTCCTTTTAATCAGTAATTAATTATGATACACGATCGTCTGAAATTCTGTTGCGGCTGTGAGATGGATCTGCCACGCTAATGGACTGGATTATTAATTTGGCTGTTTACAAAGCAAAGAGCATCCTGGGAAACAGGATGTGACAGATGGAAGGTCCACGATGTGAGAACTCTGTCACACTTGGGTTAAACACACAGTCAAGAGCTGCCTCGACAATTCTGCTCACACCAGCAACTATCACAATCAGTTAGGAAACAAGACCGTAAGCGAGGGATGAGACACAGGAAGGAAGAAGAGTCAAACGCAAACAACTCATACAAAAGCTGCAGGTAAGTGTACACAGTCATGAGTTCTGTTTTCAGTGAGGTTCTCATCATCCTGGGATGAATCTGGGAAACAGAACCCGCATTGTCTTTAAAACCACCTCCAGCACTTCCTTTGCAGGATAGTGTTTCTTTTCCGATTTCATTTTATCCAAAAGAAGCCAAAAAAGGAAAGAAATCGCTGAGAACAGAATCTGAGCATGATGCTCACACACACATAAAATTGTCATATTACACGACTCATACACGCATTGGAGGGTATACACCCTGTAATGTATGTCCTTGTGTGCTGTATTGCTTTAAAAAATATATAAAAATCTCACATGTCAGGAGAGAAACCTGACTGGCAGCCCAGAACAAAATAGAAAGGCAAACCGCCACAAAGTGCTACGCGCACTTCTGTGGCATGTTGTGCAGAAAGAAAAAGTTTGCTAGAGCCTTTGACCTTAGTTACCGTTGGTCCGTGGAGTTTCTATGGTGCCACTGACCAAGATAAAGGATCCATTTTGGCTTCTTTTGGTTTTGATGTCATGAATTTAGTTTCATCCACACCAGCCTTTTGGATTAACCTGTTTGCTCTTAATATCATTTATGTTGGATTGTAAATGTGCAAACAAACTAATTCAGATTAAAGATGTTTACTTGATCCCCAAACAAATGCGGAAAGCAAACCAAACACATGAAAAGGACTCTAAAGCAAAGTGGCCTTTAAGTTCAGCACACGGCATTGTGGGAAACAACCTAACATAGGTGCATGGGACCACAGGGGGCTCTGGACAGGGTAATGGCTCGCAGTTTAACGTGATTAACTCAAGACTGCTAGGATCTGATCCAGCTCCATGTGTTGCTGTCATGTGGTACAAACAGAAGTTATCCTGCAGACATCTGTTTTCTTGTCTTTTCCTTAAATACATTTTAATGCAGCGCCCCCTCTGGCAAGGAGTGGAACATGATCTTTAATTGTTCAGTTGAAGGATGTTAGTGTAAATGCAAAGTCAGTCCATTAGAATATCATAGACCCCCCCCCCCTCACCCATAAAAGATCCTTACCATAATCTAGTAGACTCAGTGAAGGAGTGCTTGTGTTTACGCCTTTTCCCTGCTCTTTGTTGTCTTAGCTGTGTTTGGCGGGCACAGAAATGGTTTTATAATAATCCATAAGCTTATCTTCTGTTCTTTAAGTGGATACTACACATCTATACATACACAACAGACATGATAAGACACTGCAGAACCAGATGCTAACCTAATTCGGAATTCTGATGCTACCAGTGGCTTGAGGTGTTCACAATGATGCAAATCCTGAGAAAAGGAGAGGGTGAGAATAACGGAGGGCATATGAAGAAAGCTGGACCTAGTTGTGTGAAGGAAAAGAAAGGTTGCAGGAAAAATTAGAGAGGGAAATGAGAAGCCCATCGTCTCTCCCCTGAGGCCCGATGCCATTTCAGTTTTTGTCACTGCAGGAGGCTTCATGCACAGGTGGCTCAAATGCCACAAACACCCCTGATACACCACAAGCCGATTCCCACGCAACACATTCCCAAGACCACAGAGACATGCAGAATACGAGACTGATCGTGTGATATATAATTTAATGAATACGCCTGTCTTTGGGTGTGACTTCCAGTGACAACCTCTCATAATTTAATCAAATTACCAAACAGGAAGTGTCACAGCGTGTACAGTTTTCACGCTTCATGTTCTGAATCAAAGTAGAAGCTTGTCTCTCTCTAAACTGCATTATTCTTTCATATTTTCCATCTATTTGCCATTTATGGTAAGTAATAAAAAGCTTAATTGTTCAACTGAAAGCACGTCTGATAAACAGTTGACTGACAAACATCATAACAAAATTGTGCCTTTAAGTCAGAAGCCAACAGAGAGCACATCCCATCTTCACCAGATGGCAGAATCTCATCCTACCAGTTCTGCAGTCGACTGATCGTACTGAAGTCACAACGACCAAACACGAGAAAAAGGCAGCCAACTGGTGACATAATGACAGAGTTACCCGAGATTGAAGATTTTTTATTTATTTTTCTTTAAAAAAAACAGATCCAGACCTTTAGATATGTTATCTCTATCGCTGTTAATAACGTTATTATTACTTTATAGTTTACCTGACATGCAAACTCTTCCAGGACAGCAGTAGCTGCACATGTAGCTGGAAGAAGCGAGAATGAATGCAGAGTGGATGAATAACAGATCAACTGTGATGGCTTTGTGTGCCGCATCAATAAAGCATATTATGAATTAAATATATTAATTATTAATAACCTTATCATAAACTTTTTTAATTTGAGACATCTCGTGAATATTTTCACATATCAGTACAGGTATTTGGTTAATCTCACTAAAAAAAAAGTGCTCATTTATTATGTTATACATGGCCGTTTATTAACTTTATGGTGA
This sequence comes from Pseudomugil tenellus, assembly GCA_037177515.1. Classification (NCBI taxonomy): domain Eukaryota; kingdom Metazoa; phylum Chordata; class Actinopteri; order Atheriniformes; family Pseudomugilidae; genus Pseudomugil; species Pseudomugil tenellus. The sequence continues at coordinate 1,151,063 of JBAMHX010000025.1, read as the reverse complement.
CAGACCTTGAACAGTCCAAAGCGTGTTTTAGACAAAAGAAGTCAAGATGCTCTTTAAAATATAAACAAACATCTTATAAAACCACATTTTATTCCAAATAAAAGATTAAAAACATCATATGTTAAAACTTTCAACAATTTAGTGGAAAATATGAGATCTTTCTCAATCTGTTGGCAGTAACACATCTGTAAACAGCTGGAAGGAACAAAAGGTAGGAAAAGTAATAAAACGTAAACTTAGGGAGAATTTGACAACTAATCAGATTAACTGGGATCAGGCCAGTAACATGACTGGGTATAAAGGGAGCATTTCAGAGAAGCAGAGTCTCTCAGATGGAAAAATGGACAGAACTTCGCTAAACTCAGATGAACTGCGTGTCAAAGTTGTCAAATACTTTCAGGAAAATGTAAAATTGTGAAGACATTAAAGACCCCGCCATCTACAGTGCAATAAAATAAAAAGACTAAAAAATTGGGAATAAAATCTAAGTTTTAAAAATAAGTTTTGTGTTATATTTTTATTAATATTATAACCATTCCTCCCAACTTTTTTGGAACTGGTTTCATAAATAATGTACATTGATGGGTATCTATTGCTGCATATGTCTGTGTTTATAATGGTGGGGTTGAACAATGTCGGGGTCAGCAAAGCTGGGTGTTCAAAAAAGCCAGGATGACCAGGAGAGACCACGCATCTGTAGGCTCATAACATCCAACCTAAGCAGTAATTCCAGCTGAATTTGTCCTCTAACTCTGACAAACAGAAATATTAGGAGATATAAATATCCTCTAAGCAGCCTGAGATTACACAGACCACTCCAGAAATGATGGACTAAAACATTATTCAAAGCCATGCAGTGACAAGGAGACAGACAGGAGCAAACTGTGTTGCTGTCATTTGACCTGAGCTGCTTCTGCAGGCTAACCTTCACAATGATGTCATTGTTGCTGGGTGAAGGTGTCACACTGGCAACAGCTGACATGCATAGAGATACGACTTTTCAAAAGAAGTGACATAACAATGGCTTCAGTCTTTAATTATTCAGCCAGGTAAACGAATACACTGAGACACCAAGACTCTGGATGCTCCACAACATGAGAGGTATCCAAGTCTTCAGAGTTTCAAAAATGACATTGGGTACGGTTACATGATGCTTTTAATTACGAATTATTAATTCCAAATTAACTACTTCTGAAGTAATATTAAGAAATCCTTTTCCACTGCCTGTTTTCTATAAATGCAACACCAGGAAGGATTTGATGCACTTTATGAACGTTCTGTTTCTAAAGACTCTGAAATTATTAGTTTACTTTTTGACATTTTTGACTCAAATGAAAAACTCACCATCGCTTTTATTGCTAAGTAAAGTTTTTCAGGTTGGGTCTGAAGGAAACACCAGAGCAAGGCATCCTCACACATGCAGATGTGGATTATGATTTCGGCCATAGTCTACATATATTAATAAACCCTAAACTGTGGAGCACATTCTAAAACCCCCAATCAACTGGATTCAGTGACACAGCTGAGCTGATAATGAGAAAAAGAAAGATACAGAAGATAGAGACTGACAGAACTATGCAAATTAGCAGCTTTCAGAATAATCTCCCCCAGAAAAATTTAATGAGCAGTGGTGCAGATTGGCAGACTTGCAAGATTATACTTTCTATAGCAGGAGTACTTAGTTCAGTCCTACGAGGGAGCAATCTTGCAGATTTTCCATATATTCCTGACTCAGCACAAATAAAACCCATCAAATGGATCTAACAGCCAATTAAGTTCTGTACAAAGACTCATTAATTTGAGTCAGCTGTGTTGGAGCAGGAATACATGGAAAACCTGCTGGGTTCCGGCATTCAAAGGGCCAAATTGAGCACCTCTGTTCTGCAGAGTAACTAAAGCTCCGATTTCACCATCAGCTTAAACTCTGGTAAGGATGAGACAGGACAGTTTGATTCATTTATCTCTGTTGTGTTTCTGCAGCCAACCACACCATACCTGGCAGAAACGTCAGCTACATACAAGGGCTGGAATATCCTCTATCAACCTAATCCACCCAACATGCATGTTTAACAAGGGGAGAACATGCAAACTCATCTTTTTTAAATCTTTTTCTGTGTGATTTTTGTTCACGCTTTCATGTTTTTATATATAGAAAAAAACTAAAGGTTTAAATTATAGCAACAAATACCAGTTTTCATAGTCATCATATTGCATCAGGATTAGTAAATGTGCTTTTCTGTACACGAAATGCGAGCTGCGGCTGCTCTTGTAGCCTTCTTAGCACCCAGGGATCGTGTTCCTTTCGATGCTGAGCTGGAGCTTCTTTAAACCCACGGCAGCTGTTAAGTCACATGATGCTGAATTGAATGCTGATTAAACACTTTTCATGTTGCAGCCAGATGTTAGTGACCCTTTGAGGATTTTTTTTAATCAGTGTATAAAAAACTAGTTTTTTATTCTCAAGAAAATTCTATCAATGCTAAAAATATTATAATAAAATATTGGAATTATGTTGCTAATTAAAATAAAATTCCCTGATAGTGCGAATTTAAATTATTCACTGTTTGTAGTTGAGACTTTTCAGGCCTTACATGGTCAGTCCTCTCAGTAAACTGCTGACCTGCTGTGTTCCTACTCCTCAGGGCTTTGGGCCAGGCCCCTACTACACCCATTTAATGTACAGTGCGGTATAAGTAAAGTTTACTCGCACTGCATAAGACGTTCCTTCAGCAGCATACATTTTCTTGGGCTTGTGTGACAATCTGGAAGAAACGGAACTATTTTATAAAGCATCCTTCATCATCGCCACAAAAGTCTTGCTTGACAACCAAGCTGGAATTCACAACGTCATAACAACAACCTGCTAAGAGCTTTTTTTATGCATTCATCAAAGCGCAGAAATCCATTCAGGAAGGTACCAGCAGCTCCAGAAGCAGCCGTGAGGAGAAAAGTGCCCCTTTGACAGCCCAGGAGAACGGAAGAGAAGAACCCTATCCTGTAACTGAGATTCAAACTGTGCTGATTGGACTCTGAAGAGTTTAACAGCCGCTGCAGATCTATAAATATAATGGCTTCTCATCTGAGTTTTTTTTTTTTAGACACGAGCTGCAAATAATAAATGAATTTGTAGATGTTGCTAAAAGCTAAAATCCTTTTCTCGCTTGAGCGCAAAGAGCGGACACAAAGCTGAAGAAGAGTCTCGGCAGAGAGGCGTAGAGAAAAAAATGGACTAATCCCTGGTCATACAATAAGCTCCTTTCTGTGATCTCTCTCATGTAAAAGCTAAATCTGCTTTTGAGGTGATAACAGGGAGAGTACATAAAGGGAAACATATCTAAGAGTTTTTAACTCTTACAGTAACTCAACTACTTGCAAAAAATAAATAAATAAAATAAAACTTACGAATCGTAAGTCATCTTGGCATCGGTAACACATGAATCCAGCCCCTCCACCTACAGGAAAATGTGTTGCTAGGACAGTTCGGTCTAATTCTTCGAGTGTCCACTTTCTCCACAGACAGACTGTCGAAGCAGCTGCTTGTCTGAATGACTGACTGGAGGGGAGAAGTGAACTGGTATTTAGATGGACAGTGACACTAGAGAGGCCCTCGTTGAACTACAAGGCCCACCACCCACCCCCTGTTGCTAACCATGCATGCACTCATACGCCGCCACCTCACTGGAGCCTGGGCTAAAAGTGGAGCAGCTGGGTGGGCTCAAGTAGAGGGTGCAATGGCTCTACGGATGGGGGCTGAAGCACATCTCTCCATGCTGTTCCAAAATAGATCCTGACCTGGACACATCATCACCCTGGTCTATGTGGGGAATGGTTAGAGCCCCACCAGTACAATGTTTACTCATTCCACGATAGATGTTATCATCTATTTCTGAAGATGCCATACTGGAAAGAATGGTTTAAAAATATTTCAGGCAAATCAGCCAGGTAACCAGCTAAATTCATCAGTCAAAATCAAATATTTAAGCAACAGCAAACAGAAAATATTTTAACAAGGCAAGGCAAGTTTATTTGTATAGCATCTTTCATGTACACAACAGTTCAAAGTGCTTTACATAAAACATTAAAAGCGTTACAGATGCTCAAACAGAATAAAAGAATGAAAACAGCAAAAATCATGATAAAATAATAAATTGAATTAAAGTAATTAAGAAGAACATAAATTAAAAAGTTACCGTGCCGACTTTATTTATAGCAGGAAGAGAAAAGATAAGTTTTTAACCTGGATATAAACATTTCTACATTTGGTGAAAGTTTTATCTCTACTGGCAGTTTGTTCCACTTGTTT
>JBAMHX010000025.1:1119723-1141908 GCA_037177515.1 Pseudomugil tenellus | reverse complement strand
CTACATCACTCACATGTATGGAAGGAAAGATGACAACAGACCCCAGGTTAAAAAAAAGCGAAGTTCTCCTTTAAGCCTCTGTCAAACCTATGCAGAGCCTACGATGATTACAGCGTAACCAACCTGACATATCCACCACTTAATGCACCGGGTGTCCCGGTCTTCTTTGGTGCTGACATGAGAGGGGGGCACACTCAGGAGGTTCTGACCCGAGGAGCGTAGGCACCGACCTGGGACTCGCAAATATAGGTGAGGGCTGCACCAATTAAAAGTAATTAATAAAATTTTATAATTAATTCTAAAATTGACTGGTAAGCAGTGCAGGGAAGCTAGAATAGCAGTGATGTGATCATGTTTTTAGTGCCTGTTAAAATTCTTGCTGTAGAGAGTTGGACCAGCTGGAGACAACTGAGGAACTTCTGAGTTACAATAGTCAGATGGGTACACACTTGTCTGTCTGCATGCGCCAACTTCTGTGGACACAGAGAGGCAGATATGAAAAACTGTCATGTCAGATAAAAGTAGTGTAGACCAATTCCAGAGGAAATGCAACTTTAAATGACCATTTCGGATTTATTTCTAAGCACTGACCTGAGTGTGACATCACTTCCTGTTGCTGAACATGACGGCACCTGTGGTCTTAGCATTAGCTGCTAGTTTGAGCTTTGAGTTTGTAATACGCCTCCAAATTATTTTAGATGTTAAATGCAAAACCCAACTGGTCAACGAAAGCATCTGAATTTAAGCCTTATCCTGCCAAAATTGAAATAAGTGACAAAAGGAAAACACTTGCATGCTGGGATCTTGCAGAACATACATCATGCAAGAATGGTCATGTCAAAGGGAATTAGGATGTTTATAAAAACAATTATCTTGATGTAAAGATGGATGTTCATCAGTCTAATGCAAACTGGGTCTAAAAATTGCCAAAAGATTTTACAAAAATGTTCGTAAACATAAAACTGAAGAATTTGATATTCCATTCCTCCGCTGTGTATAATTGACTCAAAAGAGATTAAGAGGGAATCTTTGTAAGTACTGGACAAGGCTGAAAGTAAAGCCTAGATGCTGGTGACCATGGCGTAGTTACACATTCTCCTATACTGGTGACAACTGCATGGACTCAGGAAGACTTCAAAACACCCTGAGTTCACCCTGAAATCTATCACTGCAGATTAAAGCTCCATCATGCAGTGGCTTCTCTGTGTAGCGTTTACATGTTCTCCCCGTGTTAGCGTGAGTTTTCTCTGGGTACGCCAGCTTCCAAATGATACATTTATACAAACTGGCTATGAGAAATCAGCTGTGCTGGCCTTTAAACCTTCTCTGCCTAAATAAGGTTTTATTAACTGCATCTGAATCGAGAAAGAAGTTATAAAGAAAGAAGCAAGGAAAACAGAATTATCCATTGCAGTAAACCTCTCCTCTTAAAAAGAGTGAATGCATCAGTTCTTTTAAAGTTTCGCACTCCCCCTCCTTCCTCTGCCAACACTCAAAGACACTTCCCTTTCATTCAGCTGTTTCCCTCTGGCCCCTACTCCTGCACCACTCCTCCCTGGGTATCCTCTTTCTCTCTCTTTCTGTCCCTCTCTGTGTGTTCTCCCTCTACTTTCCTCAGCTCACTTCTCATACTAATGGACTACTGATGTTGTCTTTATGGTAATGTACATTTCCTTCAATTGAAGAGACTTGGACTAAGTAGAAGCAAACAACCTGTGACCATATCGTTTGTATGTGTGTGTGAGTGCATGAATGTGTGATAAAAAAATACTTTACACAACATTTAACTGACACGACTATGAATTACAGTTTATATGGGCCGTCGTCTCTGTTGACGTGGACATCTGAAGCAACAGTGAGTTGTCTGGTTGTTAGAGCCCAGTTCTTTCTGCAGGAAAGGAGAGGTGAAGACACCCACTTTTTTTTATTTGTTTATTTTATTCTAAGTGCCAAAGAGCAGGTGCCATTAATATCAGGCAAAATTCTTCTTTCCCATGGCATGAACTTGCAAGAGAAATGGACACTTCCAACTATTCTGGCACCGGCTCTGTTCCTGCATCTCATAACATGTTTTCTGGAGAACTGCATTCACATCAGTTTAACCAGAACCGGAGTGACTTTGCAACATGCAAGTGAACAAAGAGTTTCCCAAGTGACCGGTAGGTTGTATCCATGTCACGATGCGGGGAGGTGGACCCAAACGCAGGCAAAGAGAAGGCAGAAAGGCAGTCGGAACTGGATTTATTCACAGAATTACCAAAAGAACTACACAAGAACTCACCACAAATGAACCTAATGAACCAGCACGGGGGAAAGAACACCAAGGGTATAAATACACAAAACAGAACAAGACACAGGTGAAAACAATGACCAAAGTCAACCCCAGGTGAAACTAATTAACAAGATATAAAGCGAAAACAGAAACACAGGGCCAAACAGGAAAAACTACAAAATAAAACAGGAAACAAAAAAACCTAACCCAAAACCCTAACAATCCATGTGACAATAAATTTCACTAGATCTGAAATTAAAATCAGTTGCCATCCAACATAACATGTAGGTTTCTACTATAAATGAATCCCTCCAATCTTTGACTGATCTCAATTAGCTGATATACGCTATACCAGCCATCATGCATGAAAGTGGTTGTGCTTCAACGGCTACTTCTGCTGCAGACATGTCAAACCAATCCATCCATTTTCTTAATAGCTTCATCCAATTCAGGGTCACGGGTAGCCAGAGCCAGAGCTGCAGCACTAACCACGGTGCCACTGTAAAGACCTGACGTACGAAACCAATTGTGATACTTATACTATGAGAACACCAGTCAGAGACTACATAATGATAACACATAATGATGCAACATCCCATCAACATAATAGTCATGCTAATCGTTATTGGTGCTTAATACAGGAGTAATAATGGGCAAAGACATTAAATAAAGCAAAATAGTCCAAGTGTTTTTGGTCAGTTCTTCTGAAAGGAAAAAGAGGAACACGCTATTAAGGTGTTTTATGGTGACATGGCAAAGGTCAACCACCAATTCCCAACCACTGACTTCTGCATAAAAGGAGAAGCTAACAGGGTTATATATCAGTGTGGGTGAGGCAGCGCTGTAACAATGATGACATTGCTATACAAAACCCCATTTTTTCCATTTCTTTTAAAAAGCTTACAACTGCACATCGGTCCACATAATCCACCGAAAACCATTTTATCCTTCTTAGTTATGAATATTAAACAGTTTAGCCTTACATTTATAGGATGGCTGCAGAAGTTCCTGCGTGATGCATCACACAATAAACCGCACGGTCATTGTGGGGGTTCCATAACTCAAACACTGATGTAGCGTATGTAAACATGCATCTTTGCTGATGCACAAAGAAACTGACGAAAATAGCTTTACCTAGGAAGCAACATAAAGAGAAAACGGAGGTTATTGTTGTTAGTGTCAACAGGGCCTGAATGTGTGAATGCAAAATGACGTGACAGGTTACTCTGTCACTAAAAGATTCCAGTTTGGGTTTACATGGGCAGGCACTGCTTTGTGTTTTACGAAAATGTAATTATAGTGCCTGTTCTCTAACCTTTTTTGGGTTTGTCTCCCCAAAACTGTGAAAACTTAAGTGCTTTATTGTCTCAGAGTTGTGTATTTGGGTCATTAGTAACACTTTAGCACAACATGGTGCACAGGTCCAGTTTAATCAGCTGCAGTTTGTTTTCAGACACACAGAATACAACTGGGAGACAGATTATTACTTAAAAAATCAACTGTTCACACTTACTCATTAAAAAGGAGCCATTAATCCAACATGCATGTTTTTGGAGTGTGTAAGGAACCTGAAGTGTGCACAGTCAGCAGCCCCATAAATGACAAGGATGAAAAACTACCCTACTGAAGGTTTTGGCACCACTTGCAACTCATTGCATGCCCTCTAGGAAAGTAAACCTGCACAGAAGGGGGGTAAAAGGCCACAGGCACAACAGTGCAGACTGAAAAATAGCTTCTAATCAGCAGAATGAGACACAATAACAGAAACAGGAGGAGCATAAAGAAAAGGAACAGCTTGGTCTTGTTTTAAAATCCAACCAGCTGCAGATCAGATTCAACTAAAAAAGCTGTAATGATTATAAACAATACATATTTAAGTCTAATTAGCATTACAGGTTTTAATATATTATCATTATCAGGCCTTTTCATTTATCATTTCTAATGCAGACTTTCAAGCTGATTCACTTTCATTGTGCATCCATGTCATGTGTCACCTTTAATAACACCTTTCTCCGCTAGTACTGTGGAGTACAGAGAATCATTGTTATGTTGAAGAAAGCAACTGGAGATTATTTAAGCTTTGTCACATGGTGCATTATCCTGCTGAAGTATACATCAGAAGATGCTTCACTGTGCTCATAAAAGAAAGGAAGATGATGGTTAAACCATGTTATGTTGGTGCTAAGAAACCACCAATCAGGTCGGAAATCTGGGTGTAGTGATGGACTCAAACCTGAATTTTAAAAAACACATCATGACAAGGGAATAATTAAATCACCCTACCGTTATATAAAGGACAAAATATCTGACCTAAGAGTACCTAAAAAAACGAGTCCATGCTTTTAATTTTAGTTGGCTTGATTACTACAACAGTGTCTTTACATAACTCCCTAACAAACCAATGAGACACCTGCAGCTTATCCAGAACCACATCAGCCCAGGAGCAGGAGGATAGACTTTACTGTACTAGTACTGTTGCCAATTTATAAAGCTCTGGATGGTTTAGGTCCAAAATACCTCAGAGACCTCTTGGTCCAGTATGAATCTACCAGACCCTTCAGGTTACCTGCATCTGATCTATCAGTTCCCAGAGTCAGAACGAGAAACGGACAAGCTGCATCCAGCTTCTATGCTCCAGATATCTAGTCTAGCTATCTCTGTTAGCTAGTTAGCTCCTGTTAGCTCAGTTGGCTCTTAGCTACAGGCAGCTCAGATTTTGATAGGCGTCAGTCATTCACAGTTGACAGCCTCCCTCTCAGCTCCACAACTTTGCAGTATTTTCCAGGAGCAACAGCATGTGTATGGCTATGCAGATAGCAATGGTGGATACTGATAGACCCCTATTGGGTCTAAGGGTAAACAAAAGAGTAAATAACAAAAGAAACTGGATCAACTTAAATGACACAACAATAATTGTAATGATAATAGTGTTGTTGTTTTTTTGTTTGTATTGATTGAAGTGGATTGTTGTTTGCAGTTTTGTTACTGTGATTATTTTGACTTCTTTGCATATATTTGTAAATAGTTGTGATAATTGTTAATTATAGTTGATTATTATTAAGTATAAACTCATTGAGGTCTCTTTATCTTTATTTTTGTATACATTTGTGTTTACTGGATAACATTTTTACCAACTTTTGGACACTTTTTGTTACCGTTTTTTGTGAACCTGGGCAATTTAGTTTAATAAGTTAATGTTGTATCTTTTAAGTTGATCCAAATTGTTTTGGTAGTGACCCTTTTGTTTACCCTTAGACCCAATAGAGGTTGTAACAAAGTGGGGGCTTGTCCAGGATATCTTTTTCTGTGGTTTGGTGAGAGCATCTTTGTTTCAAATATTAAGTTTTTATAGATTTTTAAATGCTACCCAACAAGCTTAATTTAATTTGTCAGAAACTGTCCATCCATCTTTTTAGACCAGCAATATACTGCGTTCAGTCACTGAAATCTCTTCGTGAAGTTTTCTTCACTATGTTGGCGGATTAGATATTTATGTTAACAAGTTGTTGAAAAGAGAAACCTCATATAGTGGATGGTGGGAGTGTGTCAGTATCATTTTCTCAGCATTCATAGCTTTGTATTAATATGATTTATTTCACTATTTATGAGAAAACCTTGGAGGACAATGGCACAGCATGAGTGGTGTATTTACTTGAAGGCTTATGACAGTCTGAGCCTTTTTATTACCATCATCCAGTCTTTCAACCTTTTTCTCACACTCAGCAAGTTACACAATTTCACCACAGGCAAAGTCAAACGGGAGATGTCTTATGCAACTAAAACCCCATCCATCAAAAGTTAACAACCAATTCACTGGTTTGTTTAGTAACATTTCATTTTTTGTTTATGGTCACCTGACACTCAGAGGCTGGATTCTGATCTGGTTTCCTAAGCAACGCCTTTCCAGGGCTACGTGGAGAGCTGGTGTCCAGGTGAAGATCAGGATGAATGAATGAAGATGTTCTGGATGAATAAGTCGACTACTGTGAGTGGGATAAGTTTTTCTGTATCCCTGCACAGCCTCTGATCGTTTAGGCCATGCTACCTGTAAAACACAGCTCTGTTGCCCCTCGACTCAGACTGTCTTCAATAATAGTCCTGCTTCTGCCTCTCTGAGGACGGCACTCTTTAAACCGTTTTTAATAAAGTATTTTTGCTGAACAATTTTATAGTCTAGATTTCCACTAATCTTTCATTGAACCCTGCCTAGCTGGTTACTCCTTCATCGGTAACCCTCAGTGTAGCCAAGGAGGAGGCATACCTGTGGGTTTTTTTTTTTTAACCATCACTCATTTTCATTGTGCAACTAAAAACCCTCTCTACTTTGCTGATCACCCTTACAGCAAGTTTAGTGATTTTTTTTATCCTCCACTATGTAGCTGTCCAGCCTCGGTGTCTGATGATTCGGACCTCTTTGTCGTGGATTGTTTTCATTATACTCAGCGTGTCTGGCTCCACACATGATGAAGGGCAGACATTGGACTTTTTCTGAAGACACTTTTATATCTGATCATCTGTGTGCTCTTTTGAACTTGTCCTGTGTTGCTCTATCCTGCTGCCAGAGAGGTTAGCTCTCGCATCCTAAACTTCTCTAGTGCTTTTGTGTTTTCTGAAAAGCAAAGGAGTCTTTGCAGCAGTGGCTCTTCCCTCTAGCACTCCCTCTCAGCATGAGGTCTGCAGACACAGTGATGTATTTTAAAAAGAAACTTAAAAAGCATTTTTAAACCTGCTTTTTGTGTTTTATTGTGAAGCAGTGCTATATAAATAATACATTAGCTCAAGAGAGTGTTTTCTCTGACTTCTGCTACATAAATTTGAATTCAATCCAGTGACTATACTCATGAATCACACCTTAATCTGCTGCTGTCAAAGGTCTAAGTAGCATGCAGTTAACAGCCTGGACAGTAGTAAAGCTGACGGCTTATCACATTGCTTGAATAATTCTGTCACTTTTATTTTGGTCTTCTACCTGTGTGTAAATAGAAATGTCCTCCTAACCTTTCCTTCTGAAATTCAACACCTGACAGTGAGTCACGATACCTTGCTGGAGGAATGAATGATGCACTGTGCGTTTCAGCGCTTTAAGGCAGCTTACACACAGGCGATTTTCAACAATAATATAATGTTTACTGCAAACCAGACTGTGGACAGTCTCATTGTGGTGCTGAGAGTTCAGCATGTATCTGTAAACGCGTAGCATACAGGTCGGCAACATGTTGATATATTCACACATTTTCTCCTTCTCTGATGATCCAGAGGTTAGGTCGGGGGCTTGTGAAAGAAAAGAAAATCTGTGTTTTAAGGAGTCCCTGACACATTAAAATCTGAAAAACCCAAAACTCCCTTATGATCCTAGGCAAGCATCTAATTTTTCCAATGAAATATGACACATTGTGAACAACGAAATCACAAAAACTAGCAAAAGAAACTTTGTCATCAGAACAGCCAAACGATGTGTCAATTCTTTTGCACCTCTAAAAGATGCTGCTCACGTGTTAGAGGATATTACTTTAAGCCAGAATTAATATTTCAGAAAGAAATAATACCAAACTACAGTGTTTTTCTTCAGGCTTACATGGAAAACACGTTTTTTTCCCTTCTTAATTCCGCTTGGAATTCCGGTTGGAGGGTTGGGAAGGTTTCTGACTGGACAGAGGACAAGATGTACCTACATCTCCCGGAAATACATGGAAAGAACATTTTCTGATTCTTGTCTTTTCATCAGTCACATGGAAAACACAAAATAAGTATAACTTTCACATTAAGATTGATCATAATCTTGAAGTATCAGCTTGACACAAGCATGCTACTTCAATTTAAAGCAGTTGAGGAAAAGGAAGATAAGAGTGCTGAAGAGAGGAGGCACAAAATTACACGCAATATGTGTTTCATCAGGACAGGAGAAGGTAAAATTGGAATAATTTGGAATTACTCTGAATTAAAATTCTCATATAAACCTGGCCAATGTCACAACATGCTAGTTTGGCCACCAACAAAACAACAAGCTCGTCAACGCCGTCAACATGGCGGCGGCAGTGACGGGGATATTATGGTTTCACCCCCGGTCGCTTCCGTTGCAGATCTTTCTTGTTAACTCTATAACTTGCACAATATTTAAGTTAGAGTTTTCATGTTTTGCATATGCAAAGATATCATAGAGAGGATGAACTGAGTCGATTTTAAGCTATTATTTTCTCGTTGGGTGTTCAAACCTGAAAACCGTTTTGGCTATCTCTCTAAAACTATTCATCCCACTGACCTCAAATCAAGTGCAAATGAAAGGTCATGACCAAAATATGTCACATAATTACATTACCTGAATGTTTCTATATTTGTATATGTATTCGAGGATTGGGGAAATATTTAGAGAATGCAATTTTAGAAAGGATTTAGAAAAATACGCCTCATGTATTTATCTTAGTTTGCATCATTTAGGACAAAAATAAGCCTTTTGTTGAAGAGGTTAAAGCAGTTCTGAAGGAAAAAAGGGTACCAGTGATATGAACGATGGGTCATGTATAATATCACCATGTTCTAATATAACCACCACTAAGGAAAATATATAATAATTTTTAGTTTTATAGTATGAGATTACAGTGAAAAGGATGTTGCGTAAGTCGTTGGTTGACAACATTAAAAGCTCTTTAACGGGCAGAATCCTTCACATTAGGTAACATCACTAAAAACAAGCTGGTAATCTCTGCTGTGCAATATCCAAAATTACAACTGAGACAATGCTGTGGCCTATCCTCTGTATCTCTGATGAAAGCCACATCCAGAGTAAGGCGTGCATTTATCTCTACACACACACACACACATACACACCACGCTGGGTAGCATCACACCACACTGGTGATATGGTGCAAATTCAATCCCATTATATTGTACGATATTGTTCAACATAAAGCTTATTATGAGACTCACTTCTCTGTATTTTACTCCTGAAGTAATACAATTTTATCATTATAAATTTATCATTATTATCACTGATGTTACTTATTTTCTATTTTATTATTAAACTTTATACTATATCTTTTATGCCAGATCAGCAGTCTACATTACCTCATTTAATGTTTTACGGCTAATAATGCAATTCAGCCACGCTTGTGTGACGTACGGTACGATTTCTCCTGGATCATTTGTCAGAAAAACTACTTCTTTGCAGAATAAATAAGCAGAATATTCAAATTCTAAATGCTGTTCAGGTGTGGGGTACATAAAAGAATATTATCCATCGCAACAGCCAGAGTTTTACTTGACAAACGTACTTTTATTATGAAAAAAGAGCTCAAACAGATCGGTTGTGTTTGTTCATTACACAGAGGTTTTCACTCAGCAGGAATTTTAATGAGGACAAAGACTCAGCAAAAGCATCAGCAAGCCAAAAAACAAAACAAAAAAAACTCTCCTCCCATCACCTTGCTTTCATTTGCAGCATCTCTATTGGTGAAAATATTTGTGGGAGTGGATTTAATGGCCTCATGCTTATCCTTTATTATAAAACTTTACTTCCGATCCTCTCAGAAAATATAATACAAACACACTTTCTGAGACTGGAGAAGGAAGCAAAACTGCACACCAAATAAATGCTTTGAAACCATGCCAATGTGATTTCACATAACTACACAGATTATATAAAACTGAAAAGACATGTCCTTATGGAGGACTTGCTGGAAAAACTCCCAACCTAGAGTGGAGCATGTTGGATGTCTCTTTAAGCCTTTTACAGGCATAAAACACTTGTATTAAAAACCCAGAAGACAAATATTTCTGCAGTCAGAGGCTGTTTGCAGTGTCAAACAATAGCTGAGATCCACTTGTTTATGTGTGCATAAGCAGAAGGGGGAAAACAGACAGAAGGGTGACGTGTGAGCACAGGGAAAAAAAAAAATAAAGGAACAACATGGAGACAAATGGAGAATGAATGACATCCGTCGATCTGCAAGAGAGCCGATGACGGATTGAGAACAGCAGATTAGGCCTTTGTTTTGTGTTGATATCAATGTCATGCATCTGCTTGTATAAACAATGCGGAAGAATAAATAAAGGAACATGCTGAGAAGCAAAAAGAGAAAAGAAGGAGCAAGTCTTGCATGCATGCATTGATCACTAGCAGCAGATGCTGTAGAGGACATATGGCCGAGTTCAAACATTATCTCACTCACTTAGCTTTTAGATGAGACTTTCAGAAGCTTTAGAAAACCTCAACAAGGAGTTTATAGTAAATACTGCACATACTTGCAAACATGTCTTCCCTCCAGGGCTTGTTCAGTTGCATGTGTAAGAAAAGCTCAACTCGTTGACTTAAACAGATGGAGTTTTTAGTCCGTCTTCTGTGTCCTTTATGATCATATTCCAGTCTGTTTACAGACACATACCCAGACTTAGTAGGAAGAGTAGTACCACCAGAAACCAGACCTATGACATTGGAAGCGACAGCCAGAGGTATAACCCCGAACACCCCCAATCCTCAAACAAACACAATACAATAATATAAAGGCGCACATATACCATGTAACTATATGAACAAGTCATCATATTTATTCGTTAAGCCTCACCCAACTCAATAATGAAGAAAGTAGACTGTATACCTTAACTAATTAGAATTGGAACCAGACTGGTATGATGTTCTTCTCACATGCATCCTGATATCATGACCTTTCATTTGCTCTTGTTTTGAGGTAAATTGCACAAATAGTTAAAGAGATATGGTCAAAACACAGATTTTTCAGTTACAAAGCTCCACCTGGTGTAAAAATATTGAACAAAGCAGGTATGACGTCAGGACAGGATGCATCCTGAGGTCATGACCTTTCATTTGCACTTGATTTGAAGTCAATTAGATGAATAGTCCTGGAGATATAGCCAAAAATATGATATGAAAAAAAATTAATCCCGAAATCGTGCAATTTGATACAGGTCATCCTATCAAAATGAAATTCTGAAAACTGTTGGAGTTATTAACCTGTGACCAGCAAAAGAAACAAAGATGATTCTACTGCGCTGCCTCTCTTTATGTCCCCTTCTGAGAATGTACATCACTGTAAGCGTCTCCATAGCAAACCTGTGTGGTCTGATTAGATTCATATTGAATATGTGAATTAATCAGGACACTGTGTCCCAATGTTATCCCAGGTGTTACAGAATTAGCTGACCAAAAAGTATATGCCAATTAGATTAGGTACCAAGCATTTGATTTTGCATCTACTGTATGTTTATTTGTCTCAAGATGCAGCAATTTGAACGTCTTTGACTAAAGAGACACTTCCCATGCAGAGGCACAGCTTAGCACTGGAACACTGCCTAATACAAACAGTTTGGCACAAAGAGAACAGTGTACAAGTTCAGCATGTCCTTAATTGTTGCTATTTTATTGCAAAAAAAACAAATAAATAAGAAAAAAGTTGCGCTTTTAGGCAAGCATTCTAAGAAGTGCAAGTTATGTTGCATGCTAACTCCTGATAAGAAAACTATGCCGAACAGACACTTGCTGCAGAGAGTTTAACTTTATCTGATTAGAGAATCATTCTATGTCACTAAATTGAGAAAATAAACACTACTTGTGGAAAAAGGTTGGATTTCCCAGCCTATTAAAAACTTCTGGAGTAGAGCCACGACTCTGCATCAGCTGAGGAGTTTAGGCGTCTGACTGGGATTCCTCCTGGCAGTCTTAACTAGGTCAGACCAAGAAATCTCTATATATCACTTTCACCACAGCACAAGTATGAACCGCAGCAGTCACATTAAGAGAAAAAAAAAACATGCACAAGAGCTGGAAATGTTCAAGGACTTTAACAGATAAGGTTATCAAATAAATAACAACACTGTATCCTCCATGATAAATGCTTGCAGAAATGCACTCAGCAGCCACTTTAGTGTGTTTGCTTCACACAAATATCCAATCACATGGCAGCCACACACCATTCTGAGCACATAGATAAATAACAGCAGATAATAGCATTATGTGGGAAAACTAGATAAACGCTTTGTTTGATTATTTAGAGCCATATTGTAATAGAAATTTCATATATTGCACATCCCTACAGCCATCTGTCAAGGTTTACACGGAATGATCAGAAAAGCCAAAAATATCCAGTGAGCAGCAGTTGTCTGGACCAGTACGTCTTGCTGATGTCAGAGGTCAGAGGGCAATGGACAGACTGGTTGGAGGTGATAGAAAGGCAACAGAATTTCAAATATGCACAGTTTCAGAATATTGTTGAGGGGAAAGAAAATAATCATTGAAGTTTATTCAAACTTATGCATAAAGAATGGCATCACACAGATCCACAAGGCATCTCAATGAGGACTCTGCTCAGAGGAAATGAGTTCACACCCTTTTATAGCTTACAGGAGATGTGTATTCGTTAGTGATGTCTTTTGCATACTTAGCATCCACATAGGAGCGCAATTAAACTGAATGACTCCCAAGATGTCAACTGTGTATCTAGAGAGTTTGGGGAAAACAAAGAATGCTTCAGGTGTGTGTGTGTGTGTAGGGGGGGCAGGGGGCGGGGAGAGTTACTGAATAGTGGATCTTTGTCTTCTCTATGCAAACTGCGTCCAGGGTCTGCCTTTTGCAACAAATACTTTAGTGTTTAGATTTGCAGAGTTGTGAATGGACCCAACTTGATTTTCTCAAAAACAAACAATTCTTAAAACTAAATACACGTTTCTAATATGAACGTAAATTAAATTTAAAATTCCCTCTGCAACAATTTTTTTTTATATATGTATTTATAGAAATACTTTAATCTAACATTCATTCATGTGTGTGTGACAGGAGATTCTCATCACGGATGATGTGGAACGGCAGCGTTTCATCAAATGACCCGAAATGGGACATTCTCATGCGGAGTATCTGCGTATTGCTTTGTGTCAATATGCAGCCAAGTCTGTCACTAATGTTTTTCTCACATCCTTTTAGGTCTATTTACACCAGGAATCTGGTTACATGATTTTTTTTTAATTCAAAATTAATTGTTCTAAATTAAATAATTCCAAATTAAAGTATTATTCTTTGGGTTTACATGAAAATTTTAATTCCGAATTGAGATTTCAATGGAAACACGTTTATTTTATTACGCACTTATGTATAGCAGAAACTATTTCCTGCTTCTTGTAATTTAATTTATTTTTATCCTTATTTATATTTTTGAAGTACCAGCTGGAGGCGAGAATACTACTATTACTACTTTACGACTATCCAAAGAACAACCGGAATTATCTCAGAGTGGAAAAAAGGTTTACATGATACAGGAATGAGTTAATTTGGCTTTAAATGACAATAAACAAGACACTTTATTCAGAATTAGATGTTTGCATTGTCATTTTTAGAGCGGAGTTAACTTTAAAGAGGAATTCAAACTCATGTAAATGTGCTCCATCAGACTAAAAGCTGTGTTAATGTTACGGTGACTGAACCTTGTTGATTTAACAGATTAATCCATTTATATTCCATACCTTTCTATATAACATAGAAAAGACCTGCAGTGAGAGGAGGGAGAAGCAACAGGCATGTAGTCTGGACAGGATTACTAAAAAAAAAAAAAAAAACAAATGAAAACAAACACAAACCCACATGTGCACACAGCCAACCTGGCAGTAAGGATATTGTGTTAGGCATTAGGCTGGCTGAGGAATTACAGGCTGCATAAGCCTCTTGGGAGTTTTTATGACCAGTGACATCTGCTGCCAAGGTTACATGTGTGGAAAACGAACCTGCAGAAATAATACAGCTTGAATAGGAATATGATCTGCACAAACACGATTCAGTTACAGATAAAAAATACTAAAAACTAAACAGGATTAGGAATATTTAGGTCGTTTTAGAAATAAACAACGAAAGCCAGAGTTTCCATGGTTAACTGGTTTGAGTATAAACTGCTTACTTTACTAAGCTGTTATGAACATTGTCATTTTATATCAAGTAATCGATTTTATAAATGCTGTCAAATAAATCTCATGTGACGAGGTAAATTTATCCAGCATACTTTGAGAGAAAATTTGAGTGGTGACCTCCTCTTTACCCCATTGGACTGCTGTAATCTTGTTTTATTTTACGCATCACTGATGGAGCAAAATGTTATTCTGCTACTTTGAGAACAAGAACAGACAGTTTTGTTGTTATCCTGCTTGTTGATGTTACTGTTTTCAGGATTCCTCCTTCGATTATCATCACGTCAGATCTGTTGGCCATCCCCAGCATATCAGTCTGCTTTGTTTTTCCGTTTGTGCACCTGCAGCTTTGCTCTAGTGTGGTGAAAGTCAGCCACTATTACTTTTATTCTAATGCAGCCATGATTAGAGCCTCTTCTCTGGGTGCTGAGAGGGCTTCTCTGTAACAGTCATTTCTTCAAACTGTTAGTGGTACATACCCAGCAGGGTTTAGACTTCCATGATGGTTCCTTCTCCTTCCCCACTCCCTCAGTGGGTCCCAGCTGTCTGAGATATTCACTTAGAAGTCCATCACTTTGGGCTTCACTGATGTAGTTCTGGATCTTTGTTTTATAATCCTGGATCGTATCTCTGATGTTCAAGCTGTCTTCATTCTAAGTGGACTGTTTGATGAGTCATCATCTGATGAGATACAGGCATAAAAACTGGGGGAAAAACGTCATGCATGCAGTCTTGTGCTTCACTTTTGTGGACAGGATGTTGGCAAGGATTTTTTTCCACAAATGTAAATAATTTAACAACCATGCAGAATCTTTTCTACACATTTACAAAGCTGATTTTTTGTATTAAATTATTTTGGTATGATGATAAAACTTGTCTATTTGGGTAAAATCCTCCTTGGACTGTCTGGAACCATCTTGTTTTGATATTAGTGGCTCAAGCTAATGCTGGATTGGACTCAATCTTTATGGTTTCTTGGTATGCATGTAATGCTGCATTCACATCTTCTGCCAGACATTCAGTATATACTTAACATTGTAGCCTTGGCAAAGAGCCACACAGAAACCAAGTATTTACTAAATTCAAAACACTCAATGTCGAGTCAGATGCCTTTCTTTCCAAGTTATCTGGTTTTTGAAAGAGGCCTTGGTACTCATCCTAGGATGGTGGTGAACATAGGTTTAACTGAGATTTGTCATGTAATGAACTGATTACAGATTATTTGCCATGATAACAATTTGCAATGCTGAAAAATAAGTTAATTTGAATGATTAATAATTTAAATAGTACACGATACTGTATTTTTCTGTAACTAACTTTTACCTGCACCTGTAAGAAAAAGTTAGAAAAGGATGTTCCAGAAGCTGGGACGGCACAAATAAAACACAGAAAGATAGCAGGATAATACAATAATACAGATTTACCTTTACTTTTAGATGGACTCTATTGTTTTATTAAAGCATTTAATGTTTAATGAAAGACATTTGCATATTTTACAACAACTTGCTATAAATAATTACTATTGAGGGTGTTCCTGGGGGACTCACAGTAGTTCATCTTCTGGGGATTTAAACCTACAAATTTACTTTACTTTTATCTTAAGATGGTTACTTAAATTTTAAAAATCAGTTTAGTATTTTCTTAAATAATTTTTTATGTACCTATTCATTTATTTTAAAGTTTTATTTTACGTTGTCCCATTTTTCTCTAGTATGTACCCCTGAATGGGCCTCGTATCAAGAATTTACTTGATCCGCCCCTGTTTTGAGGGCATGAAGACAAATGCTGGTTGGATTTTTAGTCTTTGAGCTGGCACACATTACAAGATTCTTCAAACTTTCACAGATTTGAAGACCACACACTTGAGGGTAACAAAAGACTGATCACATGAGATCTTTCTCTACTCTATCTGATTTTTATTCATTAAAACAATTATTGCATCCATTTCACAGATTAATCTTAGATTAATCTATTAGAATCAACTTTAATTTTGACAGCCCTGATTCAAAATCTCAAACTGTTTTGATAAATGTCAGCTATATCCATCTTACAGTGATCTGGCCCCCTGAAATTATTTTGGGACCACTGTGGGGATCCCCCACTTTGGGAAAGGCTGGTTAAACTTGACACCCAGTAGCTTCTGTGCTGAACAGAACACTCTGCATCCTCCTGGGCCCAGACTCAAGACATTGAGAGCTGAAGCTCTGGGGAAAGTGGAAACCAAGACATGTGAAAAATGAATCGGCTTCCTTCCTTGGCACCAGTGTAGCATTTACTGCAAAATGTCAGTAGTTTCACCAAAATGATCACAAACTACCAGTAATTATCACAACACACACTGCGTGTTCAACATCTCTCAGAACACACGACTTTCTGTGGCATAATAAACATGTCCATTATTTACAATCAGGGCTGTATATATATATATATATATATATATATATATATATATATATATTTCATTTCAAAATAAAATCCTTTAAAAGGTTAATCTCAAGTAGTTTTATATGCTTTATATTAATGACTTTTTAAAAAAAATTAAACCAGTTCATGCAGAATATAAAAGGCATTTATTATTCCGCATGAATTCCCTGGCCTTTTTCCTGCCACAGATTCATGGCCAACAAATGATTTATGTAAAACCACAGATAAGAAGAGTGGCATCCTAGTTTTCCCCCGTGTGGGCCAGGCCAGTTTGCAGCATGTTCAACACAGCAGACAGCTGGGAGTCCATGTGTCAGATGATTCCCGGGCATTGTTCTGGGCAACAAAGAGGTTAAGGTTTATCTGAGGTTGCGTCATTATGGAGGCCAAATGAAGCCTGACTTCGAAGGAGATGGCCTTCTTTTAATTCCTCCCTCTCTCCTCTTTCCTTCACCAACAGCTCTTTCAACATGTAGCCAGGCTTCAATAGGCCCAATAGTGTCAAATGCAACAGTCAAACAGCGAGTACTGCGTTGCCAGGTCAACTGATGTGATGAGAGAAATATTTGGGGCAGTTTAAATGATGGATATTATACAGTCAAGAGACAAAGAACATCTTTCATTTCTGGGTTAGTTAAAAAAATATTTAAAGAACAAAACGATACTCTGTAGTTAATTTGAGAAATAGTGAAGTTATATTACCCTGCGGTAATATTTATAATATCTTGATTTGTACATTGTGTCTGCGACTATTGGGTCCTATTCACCAAACCACTGATAAAGTTTGTTCTACTTCAGCCCCATTTCTGATCCCTCACACGTGTAAATAAGGACATGCGTTTTAAATGTTGTCACAAATCGCCTTCGTCATACATTTAAAATGCTCCAGGGTCATTAACCCTTAACAAACTAAGACATTGCTATGTTTGGTCCGCCTGGCCTCTCTGTCTATTAGTACATGTATTTTCTCAATCCTTTCATATACATTCAAGTAACTACATCCCAGTAAGCGGCGTGTTGGTGATATTATGGTTTCACCCTAACCTCGTCCGCCGCATATCCCTCGTTTCAGTGCGATAACTCAAACAATTTTTACAATTGGATTTTGATACTCAGTATACATGTTTAGGTCCCCAAGGGGAAGACCTGTATTGATTTTCATGATTTTGTGATTCGTGATTTCCCCGCCAGGTGGTGCTTTATGCACAAAAAAATTTCCAATCTTTGGCTACATCTTTAGAACTATTTGAAATTTCATTTTAATACTCAGTGAAATGGCCGTTTTTCCTGTCATGGACGAGGAGACTGGTTTCTTAGATTGAGAAGAATATAAATTTAATAAATGAAGGATAAAAGAAGTGAACATACATTAAACATTAAAACATGGAGTGAGACAATACATGAAAGACAGACAGACAAGATACAAGGTTATAACCCAGGGAGAATAATTTCAGAGATCTGTTGTGATACAGAAGTCCTAAAGTAATGTAGTGTTCAGAGATATACGTCTAGCTGTCGCTTCCGACTTGGACTGTAAAGAATTGTCAAAAACCTTTTCAAAGTCAAGAAGACACGTTCAAAAGGAACATCTAAAACCAATGAAGTATCTTGTTACCAGCAGGTCAGCTTTCATTCCACCAGTTTTTCCTTTAGACGCAGCAGAAACAGAGAAAAAGAGCAGAGAAAAATATGCTTCTGCATCACATTTGCTTCCTCTCCTCTACCATCACCCCTCAATGCATACTGACCAGCACAGCTGAAATAGTCTAAACAACCTGAAAGGAATTCAAACTGGGAGGGGTGGGGTTGACGAGTCAGAGACTTGGAGAGAAATGCACAGTCATGAGCAGCAGCTGGAGAGGGGGGGGCTCATCGGGTCAATCTGGCCTCCAGCAGGGAAATCACAAAGATGAGCCCACTGTCGGCATACGCCTGATCAGCACCGTGCGTAATTGCAAACGACACATGCCATTAACCAGCGCTGTCCAACAAGCTCATGTGCACGCAGGGAATTCAGGTGCACAACGGGACTGTGACGCTGAAACACTGCTGGCCTGAGAGAAGTTGTTTAAAAGACCAACACAGTTCAGTTACAGATATTTGAGGTTTGCAAACTGTGAACATAAAAAACTAATACATCAGCGTGATTTTCATTCCCTTTCCCTGCTAATGAGTTCAGCTTGGTCATTACAATCACTGGCAGCAGCTAAAAGTCAAACTTATTCAATACAATAACCACGCACAGTGCAGCTCATCCTGCAGATGCCACCTAGAGACAGGCAGCATCATGCTACAGAAAGCAGAGGGAAGGGGTGTGCCATCTTAGCTACCTTATGATTCAACTCCATTACGATTCAGGTGACACAATTTAATTATTAAATCAGGATTTTCCATGCATCTATTGTTCCTCTTGATGTTGTTTTCTTACTACGTGGCAGCATTTATGCTTTATTCTCCATTCAGTTGCCGTTCATTTAAGTAACCAAGCAAATTTATCTCCACTATTACTGTTAAATCATAAATAAATCTGACACATGTACAACATATTTTTCTCTGGAATCTTCACGGAGAATAAGTTACCAATAATTATCACCAACAAGTTCCTTTCACCTGGACTTGAGTTGTTGTCACATGTTTGTATTACTATTAGATTTTACTTTGGCTTTAAACAACTTCCACATGGAGTAAGTCTTGCCCAGGTCTTGTCTGTTCTCATGTCCATTAAAAAGAAAAACGTTTCCAAACACTAAACTTCAAAACATGATTAGTAAATCTTAGAACTAGCTGCAAGGCTAGCTGCTAGCTTCTTGATAACTGTTTGCTACACTCCACATGGCAAATAGCAAACTCCTCAGTAAGAAAAGTAGTAACTGGCTGTCCTAAAAGTGACTAGAAGTTGCTAAATGACATCATCACTTAATTTTATGATCAATGTAATACGTATAGTTGCAATGGATAATGCCACGAGACATAATGTTGTGGGAGAGGTAAAACATGAGCGTGGAGAACATGCAGACTGCACAGAAAAGTCACCGTGTAAACCTCCCCCCAGCGACCTTCTTACAGGGACACAGACATGCTAACCACTACACCACTGATTTTATACACAATATCTATGCATGTGTAGACAAAGACAACACAAATGCAGATTTCTGGGTTCTTCCTTTTTTAAATGAATCCTCTAAACGCCTGTTTGGATTGAAGACACAGTGGTACAACATAGTGGAGTTCTTTCTGCAGTTACATGTTTCCTTCTGTTATATTGCTCAGAGTTATGTTGTTTATGTCAATGACCTGGGTTTATATTTCCAAGTTTTACTCCTGCATCATCCTCAAATCCTCCAATGATGCTAAACTGGCACCGATTAGATTTTGAGCATTAGTTTCTATCTCCACCCTGGTATGGTCCCACTTTAAAGCCCGATTTTCTGCTCGGTCTGTTTCACACTCCTACAGCATGAAGCAATGAGCAAACCAAACCACAGGTGCATAACATTCCACCTCCACTTCTCAAGTCAGTGATGTCAGTGACAGGCGCTTGCCAATCCCACAGGAAGGCCTCACATGCGAAACACACAACCTTATTGTTAATCTACACACTGAAGTTCAGCAACATGTAGAAAAGATACCATCAGGAACTGCGATGCTCAGGTTGTAATATAAGGATGCAATGAGACTAAACAACTTTTCTCAGGTCAGAATTTGTTTAATCAGTTATTCAGACATCGATCTGGCACATTTTCCTCCACATTCATGAACACAAGATTCATCCGGCTCGTGCTGAAACAAGAATCGTCAACCCCGACTTAACATTAGTCGTCTTGCTGCAGCAAATCATGAATAATCCTGCAAAGTCTGGGTATGCAATTAATTTTCTCCTTGGACTGACTTTACCTTCAGTCTTCCACCAGATGGAAAGAGAATAAGACACAAGATAAGATGTGATGGATGAAACTCTTCTGATTCATGAAATGCCTGGACAAAAAAAAGGAATGAGAAATTCTACTTTAGAGATGCCAAAACAGGCATTTATGAAAAAGACGAAGGGGAAAATGTAGAGGGGGAAATTTCTAGTGCACTATAAATCTGATTCAAGACTTTTCTTTCTGACATCTTAAAGAAATAACAAAAGAATCTTGTACGAGACAGCATTTAAAGCACGAAATGTAGGACAGAAACAGAGAACAGACCAAAAACGTACAGCGTTACCGTGGCTACCGAGGTGTCAAACATGCATTTAATTATTTCTGTAACTATTTGGTAGTTTTCTGTACTACATATTGTGCATGAAGAGTGTGTTTGACCCAGGATCTTGCATCTGCTCATGGTGTGAACATGCATAGAAGCTCTGTCCACATGACAGCATGTGTCAGTACGACACAGCAGTGCTCGATGTGATACATTCAGACGGGGATCACTAATAGTCAGGGCACTAAATTTTGGGAGGTTGAAATGAAAACTTCTGGTGTAGTTTTCCTGACAGTGCATTTATTGACTGCATGCAGTGACGTTTACAAACTACTGCCAGGACACATGGCTGGTGAATGAATGCTGTGGCATCATTATAAGATGCATCTAATGAATCCTCCAGTTGAGTCTGATGGGTGTTTTCAACAAGACAGGACATAATATGGTTTCCTTAAAACTATTAATAATAAAAAGACACAGTTGTTGTGGATTTTTAATTATTAAAGACCACCCTGAGCAGGTGGATCTGGAAGTCTCAGGGGACATTTATGGAGCCATGTTCTTGTGGTTGAAGGGAACAGATCTGGTGTGTGTGCTGGATAATAGACCAGTAATAGAATTAAATCCATATTGACTTCTTAAATTAATTTTTTTTAAAAGTTGCATAATGTGCAATCAATCTGAATTATCTTGCTATTTATCTTTTTTAAAAAGAAGTTATTTAAAAGTTTAACAAAAACTATACTTTAATCTTAGATTTATTTTAATGAATAGCAGAAAACAACAGAAAAGCGGATTCTGTTGGAACGAGTTGGCACTCAGATGTTTATAAGACTTCTCCTGATTGTCGGATTTGTTCTCAACTCACAACAAAGTCAAGTTATGAAGAATTTGGTGAATCATATAATGTTTATACGCAAGATTCAATAAGCATACAATCATCATTTCTTCACTGAAAAAAAAAATCACACTGTCATTGGCAAATAAGTTACTGCACAAAGAAAAAGAGAAGACCAGAACAAGATTAATACTGGTTTTGCCTTACCAAATTGGAGGCACTGAGGCATCTGAAGGGGCTGCAGTTTGATTCTACTGTAAGTAATAAGTTACTTAAGTGGCAACCTTGATTTGCTCAGTTTTTTTGCACTTTGCAGGTACGTTTGCTGGCCAGTAGGAGGACAGGGATTTTCTTTTGTTTTTGCTCCTATAAAAACAAATGTGTTTGTCACAGCGGTTGGTGAGTGAAGCCCAATGCTGTTTCCACGGACAGGGAAGGAGGTTGACGACTAAAAGGAAAGCAAAAGATTCAGAAATCTGCAATTTTTAAATCAAATCAAATCAAATTTATTTATATAGCACTTTAAACAACCAAGGTTGAGGACAGAGTGCTTTACAAAAAATGG
>JBAMHX010000025.1:1105968-1116465 GCA_037177515.1 Pseudomugil tenellus | reverse complement strand
TGTAACCTAGATATTAAAATACGGTGGTCGACTGTGTCAAATGCAGCTGTAAGATCAAGTAAAACGAGAATAACATGATCACCAGAGTCACATGCCAAGATCATTTTTTTTTTTATTTTAACACGTTTTCCAGCTGAAGAAGATGCTTCTCATTAAAAAGATCAAACAACGACAATATTTTCTTTCAAGGAAAAGAAAAGTCTGAAAGGCAGCAAAACCTTGTGATTTACTGATCAGTTTGTTTCCTACTTAATTTTGCATCACAGAAAAGATAAATATTTTCCTAAATCTTGTTCTTGTTGATAATAATTCAAATAACCATCATAATAATCAAAAGACAATCCTTAAAATGCATTAAAAAGGTAGTTTTGAGAGCAAGAGTTGGGCACACTAGCACAACCCATGGAGATGTTAGTCTGACTAATCTGCATTCCTAATGGGAGTTACTGGTTACATTACATACCAGTCATTTAGCAGACGCTTTTCTCCAAAGCTACTATCTGAAAATAAGATCAACACAAGCACTAAATCAAACAGTAGAGGACATCATAGGTAAGTGCAGTCGAACTGCTGTAAGACTAGCTGGACACAGGTGTTGCCTTTAGTGCAGACACAGATTTTTGTTCCCAATGTCATTAGAACTCAATTTTCGCAAAGTGCTTGAAAAAATTTTTCCGAGTTAGTTGCGATAAATAGAAAATTATACTAAGTTCGGAAATGCTTCTTAAAGAGCTGCGTTTTTAGCCTGTTTTTGAAAGTAGACAAGGACTCTGCAGAGCGAACAGAGTTTGGCAGTTCGAGGAACAACCGAGGAGAAGATTCTCGCTTGTTATTTATCCTAATGTAGTGATGGTAATGATAGGCGTCTGTCTCTGGCTGAGCGTAACTGTCGAGAGGAATTGCAGTAGTTATTACGAGAAATGACCTGAGCCTGATATAAGAGCTGTGTTGTGTGTTCTGTCAGGTAGGGTCTTTATCTTTATTCATATTCACCATATATTTACAAATTTATCACATTTCATATAGGGTTCAGCTACTGACTATGTGTGAAGGAGCCATGTGTCCAAGGAAGCTTTCTCAAGTTTTTAGAAGGAAGTCTAAGTAAAGAATGACAGAGTAAGCCTAACCGAATTAGATGCTTAGAACGGCAAGAAGAAGAGCATGAGATTTCCATACATACCAAATATAAATACATGTAGCATAGATTTAGACACATTGATAAAACTGTTTTTTGGACGACAGTTAACATAAATGTGAGCCGAGGAGATTTTTTGTTTTAAAGTTGGAAATGGATCACACTTTCAATTTTTCCATCGAACCCATTCCAGATCTGTAGGCCCCTACATGCAATGCTTTGACTAGAACTAGTCAGATGTCTTTTTTGAACATTAATAAGAAATGTGTTTCTAGTATCATAAGCATGGAGAGGACTTCAGATTGGGATGAGGTCTGATCCTCCTGATGTTGTAGAAAGCAAATAGGCAAGTATGGGCAACCGAGGCAACATGGAGTTTGGAGGTTAGCTGGTCGTCCATCATGACACAGAGATTTCGGGTAGCAGATGTAGGTACAAGTGTGAGAGAGTCAAAGTTCACACTTATTGGCGGATGTAAGGAAGGACTGGCTGGACAGACTATGAGCTCCGTTTTAGAAAGATTTATCTGAAGGTGACGAGCCTTCATCCATGCAGACATATCAGCAAGACATTCTGATATTCTCATTGAGACGGATCTATCATCAGGTGGACAAGAGAGGAAAAGCTGAGTGTCATCTGCATAGCAGTGGTTGGAGAACCAATGGTTAGTGATTAGTGGACATTCTGACTGGTTTTTAACTTCACCAGAACCATCATCTGCCAATCAAATTAAAATATATTCAGACCCCAGACAATGATCAGGTAAATCCAAATGTTAATACAGAGCTGACTTCCCTCTTGACAGTTTGGCTCTGCTTAGCTCTTCTACCCCAATGTGGTGCGAAATCAGTTGCTACATTTTTTCCTCTGAGGATTTCTGCACTTCCCATCAGAATGAGTCAAAATTATAACGCTCTGGCACAACTCAGCACTGAACAAGCCCAAGATGCTCTTGTGTGATTAATTTTTTTTCCCTGTAATTAAAAATGGAGAACATTGAAGTAAAGGTAACGGAACAAAAGAACAAAAGCACCGTCTCCACCGCTGCACGGCTGCACCTGTGTCCAACTCGCTGACCAGCACTTAACTAGAATGCCGCCTCTTATTTGATCCAGATGTTTGCTCAGATGCAAGTCAGTTTAGAGACTGCTGGTAGAATATAACAGGAATGTTTTAAGGTAGTTGCGCACTTTAAAAATAAAATAAGAAAACCAAACTGGATTGCAACAAAGTATAAAAATAACTGAATATGATAAAAAAAAAAAGCTCATCCAAACTGGACATTCATAGGAATACTGCAACACAGATGTTGCAGATAGAGTGAGAAGACATTATTTATGGTTTGGGTAGCTGTGTTTTGTGGTATAAGTGGGTCTTTTTGACGTCATCTTGTCAGAGTGGCTCTTATGTTCAAACTATCCCAGAACTATAAATGGAATCCAGGGATAAGATCTCGTACCGGAGCTGCAACATGGCACAACTACCAATTTGTGGTCAGGCGGGATGAACGAGTCCTTCGTGCACTTCATAAATGATGACTTTCAGCTGAGGAGCTGTGGTCTGAGGACGGCACAGTTCTGGTGATCATATGGGAGTCTGTATTTCCCATGGAATTAGAAAGAATAGTGACAAATATGCATCACTAACTGAGGATCACACATTATCAAAGCTGCAGAATCAAGTGGAAAAGACACAATACTGATACCAGTAACACACCTGTTTAATACAATGCAGATAAAAACAGAATGCAATGACTTGCACATCTCATCAAGTCATTTTTATGATGTCCTGTTCTGGTCTTACGCAGGACTCTAGCTGCTCTACAGTCCTGGACCTTTGCTTTCACTATGTTCCAGATGTTTTGTACTGGTGAAAGGTAGACCAGTTCAGCTTCTGGACTTCTCCTGTGACGCCATGCTGTTGTGATGGATGCAGGATGTGGTTCAGCATTATGCTGAAAGGTTTCGCTGAAAGAGACGTCTGGATGGGAGCAGATGTTGCTTTAAATCGATGGAGCTTCACAGATGTGGAAGCTGCCCACATCTGCACTAATGCAACCCCATACCATCAGATGCAGCTTTTATTCTCCTCTTTACTCTACAGGACACGCCGTCCATGTTGTCCAGACAGAATTTCACATTTTCATCCAGCTTTCCACTCAGACCAGTTAAATGAGCTCTGGTGTGGAGAAGTCAGTGGTGTTTCCGGATCATGTTCACATCTGGCTTCTTTGCATGATGGAGCTTTAACCTGCGTTTGTGGATTTCAGGGTGAGCTGTGTTCACAGATGTGGATTTCTTTGTTTATGTGAGAATTTCCTGTCTGGTTTTATTGCAGAGCTGCCTGAGGAGCACAAGATCAGCAGCATCCAGTTTGACCTTCAGCCTCGTGCACGCAGACACTCATCCTGTTTCTTAAATCTATCTATAATATTATAGATGGTGGGGTCTTCATAATCTTCCACTGAGGACAATTTTTCCTAAATTGTTCCACAATTTTCTGGCTGTGTTTGTGTCAGATTGGTGAACCTCTTTTCATCTGAGAGACTCTACTTCCCATTCATCTTACTGAGCTGATGCTAATTAACCTAATTAGCTGTAAACTTCCCCTCCAGTTGCTTTGATTTGCACCAATTTTCCTGCCTTCATTTGCAACATTCACACATTTTTACATGTGTTCTCATCAAATTCAAGAATCTGATTCGTTGTTTATGTTATATCGAATAAAGTTTAGGTTGATCTGATTTGCATTATGTTTTATTTACATCTCACACAGAAACCTTCACTTCTTTGGAGTCTGGATTCTTTTTCTGCTTTATGACCCAAACAAGTTGGAGGGAAACCTCAAGAGAAGCGTTAACGCTGCTCAGCGCATCAGTCAGAGTTTATTAAACTGCTGTCAGCTGAAGCATCATAAACTTTTATCTGTACTCATTCTGACAGTTGTATTTATTGCTGTTTTACTTTAAATTTGTACTTTATTCACCTTAAATACACTCAGTTTTTTTCTAGATAAGCTAGATTTTGACTGAAACTCTCCTTCACAAGTTGCAGATTCATTCATGATCCTAAAACCAGTCGGATCAGTTCCTTTCTTTTCCCACCGTGATTGGCTGCCGTCCAGCTTCGGCTGTAAATGGATCGCGGGTGTTTGTCTCCACATAAAGTGATGTAGTCACATTAAAATGTTCCAGGCTGGCTGCATGCAGCCTCAGCTTCTGTCACTCATCTGTGGCAGGGGCCTACAGTAAGTGCTTGGAGGGGGCACAAGGCCCTTCAGCAATTGTCAAGATGTGTTACCATGACACTTAGCAGCCTGGTCACCCTGACAATGCTGCTTATCAGACAGCTAAAGATAAGCTGGCATCAGCGCGCTCTGATATAGTACAGGGAAAAAGTGACTGGTTCTGCTCCTCGTGGTTTAGGAATGTGCTCTGGTCAGGTCTTTGTGTCGAGTTGAGACAAAAACCAACCACAAAAATCAGACAGTTTCGCTGAGCCAGTGCTCTTCGTTCTCACTGTTCCACAAATGCCAGTCAACCCAGTCCCGCATGGGTGTGTGTGTGTTTACACACATCAAGCCAGTGTCAGGTTGTGCATCGTCGGGTAAAATGGTAAGTCTAGCATGTAAATATATCCAGAATCACCTTCGTTATTAGGAATGGCTCAATGGTGCACCAATGAGCAAATAAATGTTCAATAAAGAACTCTACTTTTTCCCGAAATCTAAGTGGGGAAAGATACAAAAACTCTGACTTCACTCGCTAAAGATGGCCGCTCACAAATCAACACCAAGCGATTCCATTAATAAACGTTCATTTTCATCTAAACGTGATGTTTTACGTATAAAAAACCACATCCTGTCCAACTTCTACCTGTACACTCATTTTGTAAGTTGTGTCTATTTTTTTTCTTAGTGAAGCTTATAAATTTCACTGAAACACAAACATCGCAACATAACATAAAGCAAATGTGTTTTGTGAGTTATTGTTTCAATTAAAAGTGTTATTTTATGGGACATAATGCATATGTAGAGACAGAGCGAAAACAAAACAAAACAAAGCGTTTCCATATTGGTAAACAAGAACAGGCTTCACTTAGAGGTAATCTCATTCCCAGATCCATCTTCAGACCTCCCAGTCAGCTTGAACGCACCATTTAAGCCTGAAACTCCCAACCAGTCAGTCCGAACTGAGCGTCCCTGCTCTGCCTGTAGGAAAAACCTGGCAGGTTTATACACATGCAGTCTGTGTTGGCAAAATAGGGAAGTCACGCTTCAATGACAAACCCTTCAAACACACAAGTTTTAACTGGAGATATGAACAATTACGGTACTTTATTTCACATTTAATTGCAGAATTAAATGTCTCTATTGATTAATTGTAAAGATTGCTTCACTTTGACCTGAGTTGGGTTCACGCTGTTCAGACAGTCCGTATGGGACCCATACATGACAAACAAAAAGTCTGATTTGAGTCTTTTTAGTTGGTTACTTCACTTTCTTTCTATATTCTTCAGTTGTGTTGGAATCAAAAGAAACAATCGTCTGATTTTACATATTTATTGTGTTGTGAAATGAATGAACATATATTAAAACCATAGTCTAATCCTGATTATTTCCCTTTAACTGGTCACAGATCAGCGGAGATGACCTGATGTCCCCTACGGACGCTGGAGAGCGTTTAGGCTTAAAATGGCTCCTGAAGAAGACAGCAGTTCATAATGAAGAGAGATGCCATTTGGCACACAGTCACAAGTGTCCTGCATGAGTCAGCGTCAAGCAGCTGGGACGGCCACTTGCTCACACACCTGTTACACAGCGAAGACGCAGCAACACACACGCAGCAGTGTTTTAAAAGCCATGCGAGGCATCATCTGTTGCTCCGAGTGTCCGAGTGGTTTGATCAGTTTGACCAGACATGGTCAACAAGCAGCTAATGAGAGTTTTAGTAAAAATGGAGAAGTGGGGGAGGGGGATGAGAAAGATGAAACATTCTTTTGTTTTCATTGTGGGCCGCAACTCGGCCAAAGCTATTGTTAACCGCAGTTTGAGTCAGAAAGACTCCAACAGCTGGAGTGAATTAGAGATTTTTCTTAAAGGGGACAGGCTTCAACCCAGGCTGCGTGTCTCATTTTCTTACTAAACCTACATACCTTATGAAGAATTAAAAAAAAAAAAAAAAAATCACACCCACACATTCAGTCAAGTTATTTTCACATTTTTTTTTAGCTTAATCAGCTTAATAAAAACATTATCAAAGCAACTAAAACTGCTGCTCTATAGCGTCCGTGTCTAACAGAATCGAGTAAAAGAAACGCAAAGCTCAGGCTCGCTTCATGGCACGTCCCTGCAGGGAAGGACGAGCAACACTAACAAAAACATGCTTAAAACAATCTCTCTGCCACTTTTATGCACAACAACAGAATCGGTTGGAGAAATGAGACTGCAACATAGCTGTGTAGGTTTCCTGCAAAATGCTGTTCAAAACCTTTAGATGGCCAAAGCATGTACAGAAATGATGCTCCATGAAACAGCTGGGGATTCAAATCAGTGCAGTTTGCAAATAAACAACTAAAACTTAACAATAGAAGTCAGGAAAAGGGATATTTAGAAATTATTATGGTGTGATAAACGTTACTGTTTCCTGCTTTATACACATTAATGGTGGAAACTGACTGAAAAATAATCTAATTAATTACAAATTTTGCAAAATAATTCAACTCAATTAATTGCATTAAAATATGTTTAGTCCGAAAACACGATTTTTCGGTTTAATGGTTTTCATTAGAAAGAAAAGGAAACATAATTAAAAGCAATGTTGGTCCTAAAAAACATTTTATTTCACTGCTACGTTGTGTGAACATTGATGTAATCTAACTTGAACATTTAGTCAGTTTGCTGCACGATGACGGCGGCTATCCCGCATGCACAGAAACTAATTTACAGGAACCATGTGGAAGAGTTACTGACATCTAGTGGTAAAGATGGGTATAGCAACCGCCTCAAACAGTTGTGAACGAACGGTGGCCATTAGTGGCCAAAATTCTTCCAGACATGTTTGTGGCCTTAGACTCCGCGACGGCTGTGTGCCGACTTCTTCTGTGGTTCTTTAAACAACGCTCTCCAATCAAACAAAGCTCCTATTGTAGCTTCAAAACCGAGACGTTTGTATGTTCAGAGACATCATGGTAAAAGCTTTGGCACAAATATGGCCACCGTCACGTATGTGGATGGCAACTAGATATAAATATCACATTCAAAGAGAGTAAAAAAAAAAATAAGTGATTAGATACCAACAGAACCAGATTTTTTGTTAGATGTTGCATTTTTACTGTAACTTTTAACTTTTTTTTTCCAACAAAGATGACATAATCTGCCATACTTTCCTGCTTCAGTACACTTCTTTGACTACTTATAAACACAGTAAAACAGATTATTTGCAACTTCATTTGGTGATCTGCCTGCCTGGTTTGGACACAATCTTTTATAAAGGATTTTTTTCAATGAACGAATCTTGCCAAATCAGGTTACATCTTTAACTGTGTGGCCAAGCTGGTGAGCAGCATGAGGAGGGGGGGGGGGGGGCAGGTGGTTACACTATCAAACTCAACACTTGTCCATCTCACCAACGCGCCTAATTTCAGAGCAAA
Source organism: Pseudomugil tenellus (assembly GCA_037177515.1). Taxonomy (NCBI): domain Eukaryota; kingdom Metazoa; phylum Chordata; class Actinopteri; order Atheriniformes; family Pseudomugilidae; genus Pseudomugil; species Pseudomugil tenellus. The sequence goes on along the minus strand of JBAMHX010000025.1, from coordinate 1,108,680 downwards.
TATTACATTTACAATTAGATTTAACTGCATTACGTCAGTTCAGAGTCGTCATAAAGACTGTCAAACAAGGGAGTGTGTCTCTCCCAGCTGATAAAAGTGCACAAGCTTGTGTGTTTGTGTGTGTGTGAGAGAGAGAGAATCACAAAGTGACATCAAATAAATACACCCCCCCGCCCCCAAAAGATAATCCCGCTAATGCAACGTGGGACTAGCAGCAACAGCAACTAGCGCCATTCCCACTCCACGCACGTCCCTAAAATGCAGCACAACTGGACCGTGCTGTTGCACGAGCGACCCCAGCGATGAGGCGCGCGCGGACAGAACACGCTGTCTGTTGGCAAACAGCTGGCACAGGAGCACTTTTTTTTTTAATTGCGATTTTGCGCAACATTTTCAGCCAACAGCATCAAGTGATAGTTTTCCTCCCAGCTGGTCTGCGCGATGCCTCCTTATCTGCTCTCCTGCCTTTTCATCATGTTGTCGCCCAACAAGCTCCGGTGTTTCTCCGTTTTAAAAAAGGATTAAACACATATGTTCTTACCTCATGGTCAGTGCGTTGTCAGGCCGAAAGTGTGTCAGATTCTTTGGGTAGCGAGAACGGGGGCGTTGTTTGTAGTTTCACCAAAAGTTCGCTGCTATGGGAGACATATGAATGGTGCTCTGGCGGTGTGACCAGATGGCTTGTTTGCGGGCAATCCAGCAAGGATATAAAAAGAAAAGGGAAAAAATAGGGCTTAAAAAAAGAAAGAGTCTAATCCAACATGTTCTAGAGCATCGCGGCTCCGCTTGTGGCGATGAGTCACTGGGAGGAAAGTGAAAAACCGCAGCGTTTTCCTTTTTTTCCCACTATTGTGCGATGCGGCGCTGTGCCACTCGGATAAGGTTCTGCTGCCACTGCCTGCTGGCTGCAACTTGTGCTGCGTTCAGGGCGCAACCGTAAACGCAACATTTTATTCTCCAGTTGAGGAAAAACTTCTATGTTTACAATATTAAATCCTTTTCACAAGACTTCAGGGAGAAAATATATTTAATTCAAGTGGGGTAACTTACACAACTTGATTATTTTAAAAATAAGACGTTTTTAGAAGTAATACTTTCTAAAGTTGGCTGTTGCCTAGTCTACTGTAAGAATATAATTTATTTAGCCTTTTATCATTCGAATAATTAGGTAATTATATATTTACCCGTAATTTCGAATCCATTCATTTGACAATTCAGACCCGTAAAGCAGCATGTTGACTTGTACTTGCTAGCTACTTCTTGATGCTGGTTTTTCCCAGTGTCGTGAATGCACCGCTAGACGCAGCGTGTAGGCCGGAGCACACACACGCAGTTCTCCTCAAACATCCGATTTTAACGTCTTGATCCGTGTGAGATGAGCTGAGAGCAATGGATTAAAATATTCCACCATCTGCGCTTTAAATTCATTGTTTTTATTTAAGTAAATACACCTTGTTTAATCTGTTTTTATATAAAAAAAAAAACATAAACCTGCAACAGAGACAGTAGTTTAAGTAGTTAAATGAAGATCCAGTAGCCCACTGAAATGATCACTTTTTTAATTTTAGGAAATATGATGCACTGATTTTAAAAAAAATAATAAAAATGTAATAAAAACAACAAATCCAAAACTTTGACTGCTATTAAGCTTCAATCTGCAGTTTTGAATGAAGGCCTTTTCACTCCGATGTGTGCTGTTTTAAATGTGTTTCTGGCATTAGAGGTCACACCCTGTGTGTGTTGGTGTGTCAGACAGAGGTGGTCACTATCGGTGTGTGTGTGTTAAGTTAGTGTGGGGGAACAAATTGGACTGATGTAAAATTATTGACCCTTGACCCCATCAGCAAACGCACTAAACAGAGGTGATCATCTAGGTAAACAGCATGACTATTATCATAAGCACCATTATCTTTCTGGTTATGTTTGTTTAACTTTTGTTAGTTTTTTCCCCTGATATTCTGAAATGAAATGAATTTTTTTTTAAAACTTAACATATTTTGATATCCTCTAAAGGAAATTGTTTATTTTTGAAGGTTTATTTTTCTTTTTTTTTAAAAATGTGCATAAAATAATTACATGTTTTTTCTTTATTAAAAAATGTATTAATCTTATTTTGATTTAAAATATTACTATTTTCATTTATCCAAACACAGTTATATAGTATGAGTAAATCATTGATGGTGTTTTATTACTTGGATTTATATTTAACTGTTTCATCACTTGAATATTGATGATTTAAATGTAAATGAACAGAATGTATTGTTTATGTTTAAGTTCTTTATTTATTTGAACCTATTTTCTTTTTTCATACATTATTTATTAAAAATATAACTTTATTATTTACATTGCATTTTTAAGTGTTAGAGGAACTACAAGTGGGGGCCATGCAACATCATCACATCTTTGTAATGGCTGAGTTGAAGTGAACCCAGTACAATGAGGCATTTTTCACAGCATAAATGAAAATATATTCTTCACAGCTGTCTTAAATGCTTCATGTTTAAAAGTCAAAAGCAATATTTCTTTATTCAAATTCTGGGAATTAATTTGTTCCAAAAAAGCTGTTGTCATGGATCAATAACCAGTGATGAATGGATTACCCAGGTTTCCACCACCTGTTATAATGATGTGTAGTGTGCCAAGAGTACCATCTGGTGTTTCACTTTATATTGTTTCATCATTATATCATTATTAGACACCTGCTTACAGAAG
>JBAMHX010000025.1:1088546-1100075 GCA_037177515.1 Pseudomugil tenellus | reverse complement strand
ACCTGCTTCCAAATAGATTCACAACTAAACTTAGTTTCAAATCACCATGTTTCTATATGGAAACATTTGGGCTTCTGCATTTGACATGTCTGCTAAGTAAACAGCCAGGCAGAGCCGTAGCGTGCAAGATAAGTTTCACACTAGTCCACATTTAAGTCAACAAACATTTCACTTTGTTTTTTAATGCTCTGTGAAGAACTTTCTGATATGGAGATTTTAACTTCACTTCGTGTTGCCCACCAGAAGGACTGCAGCAGCTGCTTGGCTGGAACAGGACTTTCAGGAAGTGGATCCTTTGATTGATGGTGTTTTTGTTTTCCATGTTTGTCGTTATCCGAGTGAAGAGCCAGAAACTACAAGTCAGTGACTTTTTCCATCTTTCTCTTCCTTAACTTTACAATTCTGTTCCAGGTTTTTGTGCTGTGTTGTTGAGGACCTGCTCGTTGATTTTGCATCGTTCCCTGTGATGAGCCAGCGTTCTGTCATCCACAAACGTCAGCATGAAGTCACATGGGTGGTTTAGTGTCAGTATTTAGACAAGGCAAGTTTTAGATCCATCCCTTCTCCAACACACCTTCTGCATGTCACCCAGCTCTGCATTCAGAATTAGGGTTACAGGTCCTTAATGGCCACAGTCCTGCAGGGCTTCCATGTATCCCTCCTCCAACATGCCTGATTCAAATTGGTCATTGTGCAGATTTTCATTGATTGTCGATCCTCACAACAGGATTAACATTCTCATAACAAATAAAATAGGAAGAGAAACAACAAAAACTTTCTACTAAGTGAGGTGGAACTGCATCCTCTGGCAAGCAGACTAGTTACTGACGTTAAAACTCGTCTTTCTGAATTTAAAGCTTCACTACATCTCATTTCAGTGGAGTTTCTACATGCTGATCTGATGATTTTGTGTTTTTCATGTATTTCATTGTTTTATTGTGTGCTGTGTTTTATGTCATTTAAGGGTGTCTACTTGAGCAACCAGCTTTTAAAAATGTTTTTAATGCGCCCAGATTTAAAAATAAAGAAAAATGTGAGTACTTATATTTATTAAAATGTAGATTAAACATAATCAATTCTTTTACAAACCTAATAAACTGGACATGAACAGCACATGAGATGAACTTTTCCTGGTTGTCCTCAGGAACACGCCTTTCTCCAAAACGCATGCGCAGTTTTGAAGCCTCGGCTCTTCTTGATATAAATTTGGGTTTTAAGGGAATAATAAACCTCTACAGCCACCTGTCGTCCGACTTGAAGAATGTCAGTTTTGACCATCGGTTGTGACACCATTCTCCACTGTTGTAGGCGGCGCAGCGAAGTTTAGGAAACTAAAAAAAACCGCAAAGGAACTAGCCTACTTCCAGAGTCCTGGTCTGGGTCTTCTTGGTCTTCTTCCTTCTGACTGGCAATAATTCTGGTAAAGTTTCACATACTTTTCGTGTTTTGCATACATGTGTGCATTTTGTAGCTAAACGTAGTTATGTAACCATGGTAGCTGCGCGCGCTGTTGAAGGTTTTTCCATAATGCGCGATTTGAATAAATCAACTTTGATCTGCAAATGACGCAGAAACGTTGAATAAGTGCAGTTGTGCCACAATACCACGCAAACAGCTGTATTATTGGTAAATAACTGATTTACAGCGCTTTTTTTTTTTTTTTTACCGGAGTCGTGGGGTTTTATGTCATTACTGCACTAACTTGAGTGGGCGAAGGGGCACGAAGCTGAAGTTGGCTTCGCATTGGTGATGTGAATACATTCCTAGACCAGTTTCTGATTTGAAAAAGATACAAGATATAAAATGAATATTTTGCACAACATGCAGACTGACTACTACACTTTCTGATTTGTGATTTTTTATTTAACTTGTAAAACTTTTGGGGCATTTAGATCATATTGATCCAGGCCCTACTGAGAACTATGAGCAACAGGATGTTCAAATATACACTGAATTATTTTATGGACATTACAGATTAAACTATGACACTGTATGTAATTGATTAAACTTTTATTTCATTTTTGAAAATGCAAATACACGATTTTATTGTTTTTTAATGAGGTTCTCCTAAAAAACAAACAAAAAAAAACACACTATTCAATTAATTAAACTTCTTTTTAATTTGTGAAAATAAGTGATTTTATTATTTTTTTTAATGAGGTCCTGCTTAAAAAACAACAAAATATGACAATGTATTTAATTAATTAAACTTTTATTTCATTTGTGAAAATATGTGATTTTATTGTTGTTGTTTTTTTAAGTATGTTTAGTGCTGGACTAAATCTATCTACACCAGTGGTCCGGTAGTCAGAGGAGTCTCTACAGATGTCACAGCATTATATCGGAGTTATGTTAGAGAACCTACATCCTCTGAGTTTCAGTGCGACTTGTGTTAACTGACGCTAAAATGCCTGGACTCCATTCGGAGCACAAAACATACAAGTTGAAAGGGATCTGAGTGGAAAAAGCTTCGTCATGCAGCTCTCAACTTTGCTCTTTAATCCTTCCCACTGGTCACAAACAAAAGCACGCTGTTGTTCCAGTGCTGCTTATTTTTCTGCACTCATAACTGATTAAAGCCTCGTGACCCAGATTCGCTTTGCATCACAGACTGTGTATCATGTTGTAAAGTGCAGGGCAGCAGATTTTATTGTCACTTTCTGGATGTGCGGTCATATTAAGTCATTAATTATTTTACATCCAGTCTGTCCATTCTCTGACCTGGATATTAACTCGTTTTCAGACCAGTTTCATAAACCCTAGCGATGGTTGTGTGTGAAATCGCAGAACTTTAGCAGTTTCTGACGCTTAGAGTTGCAAGTTGGAACCAAAGTTGTGTTAATAAGCCTAATTTATTTCTGCAGCTTGCCCTGAATTGTTGGACTGTTTGTCGTATTGTTGCATGCATAGATCACGTACACAAGCTTACATTTATTATATTAAAATGTAATTAAATTTACCAATCTGTTCGTCTGAATCAAGTATTTCTGTACTTTTATGTAGTGAAACGGTGACTCTGTCTACATCTTTTTTCAGACACATCATCATGTTTACGGAGATGTTCGTTGCCGTGGTGATCGGAGGACTGATTTACTTCCTGGTTCAGAGGAGCAAAACCCAAGTTCTGCTGACAGAAGATGGCTGGTGGAGGACAGGAGATCCCAGTGATGAAGACGTCACAGTCCGGCCGTTTAAAGTCACCATCAGTGATGAAGAGCTGCAGGTTAGTTCCTCTCTCAGTTTTTCAGGATTTAGACTCCATCCACACATACATTATCATATTTTCTTCTCTGTCAGGACCTGTACCTGAGGATAGATCACACCCGTCCTGTTCCGTCACTGGAGGACAGCCAGTTTAATTACGGCTTCAACTCCCAGTACTTGCAGAAAGTGGTTTCTTACTGGAGGAATGACTTTGACTGGAGAAAACAAGTGGACAAACTAAACCAGTACCCTCATTTTAAAACCACTATTGAAGGTGAGACGGTGGTCGCGTGTGGAGAAGAAATGGTTAACTCTTAATGGATTCTTGCTTTGTGACTTTCATCCAGGTATTAACATCCACTATGTGCACGTGAAGCCCGCCAAGGTGCCTGAGGGGACGAGTGCTATTCCCTTGATAATGGTTCACGGCTGGCCCGGTTCCTTCTATGAGTTTTATGGGTTGATCCCGTTGTTAACACAGCCGTCCAACCCTGAGGACGTGGTGTTTGAGGTGGTGTGTCCTTCCATACCAGGGTATGGCTTCTCGGAAGCACCGCAGAAGAAAGGTGAGCTGGAAAGCACCGAACTGGGAGAACACGCTGGTGGTAGGGCTGGGTGACATGGCTTAAAGTAAAATCTCCGATTTTTTTAAAACCAAATCCGATTTTAATCCGATTTTTTTTCTCCTACTGTAAAAAAAATAAAATACAAATGACAAAAAGGCTTTTTAGTTTTAGTCCACGTCCGTGATGGCTTTCCATCGTGTCCCAGTCTTCTCATAGGGGACAGAATGTGAACATAATTCCCCTACTGGTGGGGTTTTGTAGGCTGTTGCTGTTTTGAACATGTCATAGCAGCATTACTCCCACTCCGCTGAGTGCCTCTGTTTCAGGCGTTGAAATAAATTTGTTCTGCTCCCACCTTTGGTTGCAACAGCACTTTAACAGATTTTGCAATGAGGCATTTTTTGTTCCAAATTCATGTTTGCAAAACCAAACCAGTTCTAAATAATAAAGGAAACTGGCCTTTTGTGGGAACAAGCTTTTCTTTGCTGCCATGTTGATGCGTTTATGCAAAATTTGTGGTAAGTCAGAAGAAGTACGTTGATATAAGGAAGCCCAAAAGGTGCTGGGGAGGCAAAACAAATGTAGATTTTCATAAAAATAAATCTTCATAAACAAAAAATGTAAATTAATCAATTAAATAGATTAATTGCCCAGCCCTAGCTGGTGGTTTAAATAAAAAATGGTACAAAGGAACAAAACTAAAGTCATGATAACTTAACCAAAAACTAACTTGAAACAAAAGAGCGTAGACTCTGCTAAGAAAGGGGTTTTTACTGTCTGAACTGAGCAGAAACGTGCATATTTTTTATACGAGTGCTGCTGAGCCAAGTCACAGGAAACTCAAGTTCAAGACATTCCTGTGCTGCTGCTACAGCAGGGGTGCCCAAATATGGTTCTCAGGAACCTTTACGTACATTTCCTCTCCAACACACCTGAAACAAGCAGCTGCAGCTCTGCAGAGGCCTGCTTCATCGGATTCAGCTGTGTTGGACATGAGTTGAAGCATGGACCCATGTCCCTTTCAGCCTAATGTCTCCTGATGGGACACACTGCGACCTGCTTCTCCGTTCAGGAGAAATTAATGACCTGTTTGTTCATAAAGCTGCTTTTTGATTTAAAGCTCATTATGTGATTATTTCTAACTAAGTAAACACTTTAAAAATGAGGAAAATCAGCTGCACATCTTTATTATTATTTTGTTTTCAGGCATGTTTTTAGTATTTTCCCTTGTCTGTCTGCTTGCATGACATATGCCTGCAAAGTAAGGCTAGCTGGTCATTTGACAATCCAACCATTTTTCGTGCTTTATCAGTAGATATTTAGTGAACGAGTCCTTATGTAAGAATGACACCGCATCATGCTGAGCTGAATTCAGAATATTTTGGGAAATGTTTTACTCAACCTAACGTGGTTCTAACTCTGTTCACAGGCTTTGACTCGGTTTGTGCAGCACGCATCTTCCTCAAGCTGATGAAGCGCCTGGGCTTCCAGCAGTTCTACGCCCACGGAGGAGACTGGGGATGGCTGGTCACCACCAACATGGCTCAGCTGGAGCCCAAGTGAGACGCAACACCTTCCTCCATTACTGCACGGGGTGTTTATTTAGCCATACGACCGCAGATTCAGCGCATGAGCTACTTTTGCAGTGGATTTGTAAAGTTGTCTGGTTGAGCAAGCGGCTACTGTAGAGACCCTGAAGCTCGTTCACATCTTTCTCGGTGGGTAATTTAAATTCACGTCTTCACATTTTTGTTTGATGCTCCAGGACTGTTAAAGGCCTGCACGTAAACTTTGCTCCACCTTCCAAGCCGGGCTTGACTATGACTTTATCCATCCTGCTCGGCCGTCGCTTCCCTTCGCTGTTCGGCTTTTCTGAAACAGATGTTCAGCGTCTGTATCCGTGCATGGAGAATCTGGTGGTGGAATCCATTAAAGAGTCTGGCTACATGCACATCCAGGCCACCAAACCGGACACAGTGGGTAAGAACCAGGCCTTCAGCAGCACCACCCAGTTCATGCCTAATGTTATTACCTGATTCTATGCCCCCTCTCCTCCTTCAGGTCGGGGGCTGAATGACTCACCGGTGGGTCTGGCTGCCTACATTCTGGAGAAGTTCTCCACATGGACAAGCAAAGAGTTCAGGAACCTGGAGGATGGTGGACTTACCAGGTACAAACAGAAAAAACACCAACTAAGAGATAATTCAAACCTCCATGAAAGCTATAGAAGCAAAAATAGTATTTTATTATTATTATTATTATTATTATTATTATTATTAAGGCAAGGTCATGATCTGTGTCACAGGAAGTTTTCTCTCGATGACCTGCTGACTAATGTGATGATCTACTGGACATCTGGGTGCATCATCTCGTCCATGAGGTTCTACAAGGAAAACTTTGGAAAAGGTCTAAACCAGCCCCACGCTAAGTGAGTGCTAGCCTGTTAGCATTCTCTGCTATTTAATACAGGCCCAGAAACGTTTCGGACACTGTGTGATATTAAAACACAATTCAATGATTTGTAAATCTTATCAAGACATATTTTATTCCCAATAGACATTAAACTTATCAGATGTTGAAACTGAGACATTTCGCCATGAGCTCATTTTGAATCAACAGTATCACGACTGGGTTTTAAAAAGAGCATTACAAAGAAGCACAATGTCCAGGCTACTAAGAGGAACAGAGTTTGAGCAATCTGGGTCTAAAATTGTGGAATAAGTTCAGCAAAATGTTCCAAGTTGTGAAGAGTGAGACGTGAATTAATGAATTAAAACGATCGTGATTTGGGACACAGCTAATGTTATGAATGATTGAGATCACTGACAAAAGATGGCCGCCAAGTGAGCCCGTCTGACTCCAGAGGCCAACAGCGCAGAAGAGGTATCTAGTGTTTATGTTAGAGCTGCAGCCTGTGATGTGGAGCTGTACCAAGTTGTACCGTGTTGGCCAAAGGAAAAATTTAACTGCAGTAGCCAAAGAGAGAAGCACGTACATGGGTTTTGACCAAAGTTTGCCAAATTAAACAACTATACAACAAAGTACCAAAAATAATGGCTCTTAGAGCCCAATTTAGACAGTTTATCAGCAAAAAAAGGAGTTTGGGGGTTAGTTACATCGTAATTGGTTGTTGGATCTATTTATTTGAGTCAGGTGTGTTAAAGCAATGGTACGCTTAAAGGATAGCAAACAGGAGGAGTGTCTGCGTGCACGAGGTCAAAGGTCAAACTGGATGCTACTGATCTTGTGCTCCTCAGGCAGCTCTGCACTAAAACCAGACAGGAAATTACCGCATAAACAAAGAAATCCACATCTGTGAACACAGCTCACCCTGAAATCCACAAACGCAGGTTAAAGCTCCATCATGCAAAGAAGCCAGATGTGAACATGATCCGGAAACACCACTGACTTCTCCACACCAGAAAGCTGGATGAAAATGTGAAATTCTGTCTGGACAGCATGGACGGCGTGTCCTGCAGAGTAAAGAGGAGAATAAAAGCTGCATCTCTGATGGTATAAGGGTTGCATTAGTGCAGATGTGGCAGCTTCCACATCTGTGAAGCTCCATCAATGCTGAAAAGTACACAAAGGTTTTAGAGCAACATCTGCTCCCATCCAGACGTCTCTTTCAGGGAAACCTTTCAGTATAATGCTGAACCACATCCTGCATCCATCACAACAGCATGGCGTCACAGGAGAAGTCCAGATGCTGAACTGGTCTTTCTGCAGTCCAGACCTTTCACCAGTACAAAACATCTGGAGCATCATGAAAGCAAAGATCCAGCAACAAGATCCAGGACTGTAGAGCAGCTAGAGTCCTGCTTCAGACCAGAACAGGACAAGACTGCTCTCCTAAAACTCTCCTCACTTCCCAGATGTTTACAGGCAGATGTTAAAAGAAGAGAAGATGCTAACAAAGCTAAACATCATCCTGGAAACACTTTTTACAGATGTGCTGCTGTATCAGATTTACCATCAGCTCATATTTTCCATGAAACAGTAAAAATGTCTCAGGTTCAACGTCTGATATGTAATTTATGTTTTTTTGGGGGTAAAATATGGAGTGAGGAAACGTTTCAGTGTTTGCATTCTGATTTATTTACATTTTACAAAGTGATCCGACTTTTTTGTTCCTCAGAGTCCGTCAAATAGTTTTCTTCTCTCCATTACATTGAAACTGATGTTGAGGATGACGAGCGCTGGTTATTGAGCATTAATGGATTTCTGAATTTGAGCAGAATGACAGTTCAAACGGCTTATTTTTTTCTTTAACAGTGCATATCTGCAATCAGTTTCTTCCTTGATCCAAAACAAATCGCCTTCTCTTCCAGGATCCCCGTCTACGTCCCCACTGGCTTTGCCTGCTTTCCCAACGAGCTGATGCACACACCCAAGCTATGGGTCAAACAGAAATACCACAAGCTCGTCACATTTACTTCCATGGCCCGCGGCGGCCATTTTGCTGCCATGGAAGAACCCCAGCTGATGGCGGAAGACATTCAGAAGTTCACAAAAATGGTTGAGACAAATAAACGGTAGAAGGTCCTATCATTCCCACAGGAGAAGAGATTACGCTGAAAATCATGCAGAGCAAACTAAATGCATCTTTAAATCATTTTCCTTAAACATTTGTTTTTTTTCCATAACTGATGACGATCTAACCTGTTTGAAATCTGCCCCCCCCCCCAAACCCTTTTCAGATCAAACATTTGTACTGCAGACTGTGTCACTATTATTGTAAAGATTTTAATATGTTTTCAAGGGTCATAAAGGTCATCCAGCCTCCCCCTCAGTTGTTTTTAGTCCCTTTTGATTCAAGTTTAAATGCCTACCAGCTGCCCCCCCACACCATTTCAGTCCAAATCCTACCAGTTCGACGCAAAAGCGTGGAGCTTGCCTGAACTACATTGATTGGTCAGAATTAGTTGATAGTTGTTTAACGCTACAGGTGAAGAAAAGATGCACATTACTGGATGTCCACCGTTCTGTTTGGTATTAATCTTCTTCTTCATTTAAGAAAAGTGTTGCGCTGCTATTACGTAGCTGACACCGCTATCGCTATCCGTTCGACATGCAAAGACTGGGGCGTATGAGCTCAAGTCAGTATTACGAATATTACAAACAGGTTATTGCAATTAAAAAGAAATAATTTCAGTATTATTTTAATTTTAGCGCTCATGATTAACTGAAACATTTAGTTGCAAATGTGTTCATAATATAAGTACAGAGCGGGTATTGAAAAAGTTTAAATATATTTAAGAAATTTTAAATTTCAAACAACTCAAATAAATGACATGAGCAGGATTATATCAAATATTGAGTCTGAATGTTTGTTTTAAATCATTTAGAATTTATTACCCAAAACAAGTAAAAATGAATCCATTGCGCATTCTCCCGCACTGATAAATAATAAGAGGAAGTGGATTTGGTTCCCTTAGTGCAAGTATTTGCAGCTAAAGTAGCCAGTTTATTTAATCCAGTATGGATATAGGAAGGGGCAGTAAAGGAATAATCCTCTGATTGGTCAATATTCTTGTATGATACAGCTAATCGTTGAAACTTTGGACAACTTATAAACTGTTGTATTTTTAAATTGAAGTAAAAATACAACTTTTAGCAGCACAAACCAATGTAGTAATTAGTTAGATTTGAAGAATGACTCAACTCAGGTGATGGTGTCCAGCTCAACACTGGATCTGCTCTCACCAGACTGGTGGGAACGGAACCGTGAAGGTTTGTTTTCTCCTGGTTTTGCAACAAAGTGTTCAGATGCAGACTGCAACTCCAGCAGTTAAGGTCTTCCATTACAGGTTTACGATTTTTTCTGCAAAATGTATTAGTTTAAAACCAGGAGAGCAAGGAAGTTAAAACCATGCCAGTTTTCTGTGTGGGGAATGTGTGAGTGCTGGATATGGATCATTAGTTTCCCTGCTGCATCACACCTGACTTACATCAGGGGGTTATTAGCAGACTTTTGTTGAGTTTGATGTCAAGTTTTGCACATGTCTGCTACTTAAGTCTGATATGAGTCAGGTGTGTTGCAGCAGGTAAACTCACAACACGGATGGTGGCACTCGGAGTTGCTCACCACTACAGTAAATCATGAAAATGTTGAAATATTAAGTTTTTTTTTTTTTTTAATTTTTTTTATTTTAAAAAGATCTCTGGTCTTGTATTAGTTCTCAACTTGTACACATTTACCAACAGAAAGCATGTCATTAAGATGCGGTATGTTGTGTGCTGTCACATCCGGCTGCATTATTTGAATCACAAGCCCACTGCCAGCTGCAGATGGAACATCAGGGGGCACTGAAGGCTCGTTTAACATCTCTGGTTGCTTTATGGTATTTTAAACAGCTTATATCCCTGTTTAACTGCTTTGATCCATATTTAGTGTGTGAACAATGAACAGAGCTTTGTGATGAGGTCATGGCTCAAAACAACGGGTGTGAAATCTGATAAATTAATTGTAAAATAGGATGTAATTGGTGCATCTATAAGAGTTGATAAGCAGCATCTATAAACAGGAAAAAGACATTTTAACCTCACTAGTGTGTGAAATAAAGCAGGCACTTGGGTGTAAAACTACCGAGTAAATAAATTTCAGGTATATATTATACTTTTGCATTTGGGTTTTGAAAGTATTTGTACATTTTTTTCATAATTAACTTGATATATGAACATATTTCTTATTTGTATATCCATTTTATATCATCCATATAATATAGATCAGGAGAGTCAAAGTTCAGTCCTTGACATCTACCATCTTTCAACCTTTAGATGCATCCCTTCTCCAATACACCTGAATCAAATGAATGACTTGTTTAGCAGGCCTCTGCAGAGGTGGATGACATGCAGATTAGTGAATCAAGTCATTTAATTCAGGTGTGTTGAATATGGGTTGTGTCTAAACATTGCAGGATCGTAGATCTTGAGGACTGGGCTTCGGCATCCCTGATATAGATTATAAAACAATTTGTAAGACTTTCATGGAATCATTTAGCATAGCTTTAGTTACCAAGGTCCTGTCTGAGCACCTTTATTGTTCATTTACTGCTTCAGAGTGAAAATATTGGTTGTTGTGGAGTCCTTAATACACATTGAAAAGTGAATATGACCTGGTTTTCCTACATTTGCTAAAAGCTAATCTAGTGCTAGCATATAACTAGATTAGTACTGCTATGTAGCTTTATGCTAACATCAAGCTTACATGATGACAATTACTTGCACAGGGACAAATATCTTCCCCAACCCACAACCATCTATTAATAAATAAGTCTGTTTTGACTATAATTTAATACTGTAAGTTAGGTAGAGGCTTAAAAAATCTGATGTAGATCTCAACTGAATTCATGAACTCTTAGGTATCTTGTAAGTCATAACCTATATGCTACAGCAGAATTATGTCATATAACAAGGCCTATGCCGTCAGAGGTGAAGTCTAAAATTATATCCATGAATGCCCCAAATCCGCTGCAGCAAAAGCCAGACTAAATACATTTACATGATGGTTCTTGGTGAGTGGTCCAAACTCTGATCACCAAAGAAAGTACTTTCTGCACTCCAGAGAACTATTAATCACCTGAAATATCAACTAGGGGGTCCTGTCAGATTTCAGATTGGGCCAGAGCCTCCCTGCCCCCTCCTCGCTAATTCCGCCCTTGGTTTCGTTTACTAGCCTGGAAGTGGTTTTTGTTTTTTTAAAGGTTTTTGAGCTAGGTTTCAGGCTAGGTTTCAGTAATTAGTGCTAATCTAAATT
>JBAMHX010000025.1:1074993-1086030 GCA_037177515.1 Pseudomugil tenellus | reverse complement strand
TAGAAACAACCAGAACCTTCATGATCCAAACACAGCAGTTATAAGAGACACATTGGCAGTTTTTCTTTAGAGCTGGAATAACATTTCAAATGTAAGACATGATGTGTGATTTAGACTGTAGCTCCCAAGTTTGTTGGCTTTGTTTTTATCCCACAGCGATGAGACAGACATCTTTGTAATCAGAAGCTCTGAAGGGGACGCTGTTATTTTTGTGTTTTTGTTACTTTCCCAAAAGATTGCTTGTGGTTTGGTTGGGATGCCAGTTCAAAAAGAGTTTCTACTTTTCATTTTTACATGCTGCATGTCAGCATCGCTGCTTCCTTTTCTGTATGTATCTCATACTTCCTTCTATAATCAGTATACGGTCTGTGGATGAGCTCAACATGCACTCTTTTCTGTCCATTTTGACACGAGACAAAGAAGATATAAAGAGCTGAACAGAAATGTCAGGTTTGACGTCTGGTTTTATGCATCAGTTGCAGACTGTGTGCGGACCCAGTTCGATCTCTGCATCCGGCTGTGGGTCTGTGGTCCATGCCAGGGTGCTGAGGAATCAGCACTCACCAGAAAACGCAGCTCGAGAGAGGAGTCGTGTGCGCAACCTGCGGCAAGCTTTCCACAGTTTGCAGGTACACACAGGTTTTTTTTCCATTATTATTATTTTAACTGGAAATGCAAATCCAAGTTAAAAACACCAATCTATCTACAGGCAGCTTTACCTTCAGTCCCACCTGACACCAAACTCTCCAAGCTGGATGTTTTGGTTCTGGCTACTAACTATATAGCTTACCTGACAGAGACCCTGGACCAGGGAGGGACAACAGCTGATCACTCTCTGCCCTCCAGGCCTGGAGGATACCTGCATCCTGTTAAGGTGAGGGACAGACAACTACGTAAGCTGCTGTCTGTTTTTTTTTTTTTTTTGTCACCCATTTTTTAAGAAGGTAAACAAAAAAGAAAGCTAATTCTTCTGACAAATATGAAATGATTCAACACTGTATTCAGCTGAAACTGGAAGAAAGAACATTTAAAGTGACAGAGATCGCAACAACTTTCTGTGAAACGGAAAGAGACAAGTTTCAAACACCGTTGTCTCACCTTTTCTGTCAAGTCGACACATCGACACCAGCGTAGTAAAGAGTACTCTGTCCGATTCGGCAGGCATTTCCCCAAAGTTACAGGCAAGAACCTGTCCAGTATGAGAGGAGAGACATCAAGGTATCCATCTACAAGTTTTCTACAAGTTACTTCATGTATTTCCTGGATGGCCTGTGTGCTTTCACACTGTAAGTGAACTGCACCAGCGCTAACTTACAAGTTATTCCAAACCTGTGGTTTCCTTCAGATTTAAAATGTCCACCACCAGAGTGTAAACAATGAGAATCTCCCATTCCACTGCATTCCTGCTCTCTTTGATTGAAATCTGGTGACTGTGGAGGACATTGGAGTACAGTGAATCATTGTCATGATGAAGAAAGCAGATGGAAATAATGTGTCCATCATGATGCTACACTGTGCTCATAAAGGGATGGACATGGTCAGCAACAAGAAGTCAGGACGGATCCATATTTTCATGATGTTTCCATGAAATTCTGATTCTTCCATCTGAATGTGGAGCTGAAATGGAGACTCATCAGACCAGTAACATTTTCCATCTTCTATTGTCCAGTTCTGGTGAGTCTGTGTGAATTGTAGCCTCAGTTTCCTGTTCTTACTGACAGGAGAGACACCCGGTGTGTCTTCTGCTGCTGTAGAACATCTGCTTCAAGGTTGGACGTGTTGTGTGATCAGATATTCTGCATATCTTGCTTGGAACCAGTGCTGATTTGACTTCCTGTTGACTTTCTATCCTCTCCAACCAGTCTGTCCATTCTCCTCCTACCTCTGACATTAACAGGACATTCTGGTGCTGCTCACTTCCGATCATTCTCTGTAAACACTGAAGATGGTTGAGTGTGAAAATCCCACATTTGCAGTTTCTGAATTACTCAGACAAACAACATGATACATTCAAATTGATTAAAATCTAATTTCTTCCTCATTCTGATGCTCAGATTTAGCTCCAGCAAGTCAACTTCATCATGTCTACATATCTAAATGCTGCCATGTGTTTGATTAGGTCAAATCATTTTAAAATAAATATAAAATATTTTTCAACAGTTCTTCAATTTACAATGAAATATTATAAAAAAGTAATACTACAAGACTATAATATATGATTCCATTTATTCCGTTTATTTCATATTTATTCGCTGAAATGAGGTGGAATTAAGGCATTTTGCACTATTACAGTATTTTATAATAGCCTGTGTATTTTGAGACTGATAATTAAAAGGTAATTAATATAAATCATGATTCCATTAACAGTGTTATGACATTATTGTGTATCTGTCCTCAGAAGTGGCCCATGCGCTCTCTGCTCTACTGTGGTACAGTAGGAGAGCTGCTGTCACCCAATCAGATGCCTCCAACTGGACACGACGGGACACGGCCTCTGACCCCTCCAACAGACAAACAATGATCAGATAGGGAGAGAAGATTTTTATTAAAAAATTAATTATTAGTTTATAAAAACATCTTGCCTGTATTATAACAATTTCTTTTTTTCCCTTTTGTCTGCTTGTTAATTTAATTAGTTTACGTTGAAACGAAGCATAAAAGTCAGTAAATTAGCGCTTGGTGGATCGCTTATTTATTCTAGAGGAGATTTGGTAAGTTTTTCATGGACACAACCCACAGATTCAGCTCCGCTGTTTGTCCTTCATATTATGCTCCATTCAGAAGGGAAATAAACAGCGTTTACAGCAATATAAGATTAATTAGAGACACATTGATACACTGAGAAAAAAATCCACCAAACACAAATTTGCTCACTTTATTTCTTCAAATTTTTCCCAGTTTATGACAAAAAACTTGTGTGTACTGGTGAGCACACTGATTATTCCAATATTTACTTTTATGCTTAAAGATGGGAAATGAAGAAAGACTGACTATGTAATAAATGAATGCACAGATTAACTGTGTAATCTGGATTTAAGTTGTTTTTCAAGTGTTTATTTCAGATTGTTGAGGAGTTTAGTCAGTAAAAAATAAAACATGTTTGTTAGAGTTTGCGTTTTTATTTTTGTGTATGTATGTGTGTGTGTGTGTGTGTGTGTTGGGAGGGACTGAACGGACGGGAAGATGAGCGGTGAGGGAGGGATTGTTGTGGGAACACAACAGCTGTCTGACCACTTCGTTCTCATTACAGCTCTGCCATGAAATGTGACCTTTTCCTTCCACGAGACATCAGCATGCACGTTGTTTTCTCCTCACAGCAAGAAAAACATTGTCGAGAAAAAAATAATCAGATCTCAATCCATCCGCTTGTGATGAATTCATAGAGATAAAGACATTTTTACTGGTTACCATTCAGAGAATTAAATCATCAGCGATAAAAACCAGACGTTGACTTCAGGCAGCCAATAAATAAGTTTGGATGCTTTTAATAGAAGTGAAAACAAATGTATTTCTTTTATCAGCATCGGTTTCAGAGAATATTGATTCCTCACAGATTTTAAGCTGACTGTGGTGCTTATTGATGGTTTGTTGGTTGTATTTGTCTCTGTGAGGATAAAATGACAAAAAAACAGCTTTGTAGCTGTTTGTCTACTTATGAATTAGTGGGGTTTTATTTTAATCAGGAGTCAGTGGTGAGTCAAGCTGTGATTGGTTGATAAGCCATGTAGATGGATCTAAGTCACAACAGCTGAAAAATCCAGTAGGTCACATCTGGATCAAAGAAACTTTTCATGCGCTACAACGTATTTTAAATGTACATATTTGCACATTTGCATATTTGTGTAGATATCCTGACCACCTGAACTGCCTCATAATGTAAAACGGAGTCTATTAAATCTATTAAACAAGAAATTAAAGACAGAATACGTTATCGCTCTGCTTAAATGTTTAAAAAGAAATTAATGGACAAATTAAGAATTAAAACTACTTTTATTTTTGTTTAAAATTGTTATAAAGTATATGTCAAATTTATCCCATGTGCCAGATCTTGCCCTGTTTTGGGGTGGGGTGGGGGGGGGGGGGGGCAGTTTGGCCCCTGTTTGACACCTGGGGTGTACTATATAATAAACAAACTGTCCATAATCTTTAACAAGTCGTCCTTACTGGAAATGTGCAATATCCAAAACGACCAAATGGAGCAACCTTTGCAATAAAACATTAAAACAATCAATTATATCCAATATATTAACATTAAAGTGCATATTTAATTATTATTTTGCAGTGAAATGGTGTGATTAGCTTATATGATAATTTGCTATGGGTGAATGCAAGATAGAGGTCAGGGTAACTAAAAGTTGCAAACTGTTGATCAAAAGTCCAGTTTGGGTGGTGATCAATGGTTAAATTGGTTTGCTGACTGACATAAATACCCTTACAGCTGCACCTGAAGGCAGCATAGTGATCCATTTAAAAAGAATGAAAATCTAATTACCGGTACATTTCAAGTATTGTACTTTCCTGAGTAGGGAAAAACAAGTATTTAAATAAAGTTTATGTTCAAAGATGAAAAGAACATGCTATTCTATAAACACCACGTCTGTGCTGCTGCACTGATCTGTATCTGCTGGATTGCTCCCGAGACTCCTGCAGGAGACGAGTTTATTTATGATACACAGCTCACAGGTAAAGGCAATTAAATGTGCTTCATTTAACAGAAATAAGGTACAAAGAGAAACAGAAACAGGGAAATAATTGGAATATTAAAACATAATGAAAAGGCTGATGATAAAATCAAAATATATTAAATCATTTCAAATAAATAGAGAAGTTAAACTATATGCTGTAGATCAGCAGTAAGCAGTGTTTTAGATGCAACTTTTCTCCATCACACCTAAATCAAATGTCTGAATTCCCTTTTATGCTCTCCACGCAGCTCTGCGGGGCCTGAGGAGCACCCGGTCATTTGATTCAGCTGTGTTGGATAAGAGTTGCATCTAAAAGTTTCAGGACTGCTCCTTAAAGTCCAGCCCAGGTTTTCAGCGTGTGCAACAGAACTCTGATCTACAATATCAAATGCAGAGCTTAGATCCAGCAGAACCAGGCCTAATACTTGACCAAAAACCTTTGACCAGTGCTGTTTAGTACTGCGATAAGACCGAAAACTGTAATGAAATTAGTCATAAGGGAGAAATATGCTGGTTGGTTGTACAAACTTGTAGAATATGACTAATAAATAAAATTACTGTAACAGTTTGTACCATTTTGTTCATGTGGACTCTGCTTTTTTCAAATACTCATACCTAAGACACTAAAGCTATTAATTGGATTAAATTCATTAAATTGAAGCCTCCAAGTCATACAAAATGAAGCTAGTTGGTTGTGTGGTCCTTTTTTTTTCCCACATTAGGTATCCTTCTCGTATCTGAATTCATAGTTCTCTATCATGTTTTGTTACAAATTAGAGCCCAGTAAGTCATGTTGATTTGTTTTTGGATAAGAGAAGTCTACCACAGATGGAAGACCAGTCTAACTGAAATCATCTCCCCCTTAAATAAAATGGGCTCAGCTCCACATGCAACAACCCAGCGTTCAAGGTTAGCTCTATAAATCTGTCTGAAGGGGGTCGGGGGTGGGGGGGGGCTCAATTCCCATGTGTAACGATGACTAATTTGGAGCTGCTGGAGTGAAACAGAAGGTCAAGCTGGACAATGTAGCTGAACAAGAGTTGGTTTTAGCCGTGCAAACTGTGAGAAATGGTGATTATCACTCTAGGTTTACCTGTTTATATTTATTTTTAAAAAAGCAAGCATAGCGCTACCACGTGTGATTATTTAAACAATATTCTGATGAGTTATGCTATATTGCTTCACTATAGTACTAAATGACAGCAATAATCCCAAACTGCAGCCTCTAATCCAGGCCTCCTGAGTGAACAAGGCTTGCCAACTTTATCCTGCTGTCCTAAAACCTCCATATCAGCCAGAATTTACAGATCTCTTCCCATATTCCCTTTCTGTAGCAGCAACCTAGCTGATAGTGTATTAGCTAAGATTCATCCATTACTCATGTGGTCAGTGAAATGAACAAAGAAGAAGACAGCAGAAATGGTGGAACAAATGGGTCTGGAGCTTAAAATTAATTTGTGATCTTAACTTGTCTGGGTGTAGGAACAGGAAACCTACAGTACAATTGGGAGGAAAATGGACAAGAACTGACTGAGTTGTATGCTGTTATCTGGGTTCTGAACTGAAAAGTGTACCTTGAACCCTGCACTGCCCTCTTGTGGATGTGGATTTGCTACCAACTGTGCAACCATGAGGTATTGCATTGGGAGTATTGTAGACAGTGTTTGAAATGGACAAATTTACATTTGCAGACTGAACCTTTACATTAGGGGTCTCAAAACCATTTTAGTTTAGCACAATTTGATCTCAGTGAGTCATACCAGTAAAAACGTAGCATAATAAACTATTAATGAAAACATTTGTGTTTGAGTTATTGCAAAGTGCAAGTACATTTCTTTTACAGAACATACTATGAAATAGCTAAAGGTTTTAAAAACTAAATGACAATGGATCTGCAAAGGAACAGAATATTTATTGAAAGACTCCTGGTTCTACAAAATACTGTAATTCACTTCTATTTACTTCTATTAAAAATCTGCAGTAAATGGAGAAATTTCTTCAGAAATAACCACGATTAGCCTAGCACATCTGCTAGCACATCTTTAGCAAGAAACACAGCAAATGGTTTTTAATATTAAGTACAAAGTAGGACATGACTTGTCCCCTTTTTTTGCTTGTATTGTTCTCAATCTCAGATAAACCACTTTGGAGAAAAGCATTTCCGAAATTATAGTAGAATAGAATACAAAAGCACGCATGCTATAAGGATTAGCATTAAGGTCAGAACTATTGTATGCTTAGCATTAGCAGCTAATACAGAATGTGTATGTGACCTTGGAGGCTTTGTCTGCCAGTTTGGGGGAACTTCTACTGTTTCAAGCAACACTTTCAGGTTTCCGAGTAGCAAACTTAGCTAAAAAAAAAAAAAAAACATTTCTAAAAACACGATAAAGAAAAATGTTCTCACTGCAACAATGTCACAAGAGAAGTAAAAATTCATTATAAAGTAAAACCTGAGTAATGAAGGAAGTTGCCTAGCCACATCTCAGTCTCAGATGTCAATGTTTAATAAGGTCTACATCTGTCAGGAATTTATAGTACTGATCATAAAATGTTCATGAAGTTAATCAACAAAAGACTGATTTCAAATCCACAAAATGGCAGCAGCAGCTCCACCATCATACTGAAAATGTATATACCAGTTAAATATTTATTGTCTAGATGCTTCCTTTCTGAAATCAAATATATTATCCGTTTGGTTTTATTTTGTGATAAATTAATATTCTGGGATTTATAAAAAGAAAAGACAGATGTATATACAGAACTGACCAATTAATTTAATACATAGTGTTTATGCAAACAGAGCAATAAAAACAAGAAAGAAATCAAAAACAGGAGAATGTTTTTTATTACAAAACAATAAAATGTATTGCTATGCTGTAATGAATCTCATTACATTTCCAGTATGAAACCAGTACATTCCTAAATGTTGCTACTCCAAGTCATACAAAGCAAATCTAGGACTAATGTTGACCATTAAGACCCCACCCATGAAAGTGTGAGAAGCTGACTTTTTAATGGTGTAACCTTCTTCTTTCTCGTGTCTATCAAGGGGCAGGAGACAAAAATGAGACAAAGGGCTCAAATCACAGAGCAGCTAGCAGAGGCTATTTGTTTGCCAAAGATAGTCAATAACCAGTAAAACCATTAGTCATTCACCAGTGTTGGGCAACAACACTTTTCAGTCCCATGAAATGACACATTACCTCATGGATAGTAGTGTTTTCAGATGTGAAATAATGTCATACTTTCATACTGTGGTTTTCTCCATTTTAACATCTACAAATAGAAATGTATTCTTTCAGTTTTCTTTCATATTATATGAAGAAAACCTCAAAAAGTATTCTAAATGATTTGTCTACTGGTAAACGTTAAATTGTTTCAGATAGTCTCAGCAGGATGTCTTTTGCTTTCCTGAACTGAAAACTGCTTTTGCCACTGGAACAGCTTCAACAAAATGTGTATCTATGATGTCTACCTCCCTCATGTTTGGAGATAATCAACATACTTTCACTATCTCATGCTCATTATGGCCAGTACATGCTGATTACAGGTTGGATTTATTAGCCTGTTAGGCCACATTCCCCCTGCCTTCCCCCCTGCTTTGGCCAGACCTCTGCTGGAACTGAATGGAAGTTGATGGGAAAGCTGACAACAAGAAGGAAGAAAAACGACTGGAGAGAATGAAAAAACAGACAGGGAATAAGGGAGAACAGAAGGTAGGAAGATAATGAAGACAATGACAAATTAAAACTCAGTCTGATTATAGCACATCTCATACTAACAAACCATATAATGGTGTAACATTCACATCCTTTTTGTGAAATTTGAACATGGTAGTCTTCTGATCGTTTAGGATGCAAATATGTTGAAATGATGTGAAACTTGATTTTTTTTTCATCTTGAAGATTTTTAGTCAGTTTGTAGAGCTGATCATAGCACAGAGACAGCACTGGTGAAAGTTACTAATGATCTTGTCATTGCCTCAGAGGAAGGACTCCTGTCTGTTCCTATCTTGTTAGATCTCAGTGCTCCATTTGACATAATTGATCACAACATTCTGCTAATAGGGTGGAACATGTTATTGGTATTAAAGGGGCTGCGCTAAGCTGATTTTAATTTAACCATGCGAGATGTTTCAGAAAAAAAGGAAAAATAAACTTAGGGATGTGAAGCTGTTAACTTACTGTATGACATTGGAATCCAAAAAACATTGGTTTTATCTACTACAAGGGAAATTTGTAAATGTATGGTAGCCATTACTGGTCAAAATTGTTACCATATTTTAGTCTGTGAGTTGCAGGACAGGGAAATACTTAATCATTATGTACATTTATAGCATCTTCCTCTATGTTACTTATCTCAAACAGAATGTTGATTAAGCTGTTGCTGCAGTTTTAAAACCAGAGGGTTCTCGCTTCACACAGACTTGTTTGTCCATTCAGAGATACTGTAGTGAAAAGTTGTGCCACAAATCTTGCAGCTGCTATGTATGCGCCATGGCAGTGGCACAAACGGTTCATTTTAAGAGAATAAAAAGTTATTCTAGTAAAGCGGAGAATATGAATAGTAAAAAGTTCATATTACATTTGATCTATAATTGACGATTTTCATATTTACACAAAAAAGTAAGTGGAAAGAAGATTTCCCCCCTTTTCAGTGTGACATACATAAGAGGTATCCAATTTGTATGGTGTAAGTTAGAGAATATCAATAAAATAAAGTAAATATATGGGGGCCAGTTTATCAGTTTGAATCTCTAGTTTACAGTGAATGTTCGGAAGTAGAGAAAGTATTCAATAAGCAGCAGTTGTCTGGACCAACATGTCTTGTCAGAAATATTCTACAGTGATGAGATAAACATCCCCCAGTTGTGTCCCATAGCGATGAGACAAACGTCTTTCAGTTTCTGTCCCACAGTGATGAGACAGAAGTCTCTCAAATTTTTGTCCCACAGTAGAGACAAACATCTCCCAGAATTTTGTCCCACAGTGATGAGAATGAACTCTCCCATTGTTTTACCCCACAGAAAAACATCTCAGTTTTGTCCCATAGTGATTAGACAGACAGCTTGGTAATAAGTGTGTGCTTCTGAATGGACATATAACCCTGCGTGTGAAAAGAAAACCCTCTGAGCTTGAAGGAAAAGGATGTATACATGTACAGGATGTTGCGTATTTACCTGCAGCACTCCTGAGGCCAACAAATCCACTCAAGACAAAAACACGTTTATGTCAGGAAGAATTTTGGCCACTGACGACCACCATCCAATCACTACTTCTGCATTTTAAGTGACGTATTTGCCATCTTTACCACTAGATGTCAGTAATACACATGATTCTTTAAGTCAGCTTCTAATAGTACAAATGAAAATATATGTGGAGCAGAAATGTACTGTACTACTGAGTGATGGAAAAATGTTTCTTTAAAACAAACCTCCCATTTCAGCTGCACACAAACAAACAAAATGTCTCATTTCTGTTGATTCTAATAATTCTTTTAATTAGAAGAGGAGCATATAAACACATTCTCCAATAGGTGGTACATACACACCAAAAACAAGTTCACCATGAAACTTTTTCCACAGGTTTTTACATAAACAGTGGACACGTTATCATCCTTAATGCCATCTCAAATTACAAATCTAATATTTACAACATCCAAACACAGTCATGGCATATTTAAATGTAGTAACTTTAGTTTTCTGAATGAAGGGTGCATGCACCATGTTCCCTCCATCAACACGTTCGTTCAACCAGTGACAAGAAGAGCAGGATGCTGGTTTGGTCCAGTTCTGGACAGATGTTTGAGTTCATGCTGCATTAATTCAGGAAAGTACATTAGGATGGAGAAGGTAACCCAGCATCACACAATGAAGGCACATCCAAAGCAGAGAGTCCTCTGGACTTCAGTGCTTATGGGGTTGATTTTCCATTTATTGCTTTTTGGAATGCATGACAAGAAGAATTCTTGAGGAAAAATAAATATTGTTCAAAACAATATTTATTATTAGTAGAAATTACTAAGTGCCACACTGTTTCACTAATTTAGTGTAAAAAGGTAACATTAAATAATTACAGTTGACTGATTAAAATGATACAAGCGGCTTTACAGCATCTGATGGCTTCAGTCAGACTCTTCCAGCAGCAGAAATACTGACCACGTTGTGCTTTTAAGACGAATTAAGCAGAGAATATACTTGCTGTTTAACTACAAGTTCAGAGAGGCTCCATAATCGTTTGCATCCTTCATTCTTACTTTTGTACCGCTCTCGTTACCCGTGGATAAAAGGGATGCACTTCAGATAACTCAGACCTGATGGAGTTTTTGACTTTGTCAGCTATAAATAAAA
>JBAMHX010000025.1:1045256-1059401 GCA_037177515.1 Pseudomugil tenellus | reverse complement strand
CTGCCTTGTTCCAGTGCCTGAAAAACTCCAACCAGCTGAACCAAATGACTACAGAATTTGAATTTCCCTCTGGGATTTTATATATATATGAGCTTCAGTGCTGAAATCCACCAGTAGTGAAAGGTAAAATGATAGCCTACATTAATACCCAGTGTGTACATTTTCAATTAGGAACAAAAGGTTTGGATCTATGTGGAACAATGCCACGCTGACCTCGGGGCAGTCATGTTAATTCCAAGCTAACACACCCATCAACATGAATAGTGAACAGTTGTACGCTTGCTGCAATAGTTAAAAATGTTCAATACAAAAGAACATGGCTTACAGCTAATGATTAGCTTCTGCACCAGTTAGCTGAGGCCCATTTCATAAGAGATGTGCCTCTCTAGCCTCTCTAGCTTTCAGAGTAGGAGGAAAAAATAAATCCTTTATTCAGTATGCAGACGCTAAGTGGTCATCATGCACCCAGAGATGCTATACGGAGCTTATAAATAACATTATTATTAAGTAATTCTTGATCAGGTTGAGACCAAGTTGTAAATTTCAGGTTTGTGTAGTTCAACAATGTTACAAAACATCACAACAGGTCAGTGAGACAAGGTTGCCTAGCAACACAGGACTACTGAGTAGTCAGAATAAACCAGTCTGAGCTGGTGGCATCGCCGCCTCTGAAGTTCAATGGCTGGAAACCTACAGCTTAATGCTAAAAGCAAAGGTTACCGTGGGAAAGTTTACTGCTGTCATGGGCAGGCTCATGAAAAAGGACAGTGCCTAAACCAGGTCTTTCAAGACACTTCAAAGGACATCTGTCTAGGACAATCAGAGAATGTACCCAGCACAAAAGAGGATGGATTCAGCTCGTTTGCAGTACATGTTAGGAAGGATTAAAGACGGAAAAATCTGAAAAATACTACTGTGCTTTTGTTGTTCTTGACCCTTTGAATGCCATTGTTAATTTTCCATCCCAATGAAGGTGACAGTCACAGGAAGACATGTCTTCATTAAGAAGCGATTAAAAGAACATCTTTGGTTTGGAAAAGCACCTGTTTTTTGTTTTTTTTAATCTAAATGCATTATTAGACTTTCAGGGTCGAACAACAGCCACGCCTGTTGAATAAAACTTTGAGGAAGGATGAGAAATAAATGCAGCTGAAGAGCACACTGACACGTGGAATATAAACTACTGGCACTGACCACAAAATTCAAGTGTGTTTTCCGTTGCTGGTTTATATCGCTGCACCAAACGTGACCCTGAACTTTGTGTTCGTTTTGTGTGATAAATGAAAACATAAACAGCAGATAACAAGAGAGCAGAATGGCAGTTGGCTGAATCTTTGTGTCTAATCATTGGTGGCAGATTGTGAGACATTTCGCACTGATGGGAGGTCAGCTTGGCCCTCTCCTCGATTAGGACAGTCGAAGACGTCAGAAACCTCTCGGCAGATGGAACTGGAGGTTAACCTTTAAAAGTACATCAGCAGGAGCCAACTGCTTTACTGACAAACGCCGCATTGCAGGTTAAATATTTGCTTTATATACGAGTGTTAAATTGACCTTCCTTTAAAAACATATACAGCACATACAGCTTTGATTTCATGTGGAAAGTTAATGTCACATGGAGGCAAAACTTGTTTGACACAACGGGAAACTTATCAAAGCTAATCACTTCATGGTGAGCAAATTAAACACTTCTCAACCAACGCAGCTGCTTCTCTCTGGAAAGGGCTGAAGAAACGATAGCAATAGTCTCATGTTCACCCTGCAGGTCTTAATGGTCAAATCCACTTTTTTGTAAACCAATATTTTGTATAGTTAATTTTTCTGCAATATAGTCCATCCATCCATTTCCTTTACCGCTTCATCCAATTCAGGGTTGCGGGTAGCTGGAACCTATCCCAGCAGTCATCGGGCAAAAAGCAGGTTACAGTTCGCCAGTCTACCCCAGAGTGACACAAAGAAACAAACAAGCAGACAAACAATTATTCACACACACATTCACTTCTAAGAACAATTAAGAACGGCCAGTTTATCTAACATGCATGTTTTTGGATGGTGGGAGGAAGCTGGAGTACCTGGGGAGAACCCACGATCACTGGGCTGCAAGAGATTGAAGAAATAAAAACAACTCCTATTTTTATTTCACGTATATTGAAAAAACATTTGAGTTTTTTTCTTTTAAAAGTTCTATTTAGGTTTGCATGATAAATCTGCGTTATTGTTGGTATCGGCAGATGTTCGTCTATAAATATCTATTTTTTATTTATTGTTACCCATTCCACATGAGTGCATAGACAAATAAACATTATATTCTGATTGAAACCCAGATGTCCCAGCTTTCCAATGAGCACCAAATGCACCGTCTATGCACAAATCTGTCACTCATGACTGAAGGAATCTCAAAACTTCAGTTTTTGTACACAGATCTGTGTAGAAATGAGATTTTTTGTGCGTACCAGGTAGTTTGTGTACACGTATTACATGAGTCGTCTGCAGAGGATCCTTTTTAGTTTTAAACAGTGAACTACTAGATTTGTTAATGTAAGGTATAAAATTTGAACATAAAATATTAGTGTTTGAGCATTTTTAAAAATTTTAAGATGTGCAAAATGTTCTTTTGTACATGTTATTTCTAGATATTTGTGTGTGCATTTCAATATATATTTGTAAACATTCAGTTACATAAAAACTGGTTTATACTGTTTACAAACTAAAAAGTTACACACAAATTAGTTCAGTTTGTAAATCATGTATTACACACACACACACACACACACACACAAAGATGTTGGGTTGACTTTCTCTCCACATGTATCGAACAAACCTGTGTCAGGTATTCTTGAACCTGTGATGTGACTATCACTATGACGATGCTCATATCATGCAGTTGTAGTATTCGTTCATATGATTTCAACACAAACTTTATCACATTAAGTGTGAACAGACATATCTGACACCCTTGTATGTCTGACACAGACCTACCCCCCTACCCCCACCTATCCAGCCTCTAATAAGCAGGAATCCTTCCCATACTGCTACAATGGGATCAGCCACACATGCCCGAATCTCGCAGCGCTCCACTCACATCTTTCACCATCAAAGAGGAAGATGTGAACGCGCCACCATAAAGATCCATTTATGGCTTATACATAGACAAATTGACACTCATCATTTTCTAATGTTGTTTATGTGTATTTATCCCATTTTGGGAGAATTAGTTGCTTGACTAACTACAGAACCGTACCCAGATTGGTTAGACATATGCGGTTGGTTCTGTATGTCTCTACCTTTTTGTTTCTCATTCCCAGATACCCCAGAACTCTCTATACTGTCACACTCCTGATGTTTGCTGATGACAGCAGCCTCCTCTCCGTGGGGGACAAATCAGCCTAGAGTGTCTGGATGAGGCTTGCAGGAGAGAGGACCTCAGGAAGGACCCAGCCACGTTCTCCTGGGTCCTTCCTTTCCTGGGCACCATTATCATGAAGGAGTTTAAATGGGAGCAGAATATAAAACTCGCTAAACAGGAATCCATTCATCAGTAACAATCTAGTCTGCTGCAGCCACATTCGGGAACAAGGACAAGCTGCAGCGTGTCATCCACTCAGAGACATGCAACCAGGACTGAAAGCCATCCCAGACACAGACTTCTAGAAAAGTGTTGCGCTCCATCAGAACCAGTATCTCACACCACCAGAACAGCTTTTCCCTGCAGCTGAATAATCAATCCCAACTGGGTCGATAATAAATAATTTTATTTTCATATAGAATAGATTTAGTGTAACAGATTTAGTTTTTTTTAAGAGAGTTGCATTAAAATATGATTAATCGCGCAACTTTTTATAAAGCTAATACCACAAATAAAGGATTTTGGACCACATGCCAGTCGGGCTCGTGACAAAATCCTAACATGATTACAGGAGAATAATAAAACACTGACAGTAACTTAAATCTTAAACGCCGTGTCAGAGAAAAGCAAAAGAAAAACTGGATTATCAAGGCTAAG
This sequence comes from Pseudomugil tenellus, assembly GCA_037177515.1. Taxonomy (NCBI): domain Eukaryota; kingdom Metazoa; phylum Chordata; class Actinopteri; order Atheriniformes; family Pseudomugilidae; genus Pseudomugil; species Pseudomugil tenellus. The sequence goes on along the minus strand of JBAMHX010000025.1, from coordinate 1,055,398 downwards.
AGCAGGAATGCGCAAATTAAAAATGCATTTCTCTTCATCCTAACAGACGCCGGGTTAGCTTCTACTCACGTGCTCTGTCATTCATTTCTGCACTTTAGTACTGGACCAGTCAAACCAGCTTACTGGTGACAAAATACCATCTCAGATACCATCACCTGAAGAACAAAATCACTTTTAACCTTTGAATGCGAAGCACATGGTGCTGTCGTCCAATCATCCTAACTTCTCAGTTACCGCGTGCACCAGCGTGAAACTAATCTGATAACCAACCGGTACAACACCAGGTACACGCGGGCCCGCAGTTACACAACAACACCGGCGTTTTAAGCTTCTTAGTATTACATTGACCGGCTGAATGTAGGAGCTTGACAATCTTACCTTTGAACTTACTTTGCTGACAAAACACCGTGTGAGCTGTCGTTTGAATGTACCAGGAGCCCACTTTACACCGCGACGGACCGCCCATTCTCCTTGACACTAGGTTGCTCGTTGCGTTCAGGGACACTTTGTAAATTCAACCACTATCACAAAAAACTCGTTCCTTTTTGTCGGTCGCTTACACATTGTGTCACTTTCACTTTAGTAATTTAAGTGGAAAATACTCAGTTAACCTTTTAATGACAAAGTTAATTGGTAATGTCACATTAATCATCCGAGTATACACAGTCGCATTATTTCTGTTATATTTCCAATAAATATAAAGGCAACACAACACGTGCTTTTACCTCCCCCAAGACATTAATGGGTAAGAAAGGTAATTTTTTTTAATAGGCCTACAAACTGTTTCGCACGTCATATGTGCCATGTAGCCCATTAACAGAACCTGATCTATTATTTATCACGACGCCGTACGTAACCTCTGAGATAAAAGCAGAAAACACCGTCGTCATGGTGATTAATTACTATGGTAATAGCGCTTATTGATTTAGCAGATTTTTTCAAGCCACCCTTAGCCTCGTTCAGCATACACCACGTTGTGCGCATCTTACCAGTTTATCTCCAACCTTGTAGGCTAAAATTAATACATTTTGTCTGGAGCCTCCTCTTTTGGAGAGGACATCAGTTGAGTCGGTCCTCCATTTTTCCAGTGCGCATTCGTAAAAGCGCAGCTGCCACATCCCTCTCGGGCTGGTGACTCATGTCTTACAACAAATTTATCCTGACACCAGTGTAGTGCCACGGAGAGAGGATGAGAGGGGGAAAACACACATAACAGGTCCTGTCTCATGTGAACATGTACACAGAAAAATATTAAAATATACGTTCACATAAAGCCACCTCCAAATTATCTTACCTCTGTAAAATAGTTTTAAGACACGCTTTTAAAAAATAGTTAAAAGTGGAGTTGAGACATAGTTAAGCTTTGGGGAATCTATACAATGATCTTTCTTTAAAAAGGTCAAAAATTGACTCAATCCAGGAGGAATTTGGAAAAGGCAGCAGATATTTCGGAGGCAGTTCTGTGGACAAATGAAACCAAACTAAGTGTTTGTCATGCAAAATGTTAAGCTTATGGCCAGAATAATACCAGACCAAACATCAAACGTAGCTGTGGTTCATTGATGATGTTTTAACGTTTCTGCAGCAGGAACTGGTTGTCTTAATCATCTGGTGTCATGGATTCCCAGATCTGCCAGGTCATTACAAAAATCTGCTTGTGTTATTATTAGACTTTTCTGCAAGAAAATGATCCCTGTTAAGTAAACCTACTAGCTCAGTGGTGGCCAACCCTGGTCCTCGAGTCTAGAGCCGCAAGTCTTGAGTTTCCCTGCTGCATCACACCTGACTCAAATCAACAAATAATAAGTAGACTTCTTAAGAGTTAGATTTAATGCTTTGCACAAGTCTGCTAATGAAGTCTGCTGTGTGTAAGTTGTGCTGTAGAACTAATACTTGCAGGATTGCAGCTCTCGAGGACCCGGTTTGGCCACTCCTATACTAGCTGGTAGGTTCAGCATAAACATGGATCATCCATACCAATGTGAATATCAGTACCCAAACAAGGTGAATAAACACACAACGTGGAGTTTTTCATGAACAAAATGTTATAATTTCCTGTTAAATCCCCATCAGATCCCATCCTGAAGTCAGATTGTCATCGTGGACATGAGGTGATGCAGAAGTCTCTGCACTGAGCTTCAAATGTGTTTTTTTTTCTCTAAATGGGATTTTCTTCACAGCGCTGGCAACATGTCTAAATTTTAATTCCAAAACCTCCGGTGAAGTTAGGTAGATTTACTGCTATGGATTAAAATAAAACTCGAGCACTAGACGCCTGCAGATTTGTCCTCAACCATCCTCTTCCTGTAAGTCATCAGTCTTCCTCCACCTGTGGAAAATCTAAATGTGTAAGATAATTAGGATATTTAGTGAGATGTGTAAAAATAGTACAAGTTGGTTTAAATGTTTGGAAATAGGAGTTGAAAATTGAATTTGTATATCATCCAGTATAACTGGACCTAAATAAAACTCAGATTTTATTCTCTCCAATATCCAAACCCACAGGCCAGTTTCATTAAAGTTAAATATCAACTCAGCAGTTTTCTTCCATGATGCATCTCTCTCCTCAGCAGCAGTGTATGACCCCCTCCCCCTTTATTTAAAAATTCCTTTTACATTCCTCGTACGGTAGCATAACAACGGCTGTGTCCAAATGTGCTCCCTATGCCCTACATAGGGCTCGTACGGGTGTCCGAATGTACTTTGGGAAAAAAGTAGTGCACTCAAAATTACCCACAACGCATTTTGAAAAGAAGTGCGCATCGATGGTCACTAGACGGGCCAATATAGACCACAATGCATTGCGGGGCAGAGCTTACAATGGCGGAAATGATACGAACATAAAAAACGTTTAACAAAAAAAAACTATAAAAGCATCATTTTTTATCTCTTTTCTACCGAATAAATATGATACAAAGCAAGAATAAAATGCAATATAAGTAAATAAGACACTTTCACACAAAATTAGATTGCATTTGAAACGGAACTTTCAAGTCCGTTGTGGTTGCCATAGTTACAGCTTACATAAAAGTAGTGAGCTTCATGTCCGAATCAGAATGAAATTGAGGGAACTATATAGTGTGCTATGTAGTGCAGCCCTATGTAGTGAATGAGGGGTTAGGGCATAGGGTGCACATTCGGACACAGCCAACTTCTTTCAGTGGGGTGAAAGAAGTGCAACTTTTTGTTACTGGTTGCTGTGGTGACACTAGGTATCTAAGTTCCACTGATGATTTTTTTTCTTATTTTTATTTACCTGCATGTGAAGCCCTCTGAGACAACGTGTTGTGATACTGGGCTATATAAATAAAATTGAATTATTGTGATTCCTAACTGGGTAAAAATGCTCCAGTTAATTAAACCAACAACTGGTTCTTACTGGGAACCAGTCATTCACCCCTTTTCATTCAAAATTTCTCAAATTCCTCGTGAATGAAAACTTAAAAACAACTTTAAAACATGTATCAACAACCAAATTTATTAACCACATTTGTTCAAAGTGGGCTGTAGCTCCTTAGTGGAGGAGAGTCACCGCTAAATATTCTTGTTTATGTAGCATGTACTGATCAACTCCTCTGATAACCAAAGGAATGCTCCTGTATGTGATACAAAGAATTAAACAATGCAAATTCAGAGGAGATTTGATGAAACCCTCACCGTACATCATCATTATGTGATGAAGAGCACTACACAGCTAAATACGAACGCAAAACTAAAAAAAAAACAGAATCCATTTTTGGTCTTATCTTGAGTAGGACGTGTAAATATGACGGGATATAGCAGGGGCCCGGATAAGATCCACAGTTTCTTTATCAAAAGGAAAAAAAACAAAACAAACATGTCCTCTCTGGTCTTTGCTCCACAACAAGTGTAGCAGAGGGTCCATCTTACATGTGTTTACTCAGTTCAGTAGTCTGATGATGGTGTTAATGTCTGAGCCACGGAAGCCAGGGTTCCCCAAGTCCTTCAGGAGCCCAGCTTTATCCCTGGCAGCGTGACGAGCCACCGACAGCCTGAAAGGCAGCAAGAAGTTGTTGGCTGACCGGAAGCTCTTACCAACAGAGTAGATTTCATGGATCAGGTCTTCCAAACAGATGATGCCGTTTTTACCTGAAGAACAAGAGATGTGGAGGTGAGGGGTCAAGAAGAAAAGGAGCAACTACCATCAGGACCCACATATTTAACTATCACAAAACCACTCCTACTCATCAGCTGCACATAAAAACCAGCTGCCGTTTCCAGGGTTACGTGAACACTACTGCCAATAGGACGAGGGTTTGTTCAAACTGCACCTAACTACAACAGCACAGTCTGATCAGAGTCTTCCTCTTTGCATAGACATGCACAGCTAACAGCATTGCATCAGTGTGTGCGTACAGATCAGGCTAGCATTGCAGGACCAGCACGTTGCCATGGTTACATACTGGTTGTCTTTGGATTTTAAAAAAAGTTAACATGTAGCATGATTGCTACACGGTAAAAGTGACATACCCATGTGCTTCTCTATGAAGGTGTTGTCTGTTAGAGGAACTCTCCTCCTGCCGACCCTCGTCTGACCTCTCTTCAGGATAAGTTCACGCACCGACTTCAAGTTGGGAAATCTGTCAGAAGGAAGACCAAATGTTTCTTACTGAACTTAAAATGTCATTAAGATTTACACCCCATCAGTCAAAGACTCACCCCCATGCCACATAGGGCTCCAATATCTTCATCATTGCAACGGATGTTTTATTAATCTTGACAAAAGCTCCACTGAAGATCTTCCTCAGCCTCATCATCTGGACCACCTTCATCACTTTGGGGCTGACACCTTTAATCCTGACAGATGAAAACACAAAAAAAGATTCATTTTGATTTGTGCCGTAGCGGCACATTTTCAAAAGCATCTATTAAGGAGATTATAAAAGAGGAGAGGCTTTATGTGGAGCAACAGAGAAACGTGTGGATATGAAGTGGCAACAGGAGAAGTAGGAGATGACAGCGCATTTACAGATACGTTTATAAATATTTTTCAATCATGAGCAGAACATTCGTGTACATTGCTGAGCCTCGATGAAATCCTGTATCAATGAAATGCAGAGATTATAGGGATGTTAATCCCAAGTAGAAAACATTTCTGGCGATATCTTCTTATCACTTCACCTTCCAGTTGTTCAACAAAATAAGATAATTGTTCACGGAAACTCAATCCAGCTATTTCAGATATATTAGCGAGTGTTTGATACCGGATCAATACTAGCTATGTGTGTGTGTTTATGCAGGTTTTTTTTGTGTGTACATGTTCGGCTTGCGGTGGTTAGCACTGGATGCTTGCTGTCCTACATGGGTGCCTAAAAAGTGAAAACCACGTGACTGCACGTCCTCTATAGCTGAATGCAGACTGGCTGAAAACTAACTGGAGCTGGGAGGGTGCGAGCAGGACCGACTGTAGCTGGTTTTGCTAATAGATGTAAGAACGCCAGAAAAAACACAACGTGAAACACTTTACTTTCATTCCACCAATACTCTAATCTTTGACCAACACCTGACAAAACAAAAACAATAAGAGCATATTGCTTAGACTGCTCCGGATGATTTCCGATTACCACCTCAAAGTGGCAGCAAAACAATAAAATAAATTAAACCTACAAATACAGTCACCCTACACATCCTGTGTTATACATGTTTCAGCTCTGATGTGCTATAAATGTTTCTATTTGTTTATTTTTTATATAAATTTGATTAAAACGATATCTGTAAATACTGTTTAATACAAAAATAGGTGGAATTTGACTAAATAATTACTTTAAAAGACTGTTAATAATTTTTTCCTTATAGTTTAGCTCCAATATTTCCACTTGAATCCATGCAAGTGTAGCTGCTAAAAACCAACTACATGACAGCCAGATGTTGCCCACAAGGAACCTGCTGCAATTTCTGTCCATGTGTTTGGACCAGGTGGCAAAAAGCCTGCAGTTCACCCCTCATCCACTAGGAGGCCACCCAGCTGGTTACACAGAGATGTCAGATAAAGCACATTTACAATGATCACACCAATTTGTCCAGTGTGTTTACACACAAGAGTAACGACAGGTGATCCATCATTCTGTCCAAATAAACATATTCTGTTAGGCTACATTACTGTAGTGTGAACAGCTCAGCTCCTGAACTGACGCATGCTCAGTTGAACATGACGTCACAAAAACAAAATGAAAGGAACCGGCAGGCACTCATGAGTTAAAAGGTGTCTGTCTACAGTTGTCAAATTTGTTAGCTGTTTATGGTAAAAGGATTAAGAAGAAAAAGGAGTTTCATTTTGCTATGATGTTCCTACTTGGGGCTGCAACATCAATACAGAGGAGTGTGTGGATGAGTTGTAAAGCCAGACGAGTTGGGACCAGGAAGAGAAGAGTTTCACAGAGCTGGAGTTTTTCACAGTGACAAGAAATACCTTCTTGTCAACGCATTACTTCAAGACTTTTGAGGCTCATCACATAGTCCAGGTGACCCATCAACTTGATGATCGACAGTACTGAGAATCCAAACGCGAAAACATTCAGCAATTCTCTTTCAGGGGAATTCTAGCGTGAACGCTGTAGTGGTAAGTAAAATCCTCCATTTACTCTGTAGTTCCTGACTTTAGCAGAACATCATGTCTTCATGTCCGAGTACATTAAATGACCTGAGACTATATGATGTCCTACAAGGCTTCAGACAGAGGTGGGGGTTCTCCCCCCAGTGTGAGGAAAATGGATATGAATAGATGACAGAATGCAACCTGGCTGTTAAAAACAACTGATATGCATCTGATGCAGGGCAGCCAGTTGGTGCAACAGAAACAAGCAAAAAGCCCCAAGATAACAAGCCCATTTAAAGGCCAACATGTTCATTTAAAATGTTTAAAAGTAAAAAAAAATATGCAGTGTTCAGAAGTAAATAAGTAATCAGCCAACTGTCACCATTTTACGTTAGATATTAAGCGTGTAAACACATGTGCTTTAGCGGTATGTTTTAACGTCCTCGCGTCCTATAACCCATTTTGGTTTTTATTATCTAAAAGCCACAATTATCAATATTTCAAGGAATGAATGGTTGAAATGTTTGATTTTATGTGTAATGAATGTATATGATATGAGTTTCACAATCTGAAATGACTGATGAAGAATATTAAACTTTCAAAATATTATAATTTCCTGAGATGTACCTGTATTCAGCCAACTCAAGCAAATTAATGAAAACAGACATATTACTGAAAAACCTCTGTTTGTTCAGATGTTGTGATGCTGAGTTCTAGAGTCATTAGATCTGAAAAGTTTATTCACTGCAGGTGAACAAACTTATCAATAAAGATTTGTATTGTTATTGAAGTTTGAATAACAATACAACACATAGTGCAACAACACATTTTATTTTCATGTGCAATAACACGTCTATTACGCACCTTCCAACACATTTGAACGCAGTTTTTACCTTTCATCATTGTATTAGAGTAATAGCTGCTAATGCTTTGGTATAATGTCATTTTCTGTCATATGTGTATTTGCTACTGTACATTGTGAATATTGTAGTGAAACTTGCTTGAAAAAATTGTGAATCAAAATTGCAAAGAGAGTGCAAAAAAATATCCTAATTAAATATTTTCCTAAGATCGTTTAGCTCCAACCTGCGAAATATAATATTTACAAGCGACGTTTTAAAAATACAAGCCCAAAGTTGCTTATTATAAGCCGACCTGGCAACACAGAGTACATTTGAAAATGGAAGTTTTGTCAAGGACATGTCAGACTCAGTTTGACTTGTGCTGATCACACTATCAGTATCTTATCAGATATGGGCCACATTTGAGCAAAAACAACAAAATAAAGTATACAGGCTTGTCACAGTACAAAAACCAAATGGTGATTTCGTTACCATTTTGTATATCGACACTTTGAAACGTTTTGTAACAAGGTAAACAACAATGTAATGTTAATATTTCTTTATTTTAAAAACAGACTCTTGGAACATAAAGACTTTGAATAAATAATTGGCATTGGAATTGAAATGTTTAGTCCTTTACAACGGAGATCAGCAGTAAAATAAAAGCAGTGTCATTCAAATTAAAATGTTAAATAAACTGTAGCATGAAAAACTACATGCTAATAGTGCAGTAATTGGCTTCACGCACAGCTCCACTACTTCCTGTTTTAGCACAACTCTTTTGTTTCCTTTTCTTTCGTTACTGGACGAACTGATTCATGCAGGTGTGTCTAACTATCATCGTTGTGGTTACTGAGGTCAGACACACCTGGATTAATCAGTTCATCCAGTAACGATAAACAGGAAACAAAACAGTTGTCTTAAGTCATGAAGTAGGGAACTTGTGCATAAAGCCAATTGAGTGGCTGTTTTGACTTTTTCAGGTTTCTAGCCAAGACAACAAGAATGTCTACATTTGCTTGGTCAGTTTAAAACGAAGTACAGCATTTTAATTGAAATGCTTTGTTTTACTCACTGTTCAAAGGGTTTGTTTTGTAACTATAAGCAAAACATATAGACATACCCAGAAAAAGAAATTAGATATCAAATCCACTTAACATCGTAGTATTGTAGGCTAACAGAATGTTTACACACACAGACTGCGAGTCTGTTTAGTTGTGAGGGAGGCGATGTAAGTAAGGCGTGGCTGGTAAACAAGATGGTAAATGCCAGCCAGGTGTGACGGTGGAGAGATTTTAGTCTATCGAAAGAGAGGCTTGCAAAAGATCTACTTCCTGAACCCTAGTGAGATTTGTTTTGTTAATTATTTGTCTTCGTCTAAATAAATTAACTTAACCTGGAATGGGCGACAGACACCTCGAGGGCTGTCCAGAAGTTGACCGAAGGATCCTGTGGTCTGGCTTGGAGGGTCAAAAAAAGGGTGTCAATCGTCAAAATCCAACGGAGCGACCGACTGGCAGGCATCCCTCCCTCTTTGTATGTACGGCACTGGGCTCAGAACGCTTCTAAACGGGTAACAGGCGTACTGTGGAATACCTCTAGAGCGGGTTGGGGTCGTGACTATAAATATACAAATCAATTATCAGGGATCACCAAATCTGGTCCTCAAGGTCGGTATCCTCCAGGTATTTCACGCTTCCCTGCAGCAAAACACCTGATTGAAATGAACAGACTTTTGCAGACCTTGACAACAGATAGCGGAGATCACTTTAATGTGAATCTGGTGACTTTCAGTCTGGAAAATTTCAATATTTCCTTGGACCAGATTTGGAGATCTCTGATTGATATGTTATGATATAAAATCTTAGAAGTTTAATTCGGATTAGTATGAAAATCTTTGTGTGTCTGTGTTCAAGATAACATCAGTCTGTTAATTTCTGCAGGACAATATTTTTAAATATAACATTTAAACTATTTCTAAAAGTGCAACTATTAACTTTTAAGAGCAGACGTGTTTGGCAGCCAGTGAGTTAAGAATGGATGTTCTAACTGTGTATGTAGAGTATTGTAGGTTTACTACCGGGCTGATAGAAACTATGGGCTTTTTCTTCAACATAAGTGAACTACATTATCACCTGTGGTTTCTGACTGAAGTCCTAAACCGACAGCGTCGTTATCCTTGAAATGTTTGGACAAGTTTGTTTTGTAAGACTCTTTAGCATCGCTGCACTTGGTGCATCAGGGCTCAGCGGCTCAACTTTATCTATCGGTTTAAACCCCAAATAGTTCCAAACCGTACTTTGACTCCCACATTGTGTCAATACAATGTCAGTACATGGTTACTTGTAGTCAGCCATCAATATAATTTTTTTTTTCTTTTCTAACCTGTCTGTCTGTCTGGAACGTAACATTTTCCTGTTATCCCTCGGTCAGAGAGGGAGTTTCCTCGTGTTACGGTTCCGCCTCTGCCTACGTCAAACTTACTGTTATATGAACACACAGGCTGCAATTTATCAATTTATTTGCATAGAAAAAGTGCCCTTTGTTTTGAAATGCTGGTGTTTTCATAGCTCTAAATTTGCTGTACACTAGGGCTGCCACAATTAGTCTATTAAATTAGTTGTCGACTATTTTTAATAGTCGACAACTAATTTAATAGTCGAAGCGTCGTTATTTTAAAAAGAAACCTGCAGCGGCATTTTCCACTGCCGCCTCTGCGTTTCTGTAATCGGGGTCAGAGACGT
>JBAMHX010000025.1:1005077-1032678 GCA_037177515.1 Pseudomugil tenellus | reverse complement strand
ATCTATCTATCTATCTATCTATCTATCTATCTATCTATCTATCTATCTATCTATCTATCTATCTATCTATCTACTGTATATGAGACACAGGCACATCTACTTCCTGTTTTATTGCTTCTGTTGTTAGGCTTTTAAATGCCAGAGACAGCACTTAATGTAAGGTTTTGTCTAGTTTTGTTGTCTTTCCAGTTTATTTGTATTCATATCTGTCATTGCACTCCTCATTCCGTCACTGATGGTAAAATTTGAACGCTTTATGCTTGGATCCTCTGATGTTTTGTCCTGTGCATTGACATTTACTTGTATGTGTATTCTATGGGTATGTGTGTGGTTAATCTACTGTCCTTGCTATGAACCAAGTCTGCAAATTGAATTGCCTGTTGGGCATAAGTAAAGTTTTCTGAATCTGTATCATCCTGTGCTTTGGATCTTTTACTGCTCAGTAGCAAAATCTCAGGATTCATCACAACACAACGAATGCAAAAAGGAATCATATCCCGAACAGCCAGAACTGGAATAACACTCTCATGCCAGTGATTAAGAATTTTCTACTGAATGCGAAAAGGCTGACTGGGTACTGCTCCAGCACAAGTTTTTTACAGGTGCTAAGGTTTTTATTAAGGATTGCTTGAGAAATGAAACCTCAGAAAAAAGGACCTGTAACATACAATCAGCAACGCTTAAAAATACGTTTACTAAACAAAGTAACCATAAGCAAAGGGTACCACAGTCAAAATAAACAAATTAGAGGAACAGTTCCAGACTAGCCACGATGGTTTGTAGGTTCCGGGCTGCTCCCTGAACCAAAAGGATCAAAAAAGTAACCAAAACTGAAAACTGGACTACCAGCAGCTCCCAACTCAAAGACGACCAAAATCCAAAATGCTGGAGCTGGCGGTGACCTCTGCCAAACACCATTTACTTTCAGCCTTGTATCCGGCCCAGAGATACCACTCCAGCCAATCACTGCATGGGGAAAGGAGAACACGAAAATTAAGTTTAATAACAGGAAATAACAAGCAACTAGACAAGCAACATGGATCTTAAAGGTCAGCTGGTTGTCTACCATGACACCAGGATTCCTGACAGAAAACATAGACACAAGTGTGATAGAAACAAACTGCAGTCTAATACGAGGACGGTGATGTCGGTGAGGCAGATTTCACAGTGAAGTGATTGACATCCAGGCTACAGGTGACATGAAGACTTGTTACTATGGTGCTGAAAGCCAAGAGAAGTAAAGACCATGTATGTCCTCACAAAGTTTGGATCAACATACTCCTGTGGAGCTGTGTTCACAAAAATGAACCTGAGTGAAACCAACAAATTCCTCTTAACCAGTCTTTGTGCAAAACCTGGATTTATACTTAGACTGTCTGCTTATGGTCTATTATGGCGTTACCACTATACGGAGGGCCGACATGCACCTCTTCCAGACCTGAGTCGCACCTGTGCATGGTGTGCAGTAATTTGAAAGTACTACCTTGTGATTGGTCGGTTTTTGATCGTTTCCGTTTCATGATTCGGTTTGAGCTCCAGAAATTGTTTCCGGATTTCTGGAGCTAAAGTATGGAAGAAAAATAATGGCAACATGGCGACGTAACCATGCGCTCAAGTGCAAGAGCACATTCACTTGCCTTAAGGCACGCAGATGTGAGTATCTGAAATGCTGAGGCTGACAGATGTAGTCCAGTCTTGCTTTGTTTAAATCATCATGCTGCCAGCATCACGTACTCCACATGCATTGTACCCTCCTTGCGTATATCCTAGTGTATGAATGTTTCTGTGGTGGTCAGAAAGGCTCCTGGTGCTGACTGGCTGCCATGTTTCCATAAATTTGCCCCAGGGCAGCTGAGGCTGCACATATAGCTTACGATCACCATGCATGTATGCAGAATGAATACATTGGCAAATCCCTTCTTCTTGTTGTTTGTGGGTAGAGTGCAAAAGATGAATTTGATGAGTGACCTTCATGACCTGGCAATCATTCGGTTTCAGTATCTCCACCCCATCCTTACCCACCCCTGTTCTCCCCCATCATCCATTCTACCTTACCTCTTGCATTTCCCCACCTTTACCCCCCATGCACCTACTTCACCCTTCTCTCTCATCCATCCTTTGTCCCATCATTCCCTCTAATCTCCTTTACTTCCCTCTCTCTGTCCGACCTCTTTCTTTCTTCACTCTTCTTCCTTATTTTTACACCCCCTCTGCCTCTCCTGTACCTCTCCGCTATTATCTTTCTGTTTCACTGACCATCTGGGGAGGATGGGTGATGTGAGAAAGGGTTGCAAATAACTCATACAGCACTACAATATCGCCCCAGATGTCCAACCTCATCTACCACATCCCAATGTTATGGCCCCAGGCATTGGCCTCCCATGTTTACAGAAAACCAAGGAATTACATGGTTGCTCTGCCTGCTTCTGTGCCATTCCTTAGCCACACTTCCTTCCTGTAAAACGGACCGTGCCATCACTTGTCCATGATTGGTTAAAGCTGTGCATTCTCACCCGTGGTTGTCTGAACATTCAGGGCAGCTGTGTTGGGTTGGTATTTGGTTGTCATTTGTTTGGGGAAACTAACTTTTGTCTAACTACTGGTTTAATGTGGCCTTTGGCTTATCTTTGGTTTTATGGTAGATTTTGGCTTGAGTGTTTTGTTGTAAGGTTGTGATTGTCATTAGTTGACACACCCAGACAGCCTGTTATCAGCCTTGCTGGTCCTCTTGTGCCTGTATGATTTGAATAAACCACTTTTATTCATACCAATGAATTTTCTTTTGTCTTTAATGTTGCTTCTCCTTTACTCTAGCTGAGACGGGGCCATAACACCCAAATAAATCACAAAAAATCTGATTGTCATTGTGAGGTCCTTGCTTGTGAGCGCTAGATTAACTTGGCACATGCATATGAGGGCTCTTCCCTCCAGATAAAGGTACTTGCCTATCAGTTAATTGGGTTAACATTGAATAAAAGAAAAATCTCTCACCCAAAGCACTTATGCCAAAAGATGCATCCTAGCAAGTGACATTGCTTATAGCTCAGACATGAGACATCTGCAAAGAGGCCTTTTAAATTTCAAATATAAAGTCCAACATATACATTTGGACCATGTTGACTATATGCACTAAGGACACTAAAGAACAATGTCCAGTACAACTAAGCACCAGTAATCTGTGAAAAGAAATATATCTAGCACCAATGAAAAGTTTCACACCTGAACTCATTGAAAGTAAATGAATGAAATTTAGACTGATACACTTTGAAACCCTGCAATGCCAACATCACAGGGCCAAAGTCTCTTTCTCATTACTGTTGTATTTTTCTGTGACCTTGACTTAATTTGAGAAAAATAGCAGACAGGGTGGTCAGTTTCCCTCATGTCATGAATTAGGTCGGCTCCAGCACCTGAGCTGTTTGCATCAACCTCAAATTTAAATGGAGCAGCAAAATTGGGGCAGCGATCACTGGAGAGTTAATAAAGCTTTATCTGCTGTGGAAACTTGTTCACCTCTGGGGTCGCACAAGGTTTTGTAATTATCAGCAGTTTCCAAGAGGAGGCAGCCCAAGCAAGCTTAGTTAAGTTAAACATGTGATGGCTACATACTGCAGGCTGCTGATTGGCCAGGAAATGACATTAGTGGATTAGTAATAACTGGGACTCTATAGAAACTCAGTAACAGTAGCCATGTTGTTTACTAACCTCTGCTAAACACCAGAAGACAGAAAACAAGATCTTCGTCTGAGACATAACACATGTTGTTCAGTAATGTGTTACTAGGTAGACTAACGCGTTACTGTATATACTATATAATAACGAACACTGTAATGCATTTACTCTTTGCATAAAGCAGCTCAGGTACCAGCTAATGCTTACTGTTACAGCGGTGATGCAGCAGGACATGGACAGTGTTACCAAGTTCACCAATTTGCCTTGTTTGTCTGTGAAACTGCTTGTAAACATCATCAGTCGTGGGTTTCTTGGCTTGTTTTCTGTGTAGTTGCTCACTTGATGCTTCCTCTGCTCCCTCTATGATGCTGTCATGATTCTCTCACAGCTGTTCACAATAAAGCAATGATCCCTATAGATAAAAAACGTGAACGCAGCATTCTTTTTATTTTTCCCCAGGAGCTAATGCTTACAACCTTGTTTCCTTGGTTACCACGGGGCCATACCAATAAATGCACGCATGACTTCACCTAACACTTGCATGGCCCACAAATAACTACGGATTTATGAAAATAAGACTTTAAAAAGTGTATAGGAGGTCCTTCTTTCTTCCTTTCTTTCGTTTATTCAATCCACAAATGTCATCCATATTTTTTAGATTGATTATTATTCCAATCATCTGCTGGACTGACTTTAAAAAACATTAATGTTTGAAATAAGTTTGGTTATATTCTGCAAAACACCATTAAACGTTATCAGAATATTAATTGTTAATTAATTGCTGCAGCAAGAAAGTTGCTGGTTTGAGCCTCAGCCAGGGGTGAGATAGAGATGTTTGTTAAACTGGTCACTCTGAATTGTCCTTTGGAGTGAGTGTGGGTGTGAATGGTTGTCTGTCTGTGTTGGCCTGGTGATAGACTGGCAACCTGTCCATGATGTAACAAGCCTCTTGCTCTGCAACCCTGGATTGGTTGGAAAATATATGAATATTAATGGAAGTACTAATAAGAATGCCCTTTAAAAAAATAACATAAAAGTTTATTTTAATAGTAACTCAAATAGTAACTAGGTCATTAAAGAGTAACTGTGATGTCCATAGTTGGAGGGACATCTGATTATATTTTGTGCCTCCATGGAGCAGAGTTGAACAGTTCATTAAGGGAAGTAATAAAAAAAAACAAACAAACAAACAAAAAAAAAAAAAAAACAGTGATGATTTTGGCTGTAAAACACCTTCTTTGGAGCATCGATTCCACACTTGGCAAACCAAACACGCATACAGTGAGTTAGAATGGACTCTATGGAGCAGTGATATCTGGGGAAAGGTGCTGCTCCTGAGGACCTACAGGAAGTGCAGTTCTTGCCGTAACAATACAGAGAAATGTAAAAATGCATTACAAATTATTTTAATTGTCTGTATGGACCAGTCTTTAAAAATGTGGTCTTATTTAGCTAAACAGTTGATTTTTATACGTTTAGAAAAAGTTAACTGAACAATATTAATTTGGTTTAGGTTTCATAAAAATAAGTGTGAATAAATGAAAATATATTTTTTAAACAATCTAAACAAATTTGTGTTCAACTAAATATTTGCTGTTGTCTCAGCTGTTTGGCTTAATAACTTGTAGTCTGAGCCGAGAAACATATTGAAGAGAGTGAAATTATATATATATAAAAAGTTTATTAGTTAGCAAGAGCAGTATGAGAATTAAATAATGGAGTTAAAGCTGTGTTGGAAGAACACAACATTACATAACATACCATAAAACTAAGATGTACTGAGTGAGTTTGGGATTAATTACAGCCACTGTAATCTTCTTAACCGCTGCTAAATACCTTCACAATTCGCAAATTTATATTAAATGTAAAATATAACAAATTATATAGGATAGAAAAACAGTAATCACCCCAGAATCAGTGTCAGGAAGGGATGCTCATATAGTTTCTCCTTCATGCACACGTCAACAATGCATGAATACCCCCCCCCCCACACACACACACACACAAAAACAAAAAAACACTGTATCATCTGGGGAAGCTTTATTTCTATCCCGAAGGCAATAATAAGCAAGACCTGACCCATACTGCAGCTCTGCACAGAGAATCTTCAGCCCGACTTTAAAATTTAATCCATCCTGACATCACACTTTGATTGGATTAAAATAATCTGTTTGTGTGGAGCTACGTGTTTTGAGTTTTTCTTACACATTATAGCCACAGGTCATTTGAATGATCCCAAGATTGCAGTGATCACCTTTTGGTATGATCGGTGCACTTAATGAATTATTTTATTGTCCAAAAAGAATAATCTCTGGATGACGTATGGAATAAAGCTTCTGAAAGATTATTCTATGTACCTGCGTCTTATGGTATCAACATCATATTAATTACTGGATTTCTGCTACTATAGAAGAAATGCAGCTCTGTAGGCATAGGAACTCTGTATTCCACATAATGTATGGATGATAGGCATTTCAAATGATCCTGTTATACCTTGGTTGCACTTGAGCTGAAAACATACAAGGTCGTTGCTTTATATTTCTCTTCAACTGCATTGTATGAATTATTCTTTCTTTTTTAATATTTTATTTTTAAGCTCTATTTGATGTTTTCATTCCCTAAAGAAGATAAACAACAAATAAGATGTTGAAAATAAAAAATTTGATTATTAAATAGAAAACATGATCTTATTCTTAACCCCTTAATGGCTTATATTTCATATTTAATACACACCCATTCTGGGACATTTTGCATCACTTTATAGTCGACACTTGATTCAAAATCCAGTTGCACACCATATGGTACTGGTTTCCTGCTCCCTGATGGACACCAAAATGTGGTGGACTATATGTTACAATATTTTGACCTATCACTTGCTAATAAATTTTAAAAATTACAAAAAAAATGTTAATTTTCTCCCATACTTTTAAAAAAGGGAAACAAAAAGACAAAAATGTGAGTTTTCTGAGCATTTGTTCTCATTTTAGGCATTAATGGGTTAATCTGATTTCAGCAACACATTTGTAAAAAGTTGGACGAGGGACAACAAAAGCATTTGGTATATATTATAAAATGTATATGGGATTTTTGTGGTTAGTCATCTTCTTGGAGAGCAATACGTGCAATAAAAACTTACAGTAAACTTTGACGAATTTTAAATAAGCATATATTAATTTGACTAAGTGGATACAGGAAATAAATGAATGTTTATTAACAGAGAACTGTGCATATCCACAGAAATGGCTATACCATGCTTCTTCCTCTGAGTGACATTCAATTACTGCTGGTGCATTGTTGCTGTTTTCTATTTTTTTTGGATCTTTCATACCATATGAACAAATTAAATTAATCCGCCATTTCCTCTGGCAGCTGAATGTGGCTTTTTCTCTTTTTTTCCGTTGAGTAATTTTCAGGCGTAGCAGCACAAAAAAGGTTCTGTTGGGAGCTGGACGAGTCTTTCCACCTTTTAATAAATGTGAATTATGGGATTTGTTTAACACCCCACTGAGATCAACAAGCAATTTTGGCTTTTCCCTTAAAAAAACCTAAAACACAGACAAAACATTCCGATTTTTCTGATTTATAGAGATAAAAGTTTAGCAGAAAAAGGCAGCAGACTTTATTTTCTGTCTAAATAAAAATTACTTTGCAGGACAAAGGAGAACAATGCTTGATGAAAGACATACCATTAACTTTAATGCTGTTGCAGACTATATTTCCAGTTTGCTGTAGTGGTTGAGGCGTCCTCATGCACCCTACTGTACTAGAAATGCTGTTTAAATGTACAACTGGTGTGAAGGGATGTGGTGGAATGAGAAATTCTCATGATGGATGTGCAGCTGACAGATATGCAGCAACTGTGTGATGCCATCATGTCGAAATGGAACAAAATCTCTGAGGAATGTTTCCAGCATCTTGTTGGTGATATGATATGATGCTGCATCCTCTTGACATTACTTCCATTTTGCAAGTATTGCATACTGCTTCTCAAGTATTTTTCTCAACCATGAAAAATAAAATGAATGAAAATGAAAAATACTTTATTAATCCCAGAGGGAAATTCAAATTCTGTAGTCATTTGGTTCAGCTGGTTGGAGTTTTTCAAGCACTGGAACAAGGCAAGATGTTTTCCACATCACTGATATTCTTTTCTGACTCAGACTGGTGTTGAACTGGTGCTGAAGACTTGGACATAATTCTCTTGAGCAGGGAACTCTGGGACTGACACCATCTGGACTTGACACCAGGAGATGTGGAGGAAGATAAGGTTGTGTTCAGGTCCTTGACTGAGCTGCAGGGTGACAGAGTGGAGGTGTGACAGGAAAGTTGTAGGCTCATGGGGCTAGCATGTAGCTCATTTCAGCTAACAGTTCCATGTCCATGTCCAGATCTTCTCTTTAACAGTAACATGTCCAGGATGAGAACAACGCTGGTTAACCAGTACTGCAACTCCTCCCTTTAGTTTATCACTGAGTTATTTATTGCGGTCTGCATGGACTGTCTTGAAGCTGCGTACAGATGCATTACGGTCTGGCATATGTTCCGTTACTACCTGGAGCTTGTCAGTTTTGTTAGCTAGCAAGCTAATGTTACCCATCACAACAGTTGGAAGAAACGGTTTAAATCTCCATAGTTTTTTTTCCGCCTCACCCTGTCCTGCATCCCTTTCTCTTTCTTTTCAACCCCATTGAGATTAAAAGTGTTATTTCACTGATAATCTTCAATTTGGAGAGCATTATCAGTTGATCTTGGTGGTAAAGAAGTCTTGTTGCCATGGAGACTCACTATAACAAGTCTTAAAGCAGAAAAAATATGCAGAAAATCTCCCGTATAGCACAGCGTCTTACCAGCGTGAAAAGTCTTCTTGGACAACCCAAATTGAAAGCTCACGTCTTGAAAAAGATGCCTATATTACAAAACTACCTGAAATTGCTTATCTGCTGCGGTTAAAGACTTCACAATACTGAGCTGCATCACTATCACAGTCACATGCCCAAACAAATACAGCATGACCCCTCCATCTCGTATATACACTACCGGTCAAGTGTTTGGACACACTTTCCTTTTAAATCCAGTGGGAAAGTGTGTGCAAATTTTTGACTGCAGTGTACACAAAAGTAGTAATACCATACCATTTTTATTTCTAAAGCACTTTGGTCAGCTTTTTTTTAAAGTGCTCAACAATAACAGCAAAAAACATACATAATCACAAAAACAAATACATAAAACAGCTAAAAACACAGACACAGATGACAACTCATTCGTGCCTAGACGCCAAAGAATAAAAGTGGGTTTTTAAACATTTAAAAACAGCAAGGGAGGTTGCTTGTTTAACTTGCAGATGGAGATCATTCCAGAATTTTGGAGCAAGAACTGAAAAGGCTCTGTCTCCTCTGGATTTATACCGCGTCTCAGTGACAGTTTAAAGCATCTTCTGATCTAAAAGCATATTGTGGTGTGAAGGGATGTGTCATGCCCTATTCCAGCTCCAGACTCAATCACCCCCATCACCGTTACCTGCCACTAGACTAGATATCCCTGATCACCTGCACCTGTTCCTGCCTTTTTTTCTTAGCACTCCAGGTAAACCCTGTCGGACATTGAGTAAAAATCCACGGTTGTTCCTGCTGCTCCTGCTCATGGATTGGCCTTCCTTATATTCCTGGACATCTCACAGCCTGTCTTCACCTTCCTCATCCCTAGAACCCCCCTGGACTCCTCCGCCTTCCTTACAGCCTTTAGTTCATTCCTCATTATCTTTAATAGATAACAGTAGCTTATCCAGAACTCTAGTGCTAGAGTCCTCACTAAGACCAAGAAGGTGGACCACATCAGTTCAGTTCTGAGGTCTTTACAATGGCTGCCTGTCAGACAGAGGATAGACTTTAAAGTTCTGTTATTGGTTTATAAAGCTCTGGTTTAGGTTCAAAATACATCAGAGACCTCTTGACCCAAGATGAACCCACCAGACCCCTCAGGTCATCTGGATCTGGTCTTTTATCAGTTCCCAGAGTCAGAACAAGACAAGATGAAGCTGCATTCAGCTTCTATGCTCCACATGTCTGGAACAAACTCTCAGAAAGCCTCAGATCAGCTGAAACACTCAATTTATTTAAATCTGGATTAAACAACCTCCTGTTTTCACTTGCATTTTAATAATAAAAAAAATTACCTTGAGCTTTTATGCTTTGTAATCTTAAATTAATCATGATTTTAATCATTTTTAATAATTTTTTATTGTTATCTACATGATTTTAATCATTGTTAATTGACTTTTTTTTTTAGCTTTATTTATTTCTTGCTATTTTGTTTTAATGATTTGAATTTTGAAAATGAAAGCACTTTGAATCACCCTGTGTTGAATTGTGCTATACAAATAAATTTGCCTTGCCTTGCCTTAATAAATCCTGTTCACCTTCCTTCTGGCTCTGGCTTACATTTATTACAGGATGCAGATAGATCTGCCAGAAAAAAAAAGGCAAGGCTGTTATGAGACTTAAAAAAAATTAAAGTATCTTAAAAATGATCTTATAATGAACGGGAAGCCAGTGAAAAGAAGCTAAAACTGGAGATATGTGCTCTAGTTTTCCAGTTAAAAACCTTCCAGCAGCCTTCTGTACCAGCTGCAAGTGGGAGAGCGCTTTCTGGCTCATTCTAATAAACTCTCAATTACAATAATCCAGGCTCAAGGTAAAAGAAAACATGCACCACTGTCTCTAAATGGTATCTAGAAAAAAAGGGTTTCATTTTTTATGTAGCTCTAAAAAAGTGGCCCTAAGTAAATACTGGTTGAATATCAGCCCAGTTTTACTTATTGGACCAATACCGATATTTGAAAAATAGACAAATATCTGCCGATTCCGATATTAGCACAGATTTATTGTACATCCCTACTGCATAGTATCCTCTATCAATGTTATTCATTTTAATATTACTGTCAAATTTAACACATTAATGCAAATAGAATAATCTCTGTCACATTACATCTCAGGCTGTCCACAGGTTAACTGATGCCATGATCTAAGTCTGATCCCTCAGGACAACATAAGAAGCATGCCCAGATGTTGTAGGGATCGCATATAGGGACACATGTGACACACACACTACAAACTAATTTTAAATTACGTTGAGAAATTTCCACAGAAGTTTATCTGATCTTCATACTTCTTATTCTGAATGGAGATGATTCATTGTGGTTTGTACTGATCAAAATTATGCTACTTTGTTTTCAGCACAATTTAGCCTATAATTAATTAAAAAAACAGGAGTGCATGAATGAAGCTTTTGATGTATACTGAAACATAGTTTGAGTGATGTGTTTACACTTTATAAGAAAAACCAAAAGGAAAATCGAAGACATAACAGCTATGCAGACCTGGACTCTGCTAACCACATCTCTGCGACTCTCGCATGTCCATGGCTCTGTGGAAGAAAAGATGGATTGCACTTTATTAATTTGAGCTGTGCATTTAGAGACAACATGAAACTAAAAAATGGTGAGTGAGAACAAAAACAAGGTGTAAAAATGACTGAATTTAAATTGTTCTTGATTGGAGGGGGGCAATCTGATCTCTTCTGGATGAGTTACCCAATTATCCTTTCATCAGTCGCTTCTTTTCTTGTCCATGACAGCAAAACAGATAAACTGTTTTGTTCATAAAATGCCTTTTAAGCCAAACTGAAGCTGCAATAAACAGATCATTAAATGAGAATTCTGTAAATGACTTCAAATATGGGCAACATGTGAAGCTCATCTGATTTGATGCTCCTACAAAGACACACTCGCATCGTCTTAATATGCTTAAATGATTTTGGATGCAACTGTGCTCCAGTCTTTTCCTAGCAACAAGCGCAGTGAGAGGCTAATGAACTAATCTAATGAGGCTTTTTGCTCAGTGACTCAGACAAGTTAATGGAACAATCTGCCTGAGAAACACCTGGCTCATCTAAGTTCACACTGCGAGATGCACAGCTCTGAACCCACTTTTTTCTATTGCTTTTCTCACATTTTGTTTAAATACAAAAATACATTTATCCAGATGTGTGGGGCTTGTTTAGATCCAGAGCAAATCAATAAGCACTTTTCACAGATGTCAAAGCCTTTCTGACCTTAGATAAAAGAAAGGTTAGACTGGCTCTTCAGAAGATGGGATCAGCCAAACACTTTCATCTAAAAACAATTTACCTAAATGTCTTATGAGACGTAGCAACTAATAGTAATAGTCATGGCTAAATTGCTAGTTTCAGCTCAATATGAGAAAGAAAAAGTCAAACAAAGATGTCTGTTTCTGGTTTCCCTCAGTCCAGCTGCTCCTGCTTTTTCTGCTTCGCAACAGACATGATGTGTTGACACATCATTGTAAGCGATTTTGAATAAAGCGCTTCACCATCGTACTATCTTTCTGTGAATTTGTCAGGAGGCTCATTTATCTTCAGAATTTAGTGTTTCACTTTTTCTTTACTAGATGTCAGAAAAGATGGTTCTTTGCTCAACTTTACAAGTTCAAAGTGGCCTCCCTGTATTGGCTAAACAAACCTCATGGTGTAATATTCAATAAGTAAACCATGAGTATCAGAGGCCTCAGATAATGTGTGCTTGGATTCCCTCTGATGAATTGAATTATTTTCACTTTTATGTCTATTACATCTCTAAGATGGCCAGAGCATGCTGATGAATGAGACTGTGAAGTGAGTTCATGCTGGGAATGTCCTCATTCTGCTTTCAGGTCCCCTGCTTTTCCCAGTCATGGCAGGAGCACCATCTGTGACAACCAGGTTCAAATAGTGAGCCATGCTTTGAAGAAGCTGCTCCTGCACAATCCAAAGAAAAAAAAACCCTCAGCAACATTTTCATTGCAAAAGAGACACAATGCTGTCGCAAAAAACACTTATCAGTCAATTTATATCAGTTTCTATTTAAAGAGGCCATGAGCTGAAATGAATCTTTCCAGACATGCGATTTATTCTGGAATAATCCATGATGTCACATGAAACATGTTGTAAAACATGAGAATTTTCGTGAATTCTTTTTTACGAGTATACTTTACTATATCTTCAGCTTAAAAAGTTCTGCCGTTGGTCTTAACATTGTTATTATTTCAGCTGAGGTTTTAACAAGCACATTTAAATCCTCTTTCAAAACTCTTTTTAGTTCCAATTTGCATGACATGTTGATCCATTTTCTAGCTTTCAACACTTCTTTTACAACACTTTGTTTTACGAATTTTCAGTTCATATTTCAACAATTTTATTCATATTTAAACAGCATTTTATTTTAAACTCGAAATAATTCTACTAATGACTTCTACTTTACCTTTACCTTTCATATTTCAGTTCAACTTTCCACCATTTTCACTAGATTTAAGTTTCAGTTTTAGTTTGAGCTACATCATATAAAATATTTCATTTAATGATTATTTAAGCTTTCTTTAGCATTACAGTTCAACCATTTTTAGATGAAAACCTTCACGCTGCTGTTCTGCAAAAGCAGCTAATTTTCTAGTTATTTTTCTTTGCAACAAACTTAAAAATCAATGTTTATTTACATTTGAGCAGGATGCTCCAGTATAGAGATAAAGTGAGCATGAATGGAGGAACGAAGATGATGTTTTGCTCCGTGTCATCTTGTGCCAGCTGAGTTTGCACACTGTCAGTTCCATTTGGGTGCCCAGGTTAAGATGTCCAACTAATTTGCTTATTATACATCTGTCAGCTGATGGCGACCTCCCAAGCATGCGCATGCGACCTGGTGGTGGAAAAATTTGTTTATGCCAGTTAGCATTATGAGTGAAAAAAATAAATCAAACTTTACTCATGACGCTTTTTTTTCATACAAAAGCAGCTCAAAGTGTTTACATTATAAAAAATATACATTTTGAATACACATCAAACCTTCGCACGCTTGAGTATAAACATCTAAATTCCTTAACACACACTTTATCATTCTCTGTTTCAAATACACACATCTACACTCACATCTACACAACACACACATACAACCATTTGCTGTCACACAAGGCAGCTGAGACATCCTGTGCTCTGCCTGCAGTGTCGCTGTGGAGCTGTCATAAGCCTTCCAGACCTAAACATGTTTTGATCTGCAACCATTTATTAAACATGTTGTTCTATATATTTTTTATTCCAGTGACATTCAAATGCAACCAAAAAAAGCAAAACAAAACAAAAAGACACAAGAAGTCTATACACAATGTAGCTGTTTCTGTTCACTCAGACCTCCTCCCTTCTTTCTTCCATCAATCAGCTCTAGTTTCGCAACATTGAATTTTTTTGTCTGCTGGTCAATAAGAAATAAAACTCCTTAAAATGTCCTCTTAAAATGAAACGGAGCAAAAAACAAAAAATGACACTAATTATATTCAGTTTTATTAAACTGTGCTATAAATCACCAAATAATGCTACAATCCTGGCAATAAATACAAAACCACAACTTAAGAAGAACACTAAAAAAACCCTAAAAAACATAAAATATGGTTATTTAGAGCTGATTTATTCATTATGTAACAGCTAATGTAATAATAAATGCAATTATTTTCCATGTAAATAGTTAGAAACTGGGGCTGCACGGTGGTGAGGTGGTTAGCGCTATAACCTCACAGCAAGCAGGTTGCCGGATCGATCCCCGGCTCGGACGTTGGCCTATCTGTGTGGAGTTTACATGTTCTCCCCGTGTCAGCGTGGGTTCTCTCTGGGTTCTCCGGCTTCCTCTACAGTCCAATGACATGCAGCTTAGGGATAGGCTGATTGGGGACTCTGAATTGCCCTTAGGAGTGAGTGTGTGTGTGTGTGTGTGGTTGTTTGTCTATATGTGTGGCCCTGTGATAGACTGACGACCTGTCCAGGGTGTACCCCGCCTCTCGCCCATTGTCTGCTGGGATTGGCTCCAGCCCCCCTCGCGACTCAGTTTGGGAGTAAGCGGTAGAAAATGATGGATGGACGGTTGTGATGGCTATCTGTCCCACTTCAATGTAATCAGCCGATTTATATTAACTTTCTACGTTCACGAAAAGTCTCACGTCAGTGACATTACTTTGCAACAGCAGCAACAAGCTGCCAGGATTATCTTGGCCATGATTTAAAAATAATCTGCATTTAGTGATAAAATAAAATCCAGATTAACACTTCTGGCTGCCTTTGGTAGATAGCAACATGAAGTAGGGTCTTCTACATAAATCTTCATATACAAAGGGTTTGTATCTT
Source organism: Pseudomugil tenellus (assembly GCA_037177515.1). Lineage (NCBI taxonomy): Eukaryota > Metazoa > Chordata > Actinopteri > Atheriniformes > Pseudomugilidae > Pseudomugil > Pseudomugil tenellus. The sequence goes on along the minus strand of JBAMHX010000025.1, from coordinate 1,017,789 downwards.
AACCCGAACGCATTCTGACAGATTCCAGCAATTTTACAAATCAATGTCCGATACTACATGTAGCCCATACTTGGCTAAAGTAAGTCACAGTAAATAAGCAGGTACACATGTTTCCATAACCAGTTACCTGAAAACAAATTCGGAGCTCTTAGACACTTGTTCTGCTTAACATTTCCTTCAGAAACTGTATTTTTATCTGAATAAATGGCTGCTGTGTTCATTAGTGTCTTTGTCTCGTACGATTTTCACTAAGCTTTGATGTATATAAGTGTGTTTCTCTCTCTCTGTGTGTGTGTGTGTAGTTTGCAAACATTTTCATTAATTATACTGTCCTTATCCTGCATAAACAGATGAAAGGTTTTCATGCCAAACACTGAGCCAGTGGGGGATTAGGGCTGGTTCATGCATCTGCTTAACACAGCTAGAGAGACAAAAGGACAGCAAAGCGTCAGAAAAAAGGGTGTTCTATCTGGTAGTGACATTTCTTTGTTTGTATAGACTTTTCATGCAATTCACAACTCAGTGAACGAAACTAAATAGGTTAACGCTCCAAATACTGGAGTCAGCCAGTGTGTAACGTGATGAATAAGCAGCAGTGCTTTTTATTGCAATAAAAACTCGGCTTCACGCTTCTACTATGGCTTTATTGTAAGCTTATTTATAATCATGTAAGAATAAAATGGAATATATTATTCCATTAAATATTAAACTATTCAATCTATGTGGTGAATAATTCTTCCATAAAACCTGTCCTCTTCACCTCCTCTTGAATTATACACCAAGTAGAATTGAATGTCGAGGACCTCTGTCTCTGCTGGAGGAAACAGGATGTAAATCAGCACTTTTGGATTCATCCACTATGTTTAGGTTACAAATGTAAAATCCAAAAATGTGAAATGAAGAATTAGCTATAGACCACTTACAGAATGCTTTTAGGGTTTTTTTGTATATTAAAAAAGAAACAAAAGGGAGGTAATGTTTATGAGAGAGTTTGTCTGTTTGTGAACAACATCATTTGGAAAGCAATGGATGGATTTTTATGAGGTTTTCAGGATATATCCAGAATGGGAAGATGAAGAAGTTATTTTGGGGGTGATCCAGATCACCGTCTAGATCCAGGAACATTTTAAGGGATTCTTTGTCATTGCAAGATAGGGCCAATTTCAACATATGTGTAGAAAACTAAAAAAAAAATCAAAACAAATTGCTGAAAAAAAATCAACTGTTGGTTTAACAAAAAAACTGCTTAATTTACAATTACACATAAAATAAAAATAAAAGATAATGCGCGTGTCAAACTCATAAAGTGATATTTTATTCCCAACAGAACACAAAACAACATGTTACATGTTGAAAATGAGACCATTTCATAGAAAGCATGATCTCATTTTTAATCCTCTTGTAGCAATGTGTTAAGATTAGCTACATAGCTAATAGCTAGCATTTAGCATGATCCTCCTAGGCTCCTCAATCTCCTCCTGACCCTTGAGGTCATCCTACTGATGTTTTCATGGAGCTTCGATGTTTTGTCTTGGATAGGGGCCCTGATGCTCGCTAATGTTCGGCCTCCATGTGCCTTATATCCTATGGACACTGGATTTGTGCTGAAACGCTCCAAGCATGATGAGCTGCTTTCATGCTTTAATGTCTGTAGTCTGACTTTCCCCTTTGACCAGCTTATTATTCTAGCAGGGTCTTTAAAAACTTCCAAAGAAAAGTTGTAAATTGCCCAGAAAAAAAAGCCTTCATTGGGGCCAGTCAGTAAATAAATGTATGTGGTTTTCAGTAGTCAGGGGATTGTGAACCGAAGCAGGCCTCAGGACAGTTTTGACCCATTTAAACTCAATAAACATGTTTCTCTGTTTTTGCTTGAATAGACCAGCAGTGCAGACACTTGCTATACCTGTCATGGCAGGTGTTAAAATGTGAAATCATTTACTGGTTTGTAAAAACCCACATTCTTTGATTGGTTTCCAGTATTATGAACTGGAGTTTAAATTCAACCCAATTACATCTTTTATTTTTTAGCATTTTATTCTATCTAGTCTTTTGTTTTTTGACTGGGGTAATATAGATAATTGAATTGAATAATCTTTGTTTTATTATTATTTTGGGATGTGTGAAAACCAGCTATGTTAGTGAAAGTGTAGAATCTGAGACCTTTGTATGACGGTGTTGAAAAGATCGGGCTTGAGAGTAACGCTTTGCTGCTTTCTATATATATATATATACATAATACACTGTGTGTTTGGACTACAATATGTTCAATGCCTGTTTCTGGTGGGCCGCATGTAAAAATGTTGCGTCATGCAGCAGAAGCTCCTGCAGAGTGCGATTAAAATGAGCTCCTGTGATGTGAAAAGTTGTGAAACTTGAGTAAATCAGAGAAACTTTGGAAGTTCAGAGTGCCGGAGTGGATGAAGTCCAAAAAAGAGAAAATTCTGCCACTTCTGTCACATGCTCCAGTTTTGATCGAGTGTGTACTCTGATGAAAGAGTCAGAGAGCTTTTCCCTTTGAGACCTCATGAAGGGAAATAACTATCCCCCCTGTAGTGGATGCTGCCATTGACCTGATCCCTGGCTTGCTGAGTGGGTGCCAGCGGAAGCTGCCTCCTCTCCCTGGGAGGGGTGTGGAATGGACGTGGAGAGACAGCGCTCATGAACATTTAATGGCTCAGACAAAGAAACATCCGCTTCTCAGTAAAACTCACTTTTGGAATGACTGAAATTAAGAAGCGGGGCTGAATTTGGGGTAATGCGCTTTCAAAACAATGTTGACATCTGACATCCGTTTGAAATGTATAATATGTGAGCTGAAAGCGAGTGAGAAGGAGAGAGAGGTGAAACATAGATGGCAGCTATGCTAAAGAACTCCAGAGTTGGGATGAAGGGATGGCAGGTGAAAGGCTGTCTACCATCTGTCAAAGTCCATATGCCATGGACAGACTTTCACCTCAGACGCTTGTGCTCTTCCTCTTCTGCAAGGAAACCATGGCAACTATTCTTTCTCAAACATGATTGTCAGCTTAGATTTAATGATAATTTAATCTTCTCTTGACAAGGCCTGTTTTCTGTTTCCTGTCTAAAATAATAAACCCAAAATAAATTAATTACAGCTTAAGATTTACAAGGGCTGCAGGTGAAATCTTGGTTTCAAAAGAAAGCCAATGCACGTAAGATTACCACAAAAATGACATAATCAAGACACTGTATGTGTTACTGTCTCAGAGTAGATTCACCTGGAGCACAGTAGATAGTGGTTATGTCTTCCTAAATGAACACCCCAGTTAAACCAGTGCAGAGCAGCACAAACACCAGCAACACAGGTGTCGTTAGCTGTGTTTCTCGGGGCTTTAGCCCTGGATGTTTTGAGTCTAGCCCCAAAAATCAAAACCAATGTAAGACACTATAGATGCTGTTAAACATAAACGCCAGCTCCACGGAAAACGCCACTGTGCACCACTACTTTTTTTCTACCGTCACTGGAGGGTGTTCTCGCTTATTAGCTCAGTCGTGCCAATAAGAAGTACGAGAACATTCCTGCAGGACTGCATAGCACTTGTGCTCCTATACCAACATTTTTACAACATATAACTGAACTTTACGAATCGGTAGGAACTACCTCTTCCACTGGAGCACTGCTGTTCGTTCCTTCCTCTCTGTCCAGTCTGACACGCAGTGATGAAGATATTTCTGCTCCATAAAAAGCAAAGATTGAAAAAAAAAAAGAAAATACCGAACTGAATCAGAACCCAGAAGCAGAGGTGATGAAGTTATGAAGGCAGGCGCTGCATGGTGGAAACAACAGACGTCACTCTGAGTCTTCTCAGATTGTGGGGGGCTGGGTGGGCCCTCGGGCTACCTTATCCTCTTGCCCACTGTGGGTGTCTTACAAGGGGAAAGTAAAGAGGGGTGGTGTAGGTAGGTAGAGGAGTGGGGGGTAGGAAGAGTAAGTGAGTGGGTGAGCTGGGAGAATAAGAAATTGAATAGATTTGTATGAATTACCATTTCTATTTACATATATATTTCTATATAGTACAAAAAGTAATATTTTTAGTGTACTTGTGGACTTCCTGGTAGCATTGGGAATCCAGAAGCTGCTTGGGTCACAAAAAAGCAAAATTAAGACAAATTAAGTGACATTTGGTGATATTCTTACCAGTGCTTGCATCTGTTGATCTGTGGCCTGTTTCCCTTGATTTTGGGGGCTCTGGCTAGGGGATCCCTCTGCTTCCTCCTGGGTGAATATGGGGTTTTCCACAGGGTGGGCTGGCCGGACTCTCGGGGTCCTCCAGGACTGCCCCTGACCTTTGCGATGACGGGGCAACACATTGGCTTAATTGCTCTTCTTATTTTCACTCCGTATATCTGTGACTCTGACAGCATGAGTCACTGAGGCGTTCTCTATCTCTCTCTCTGCGTGTATATACATATATATACACACATACAAAACTATTTTCTCCTCTACATTACACCCAGATAATTGCAGAGATGTGGTTATAGCCTTGAGTCTGTCTTGTTCATTCTTTACATGCACGTTTCAGTCTAAGCAGTTTCAGCACGTTTCAGTGTAGCACAGTTTAGCAGCAAAATGAGCAACAAAGAAGTATGTATTTTATGATCTGGGAGTGGACTCTGAACTGTTTTCTTTTAGTTTAATAGCGAACCTAATGAGGGAGTATATAAGCAGTGATGCTTAATATAATATAAAACAGATCTATTTATATTTGAGTCTTAAAGTAGCGTTCTGTAACTAGTAAATTGTGTTGATGACACAGTACATTATAGGACATCGTGCAAAGGTATCATCAAAGACAAGAAGTAACATAGAACATGTACCATAACATGTTGGATGAATGACTATATAAATAAATTATTGCTCCATTGCTTGCTTGGTTGGTTCATGGAATACTGCCCCCAGCTAGCACTTACATGATTTTGTCCAAGTGGTTGGATAGAACTGAGTATTTAAAATTTAATGGAATACTCTCCCTAATCAAACTAATTCACCTGGATTATCCTGAGAAAGCAACAGAATGAAAGTAACAGAGCAAGAGGGAAGGCAAGAGTCAGTGACAGATTGACTTTTACTGGCTGGAGAGATCTCAGAGAAGAGACAGGAAGAAGAGTGATTCAGAATTAGTTGTTTATTTAACCAGAACATTTTAGTCCTTTAATTATGAGTTTGTTAACCTTAGATAAACTCTATTAAACTTTACTTTGTCTTGCATGACATGACTGGAATTTCTTCTGGATGAACAATGGAGACGATTAATAAATATCTGATAAGCACTTTGACTTTAAAATACTTTATTTCATAAACAATATCTAATTTAACTTGATTGGTCACATACACACACAGTTATAATAGAAAATGCTCAAATTTGAATAAAGGAAAACAGCGATGGGGCATTCCTTTCTTGTCTGTGAGCTGCAGCTTACAAAGTGACACTGGTTGAGAAAAGATGGTGGTGAGTGTTTACAGAGAGGCCTGGTGTTTAGAAAATTGTGCTACACGTGATAACTGCGGGTTGAAAAACCGGCCCTGCTAAAGTGTCACCGTTTGTTCCAGCTGCAGTGATGATTATCTGAAAGTTGAACTCTGGGAATTGTGACACTGTTCTTGTCATTCATTGCTACAGATGCTTTTATTTAGCTCAGGGAGGAATTTCTCTCTTTTTTTCTTTATTCACTCCTTATTCCTGACGCGGTTCCTTTGGAAGTGAACGTTTACAAGATAAAACATGAAAATGAGACATTTGCATCTCATAAATAGAAATAAATCCGTTTGAAAGGTTGAAAAGATGACATTTTGGTCCATAGTTTAAATAAGCTAGAAAATATTCACATTGTTTCCCTAACTTCAAACAGGGCTGGTATGTTTTTACACGTTGGAAGACCTTCTCCAGTGTGGCTGGACTATCATAAATCACCTCTACTATTTAGCCAAATATTGCGAATATTGTGCAAGAGCAAGGACAATATTTGTGCAAAGAACAAGTGCTCCTCTACTACGAAAGCAGAATTCAGTTTTTAGTTTGGAGTTTTTTTCAAAAAAGGTTTCAACAACAGAACAACACTAGGACGACACTGAGAAGGCATTTGCTTTATAGAATACCTTTTTGCTGTAGATCCATAAGAAATGCCTTTTGATTTAAGAATACACCAAAATGCACGTCACAAAAAGCCATTCACATAATGTCAGAAAAATTTCTTGCAGTCCTTGGACTGCGAGGGGGAGCTTGTCTTTTCAGGCAAAAATATGTATAACTCTTTGCTCTTGGTGCTTTACCCCAGAACTTGTTTCTGGTCTCTGTATGGTGTGCTCCTTTGTCCACCTATCTCTCGCTGACGACTCACCTGTGAAGCTACAGTTGGTGAGGCGTGGAGGAGATGTGAGCAGGGCTGGACAGTGCTTCCCTGTGCTGTGCCTGAGACAAACTGTGCAAACGCTACTGTGCTCTTTGTCCTCCAGGCTACCGCCACCAATGCTGCTGTATGCACAGCAAGTACAGCAGCACCCCGGAGGAAGGTGTGGATGCATGTTTGTGTGTCTTATTGTGGGTGTGTGTATGCGTTTGAGTGTTCAAATGTTGGCCAGGCAGTGAGTAACTCGTGTAAACGGCAGATTTAGTCTTTATATACAGTTGAGGATAAAATGCGTCCTTTTTATTCTCTGAAGGGTGAAGCAGAGGAGAAGCTTCTACTCCATTCGAGTTCATCGTTTGGCTTCACAGCGAAAAAGTATGTTTTAATGCTCATTTTAATGCTCAGTTAATTTAAAATTTCTCGACTTGTCTTGCAGTTTGTTGCATCAAATATATCCAAAGGCGTCTTTCTTTTTTTTTTTTCTCCTGGTTGCTGATAAAGTCGTTGTTATGAGGTAACCAAGGAGTAGATCATACTGAAACACAAGACAAAAAAAAAAAAAAGAAAGAAATAAGTAGTGAGAAGGTGACAGTTTCACTTACAGCAAGTGCTTTTTAACTTTCTGCATTATACACACTAATGTTCTGCTACATGTCAGTAAATCAAAAACATGCTTAACTGAAGAATTGCTGCTTTTCCTACAATCCTGTCTGTTACATTTAGTCCATTAAAACAAAAATCCTTCCTGGCAGGTTTGCATTTCCTTTCCCTTTTTGTTTTCTTGATCTATTTCCTAAAACTCTGCAAAAAAGTTGCAAAATAAAAAGTGAAAGCTGATGAGCATCATGTAATGCAATGAGCATGTACAAAACAAGCTGTTAAACACACATTGCAGCAAAGCAATTTAACCAAATTTGGTCTCTGCGGGTCAACCATCAACACATGATACAGTGCTGTGGATATGCAATGTTCTGGCTCAGTTAGGCCCAGAAAGGTTTGTTGGGCTTACCTGGAAGAAAAGGCACATAATGAGGGACTGAATTAAGCACCAAGCGCACATGTGACAGATTGGGGATTTGACACTTGTCTGGTTGAACTGCCACTTGACAAGAACAGATCAGCACCTCTCCTACAGATATTGAGAGCATTTCTGCCAGCTCATGTCACCTCAACTAATCTCCACTGGTAAGAATGTACGTTCACCCTGTTTAGTTGCCAATATCTATGGGAAATATAGAAGTTAGACTAGAAAATGTTATGTAGAGAGAAAATGTATAAATGAGTTTACCCCTCAGGGAACCACTTCTTCCCCATAAAACCTCAGAACTTCCATCTTCGTTAGTGGATGGACATGTTACAGTTTATTCGCTTTCAAAACATAATTAGACAATAAACATAATGAATGCAAAACCACAACTTGTTACATAAGATGCTGTTCACAGACAAGGTTTAGTTAGATTTGATATTGAAGATAATTTTGAAGTGAAGTGAGATTAAAACAGCTGACAGCATTACATTAAAAATAGTTTCAGCTGAGTTAAGGGTATTTCTCACATGTTTCCATGAATTAGAGCTTAAATTTATAGATACTGAATCAAGTACAATGATCAGTATAGCAAACCGCACGCTATTCAGGTACCACCTACTTAACAGGAATCATTTATGCAAATGAAATGTGCAGTTATTGGAAGAATTTTGCAGCCTTGTGTGCTGCTTCCAAGTTGAATTACACATGAAAACACAACTTTACCTGTTTCATTAAATCTCCAGAATACCTTTTATTCTTGAGTTCAAGAAGTAAGAATCGCAGACTCATAAAGGAGGTGCAGGTTTCGTATTTAACACTGGGTCTGACTATGATTCATGCCTTTGTAATCCCAGAGAACAACAACCCTCATTGCTGCATTTGCTGTTCTTTTAGCCACAAGTCCCAGTCTCCTCTCCTCTCCTACTCACCAAGTGCAAAAATAGTTTAATGAAGAACAGTTTATAGCAGCTTCTTTTTTTGTAGTAAAAGACAACAGTACTTTTATTTATAATTGTGCCAAGATAATCTCATATGTGTGAGCAAGCAAGAAAAAAGATTATATTTTCATGCTCTGGGAAGAGAGGAAGTAAAAACACAGGACACACGTCGTCATATCTTGCAACATGCTTGGAAATGAGCAGAGACAAAAAAAACCCTGTATTTTTCTTGCAAGGAAGGAGAATAATTGTTACTGAAGTGCAGCACATTCCACACAGTATCCTGTGGCACAAACAACAGGAGGAGAGAAGGGTGAAAGGTTGGTGGGTTGGTGGTACTCTGTCAGGCAGGGCATCATTATTGTCCAGTGGAAGGAGGAAGTGCAGCTGAGTAGGGAGAGACACTGAGTAGGCACAGAGCTCACCAGAGGCCCAGGCTGAACAGAAGCTGAGCATTTTCATACCGGCTAATAGAACATAGACCATTTTCAGAAGTTACGTGGAAACATTAAGTCATTCTGAATCTGATGGCAGCAACACATCTGTAAAAAGTGTTTCCTGGATGTTTAGCTTTGTGTAGCATATCCTTTTAACATCTGTCTGTAAACATCTGGCATGTGAGAAGAGCAGCTGCTGGAATTTAGGAGAGGAATGTTGTCTTGTTCTGGTCTGATGCAGGACTCTAGCTCCTCCACAGTCCTGGATCTTGTTGTTGCATCTTTGCTTTCATGAAGCTCCAGATGTTTTGTACTAGTGAAAGGTCTGGACCAGTTCAGCATCTGGACTCGTCTCCAAGTGAAGTCATGCTGTTGTGATGGATGCAGGATGTGGTTCAGCATTATACTGAAATCTGCAAGTCTTCTCTGAAAGAGACGTCTGGATGGGAGCAGATTTTATTCTAAAACCTTCGTGTACTTTTCAGCCTTGATGGAGCTTCACAGATGTGGAAGCTGCCACATCTGCACTAATGCAACCCCATACCATAAGAGATGCAGGCTTTGCTATTATACACTGTAGATGGTGGGCTCTATGTTTGTAAAGGGACATGAGATGGCTTTATCGTGACTTATACAAATAAAGCTGTAAAATCTCGTCTGATCATCTGAATATTTGATAATAGTACAAACTTTGCACTGAGGAACATTTTGTTAAGGTGAACATCTGAGAGGATGTACCTTTCTGAAAAATTATTTTCATACCCAGTTATGTTACCAACATGTTCAGAGTCAACATAATTAGTTGTCAAAAGATCCTCCATACATCATTTAATACCAGATACTTTCACAGCTTTTTGTTGACCCTTTTACACAGAGATGTGTTGCTGCCATCAGATTCACAATGAACTAATTTTATGAAATCATTCAATATAAGTTTTCTCCATTTTGTTTTATTTACTTCATTTGACACTCAAAACGTGTCCAAACATATTTTTTTTTATTTTTGTACTTTGTTGTAATTTATATTCACATTGTTTGTTATTAAACCATAACTCTAATTTATTTAAATAACAAAATGCCATTTGAGTCTGTGCTTATGTCTTTTTGTGCCCAGATACACAATAATCATAAATTACAGAGTATTTCTGCCATGAATCATTTGCACCAAAACGCAGCCATGAAATATTCACCCAGGTGTGGAGGCAAGTGTTGTGTTGGAGCTGTTTTCAGCTGTGTCCGTGAGAGCATGCGTGATTTCATTATGTGCTCATTATATGTGTGGATTTTGTGTTGTTTGTTTGTGTGTGTACCAGTAGCACTTTGTAATGGTTTGAAGGATCTTTGGGAGACAAATGCAGGAAAAAAGAGTTTGAAAATACAGACACAAGCCCCAGAGTGTAGTTTTCAGGTCGCTTCACCTCCGATTCAACCACATTCGCATATGTTTTCTACTTAATGTTGCATCGGGCTGCATGTAAAATCCAATTAGTGCACCGGTGATCTGGGTGGTGAATGCTTTTAATCAGTAAAAATTGTGTATTTTCTAGTTTTCGGTCAGCAGAAATCCATTTGTTTATTAAATGGGTCTCTTTTAGACTCTGTAAGGAAAAATTTTCTTGAACGTGATGGAATTGAAAGTGAATGGACCATCAGCTTGTACTGATGAATACCTTACTGCTGCTGCTGCTGCTGCCAGTAGTCTTTTAAACAGCACATCTGTCCAAAATGAGCCATAGCAGGACAAGATGGGGTGAGATGGAGAAGCAAGATGACTGTAGTTCAAGCTAAATGTTCCCTTCATAGGAAACAATACCTTCCACTCAAAACAAATAATCACATTTGAGTACTTGAGTAATGAAATATAAAGTGTAAGATAGAAAGAAAGACACTATCTCAGATGAGTTTAAGTCGCACCAGTCTTGAAGCATATTATAACACAAGAAGTGATTATTATATCTTTGTTGTATCAATACTGTTTAATTTCTTTTAAATGAAGCCACATTTGTAAAAAAAAAACATTTTGGTGACATCAGCAGCAGAGTTCAAATTGTGCCAAACCTTCTCTGCCAATGCAAACAGCTCATTCTGCTATGAAGACAGAAGTAAGGTAGCTGATTTGAAGCACCTGTGAGGATGGACATCCGATATAGCTGATCTATTTCTGTCGTCTAGCATGGTACAGTGTTCTCCGCTATGTATTTCTGTTTGCACAGACATAAACTGGGAGGGGTATCAGAATGATGGATTTCCACATTTATCCCTTGTTTTTGTCACATTTTTCATTATTTTAATTATGCCTCGTGCTGCTATGACAACATGTCGTCATGCAGCTGATGCACCTGTTTCTATCTGGCTAATACCCTACCTACCGGTATGAATGATGAGGATGTGGATCATCATTCAGGCAAACAGTGTGAGGAAAATACGGGAGGTAACTGGTCTGAAAATATACTAGTATTATGGTGAATCCAGTTTTATGTTAAGTAGCATAAAGAAAAAAGATTGTTGTTGGAGGAATTGAGCCACTGGGTATGTTTTCATTTTATTAAAAATACATACAAGTCTTAAAATAGTCTGAAAGTTAAAACTCACTTATTAGGTACTTTATAATTCTGTAAATGTGAAAAGAACAGCTAGGCCTATTGGATCTGTTCTGCACACATAACGCTACTGATGTTTTGCTGTTGAAATACAAAAGAAAAAGACAAATTTTATGCAATTCATTTAATTGCTATTTCAAATTCTAAAGTTTTGTTTTGGTCATCAGTAGCATAGTGTATGTAAAAGGAATAAAGAACTAGAACATCGGCTGGAAATCCCAGTGACCTGCTTAGTAGAGGCTCTGGATGGTTCTCGAGTTATTACTTGAATTTGATCAATTTATTTGAACTTTTTATTTTTTATTTGGTTTCTTTTGCTCTTTTTATTGTAAGTTTTTAAAGTATGTTTTAATGTTCCATCTGCACCCTGCTGTAATATGTTTAATGTTTTATATAAACCACTTTAAATAGTCCTGTACATGAAAAGTGCTATACAAGTGATCTTCCATTGTCTTGCTGGACAGTGTGATGCTGTGAAAACAGTCTCTCCCTCAATGAAAAACAATGTTTGTCATCCTGGGGGGTGCAGAGAGATGTTGAGACTATTCTGACTTTTGCTAAATAGTTAAGTTACCAATATGTCTTCCTTGTTTAAATGTCTGTAATAAAATACTAAACAGCAGGATCAGCTGTCTGACACACAATATTTTCTATGTTCATGCATGGATGCAACACACAAATGCATTTTTCTTATAAATGTGACCTCATTTTCCATTAGAATGAAATTTAATATCAAAAAGTATTGGTACAACAAGGAAACAACCCACCAAATGCCAGTTTACCTTAATTTTGTTCCAAGTTTACATTACCACTTATCAACCAAATGGAATTTTTAATGTTAAAAGAAGAAAAAAAACTTCATCTACTGATTGATGGAGGCACTGGTATGAAAATGGGTGAGATACAAATGAGCTAAATACATTATTTATTTATTCATCAGCTCTTTTCTTCATATCTCTGCCATTATACCGTGCCAGGAGGGAGAACTCAGTCATCTTCATCATTTTTCGTAACAGCTCAGTAATATTTTGAGACATTTTCCTTCTTAAAAACCTAATTTTCCTCAGACAGGATTAAGTTACTGCCCTGTGTCATAGATTAAAAAAACTCAGCACATGAAGTGACGTGTAATATTTTAAACTCAGTAAACTTTAACTTTACGGGATATTTATAGTAGGCTCATATTTAAAGAAGCTTTTAATTTTTTTTTATATTTCTAATACAACATAACATCAACACTCAGCTAAGATTTAAACCTTCAATATTACATTCAAAAGATAAAAGAATCTTCCTGGCTCATTATAATTGTATTATGATGCCAGTTAAATCTTTATATATATA
>JBAMHX010000025.1:969355-980419 GCA_037177515.1 Pseudomugil tenellus | reverse complement strand
CGCGTGGAGTCCTGATTTGTCCGGTAACGCCAGAACCACGTTCCCGGGAGGTAGAGTCCTACTCGTACCTCGTAACACACGTCCACTCTTTCACCCTGCAGCTCAGTCAAGGACCTGAACACAACCTCATCTCCCTCAACATCTCCTGGTGTCAAGTCCAGATGGTGTCAGTCCCAGAGTTCCCTTCTCCAGCACCAGTTCAACACCAGTTTGAGTCAGAAAAGAATACCAGTGATGTGGAAAACATCCTGCCTTTTTCCAGTGCCTGAAAATCTCCAACCAGCTGAACCAAATGACTACAGAATTTGAATTTCCCTTTGGGAATAATAAAGTATTTTCATTATTCAAGTTCATGGGCCGATGTGAAATTCTTATTCTTAACATTAAAACATGTCAATTGATTTGTGGTTATTTATAAGCATTACAGATACAAAAATGGTTTTACTAATAAATTTTGGCAGAGCAAAGATTTTGGGACATGAATGATCACATGAAAGATCAGCCACCTCGTCTACTAGTGAAGAAAAATGCTCCATGATGTGAGAGAATAATAACCTGAATAGCATACACGGCTTTTAATTGTCCAGTTTTAATCAAACTATAATGCAGTGATGAAAAAAGTAACACTCAAGTGTGAATAAATCTGAATTTCTCTTCAACCTGTTTTTTTTAAAGATGTAAGAAAGAGCAGAATGGCTGAGCTATTTGAGAGAACTGCCTGCACTGATTGCAGAGCTGCTGAGAGACCACTTTCCTGTAAGCTGCAACATCAAAGGGTGCTCTTATTCAGCTGAAATAAACTAAGCTCACTACAGTATTCAGCAGTTCTCTGCAGATGCCCTTTCACCTTAAGGGCAGTAATGATAGGCATGAAATTGGAATAGTTTTCTTTCTCCAACTGAGATGATAAAATTCTTCTTCCACATGAGCTAGTGACGCCAGCTGCTCAAAGGCTCAACATGCTCTGAAGGCCTCACGGCCACAGTGGAGTTCTGAGACGACAACTTATGCTATATTGTCTTTAGCTGAAGAAGAAAAAAGGATACTGACGGAGACTTTACTGACAAAAGTATCAGCTATAGGGGTGTAACAGTACATATAGCTACATGCATTCAGTTAGCAACAAAACAATATTATTGAGGAAATGCTAGTGTGTGCTATTATGTCAAAAGCAAACCATAAAACACACACACACACAGTTTAATGTGTAAAGGATTATGTTTGACTTTGATGGGAGTAAATTGTTTTAATCATCATATCATATTTAATTCATTTAGCTATTTTATTTTTTCGCTTTTTCACCTTTTTCACTTCTTATTTAATTTCTCTTCGGAGTAAATTTTAATGCCTCCTGCTGTAATGTTTTAAATGTTTTTATATAAAGCACTTTGAACTGACTTGTACAGGAAATGTGCTCTACAAATAAACCTACTTTACGTTTAAACCCTTTTACTTTAACATGCTTTTTCTTTTCTTTTTATCTTCCTAAATGTTACAGATTTTCTGTAATTTAATTTATTCCATTATTAAATGGAATTAATGAAGTTTTGATAACGTTTGCTGGCCACGATAAAGCAGCAACGCAGGTTCCCTTGGTTGGTGTCGGCCCAGTTGAACCCCTGCTTGTTTTTGCTGTTTGTTTGTTTTGTCAGTCTGTCATCTTTTCTGTTAGTAAGTTTCTTTACACGTTTTTTCTGTTTTTTCTTCTGGTAATTCCCTTTTAGTTTTGTTTGTACTGTTTTATACATTTCTTTCTTCTAATTTCACTTTTCCAAATCCAAAAGTAGTTTTTTTTTCAGTCATACAGCAATAAAGAATAGGAATAATACTCAGAAATCAAAGACGGCTTTGGGTATATCCATAATGCGTTCCTCGACGCGCAAGGCTCCCCTTTGCAAGGTAATGGCTTTCTGCACAACACAGCAGCCAGACAATGTTGCAGCATGTTCATGGCTCCCAGAGGAGGCTTCTGTATTACCAAAACTTTTCCTTTTTTGATTCATTGGGCATGGACTGGTTAATCTCATGAACCAAACATAGAACTATGACAAATTAGTGTGCACAGTGACACCGGCAAGCAAGTGCATCATGTTAATCACACGTTTTCACTGGATCATGTTTGCAAAAGTGTCTTGAATGACTAAACTAGGACTCCTCTACGTGCCTATAGCTGTTGCTGTTTGGCTAAAAAGTAATGATTATCAGGATCTGCTGCTGAAAACGGCCGCTGCTGAAAATTCTACTGGGACGTACAAATTACAGTAATTAAGTTGAGCCCAGAGCATCGTTGTGGCAAATGGCTCAGATATTAGAACGATGTCCTTACTTGTGATTTCAAATGACTATGGAGAAAATGCTATTTAATTTTTTTCCAAGCAATTGCTTTGGGATCGGAGCGCTGGTAGAGCAGTAATACAGCTAAGCCTCCATGAATGAACATCTTTGCCCTAAGCTGAAATACTGCAATTTGGCACCACTATTATCTACTGTGTCATTGTACTTAATAATTATCATTATGAGAGGACATTAACAATAAATCATGCTTGAGCCATATAATGGTAATGTGTTTCTCTTCTTTCCTCCTGTAGAGCTGGAGGTAAAACTGTTTTACTGTTCAGACACATGCATGAGAATCAAACATACATATCTTCTTGTTGCATTGCAAAGGCCAGCTCTGTGAGACTGCATGTATGACAGAAGGCACATGATTCTGTTATGCAGAACACACAGTGAATCACAATATAAACAACTATAAATGCTAAATGTATACAACAAATAAAGCTGCTGTGGTAAAAGGGATGGGTGATACCTTCGGGTTTATATAATCACCGCTCCTCCATATCAATGGTAGCTGAAGTGGTTCAGCCATATTATTAGGATTCCTCCTGGTTGCATCTCATTGGAGTGGAGACCCACTGGGACAAATTTATGTCCCTTCTAGGCTGGGAAGGCTTTAGGATCAGGAATAGGAATGTCTGCTTCTTATTCCTGAATCTGCTGCTTTTTGATAGGAGGTAGAAAACAGATGGATGAACGTTATAGTTAACTGTTTAAAAGAGACAAAAAGAAACAATTTTAATTAAGTAAATACACTAAGTGGTGTTTTTCCTAAGGTTTCATAGCCACAGCTTTTAAAAGATTATAGTCCTGCGCTAAAAAAATCATTGCTTCTATATCAGTTTAAGAACTGTAATTGATCCAGATAGGATTAAGCCTATTTTTAAAAACATCAATGCTATAAAAAAAACCTTTTGGCTCAAATAGCATTTTTTTTCTTCTATAGACATGTGCAGATGAAGTCGTATGGGGATCTGCATCTTTTTTAGGCTCACATTTCCTCTAGCTAAAAGCCACATGCGATGGAGAATAGTGATTTTATACCTGTGGCTTTGACTTTCTTCCTGATTAACTGCCTGGAAACATTTATGGTGACTTTGCTTATGGAGAGGTCAATGTGTCACTTAACCCACTCCACTTTACATGTAGGAGAGGAAAACAGAAGATGCAATTAAAAGCATCACCCTGGTTTAGATTATACTAAAGCCTATGCAAGGATGTTATTTGTTGATTGTAGCCCAGCTTTTAACTTCAGCCTCATCATTTAATAAAATGAAAGCAACTAAATGTGAATGCCTTTTTAATTTATTGAACTTTTTTTTGTGTTTTGGACAAAAGTCAGCAGTTCAGAGTCTACAACACTCTCTCGGAACGTAAAACCATCAGAAGACAAACGCACCATGTGATAGTAAATGCTGTATTTGGCTTTTATCTTTCTTTCATTATTTTTGAAAAGATTTCTGCCACCACTTCTGCATACACACATGCTGCACTGCTCTCCATTTTCTTTTAAACACAAACAAATTATCATGACTTTAAAGCCAAGAAGATGATTCTAGAGCCTAGATTGGTGGTGAATTATAGTCCTGTGGTCATACACCATGCAAACACCAGTCAGGTCAGTTGAGCTGTAAGGTCCACATGGAGAGATTATGTACTCGTCTACAGCAGAGACTTTACTTTTTTCATAGACTGAGAGAATGATTATGTTTCTTTTCTATCAGGCAGCATTAGACAGCTTGCTTAGATTTGGGATGTCAGCATGGTACAGCAACCTGACTGTACAACTGATGACTAAGCCAAACAGGCTAGAGACACTGCAATGAATGTTATGGAGAAGAGGGAGTTCCAGCTCCTTCAGAGTGTCTATAAGTAGTCTGTTTGCAAGCAGGTTAAGACAATAGTGATCGACCACTCACATATCCTCCACACAGACTATGAACCTTTATCGACCAGCAGTTAAAACAGAATTCACTTTGAACCGAACTATTATAAATACTCTGTTTTTACAGATGACATGAGACTTTGGCCTTTTATGTCTTTAGAACAGATTACAGAGCCCATGTTTGCATTTATATGAACATTTGGTTATTCCACTTACCTTGGAGATTTCATCAGATAATATCTATCGCAATAACACGAAATGTTAGCAAAACAAGGAAACATATCCCTCTGGTCCTCACATCAATCAACCATTCCAGTTACAGCCGGTTCAACTAATGACAATAAAGTATTTTAATGTAATGATATTCAAATAAATAAAGAGATTTAAAAAATATCTCATATTCCTGCTTGTTGCCTAAATATGACTCAAAAGTGTAGCATGTCTGAAGTAAGACATGTTTGCCATGTTTGAACACACTGTTCTGGTCATCAGCCAAGTTTGGCCCAGGTATGCAGTTTAGTTTAGCTGAGATTTGCCCTTGACTCACACATAAAACCCCAAGAAACCTGCTACAATATACGTCCACACCTGCAACTGACATGTGGACCACATCTGGCCCACAAACAACCACCACAGCGGTGACTCCAACCCAGAGTAGGTCCACATGTAACTGTAAGTCTTTTTTGCAAAGAAAAAGGGATATTTCTCAAATTTGAACAAAGTACTGTTGTGATTTGTAAATGTTTTCACTCAATGGCGTTTAGTCAAAACGCCATAATAATTCTAGTGAATTGTCGTGAGTCTCGTAAACACGAGACTCCACTTTGAAGAGGGTGGAGATAAAACATGTTGGGCCGAATTTACTAAGATCTAGTTTTGCGTGTACTAATTAGCGTGTGGCATTTAGAATTTAGCGTGTGAGGCGGGGCTGTGATTAGTACATGGTCGACTAAGATTGCTTACGCAAATGACAGTGGGTGCAAAGTGTTGGAGACCTATTTAAATGAGGATTTAGCGTGTCATGGTTTTCATGAAGACAACTTTACAAAACCGCAAGCGAAAATACAAGTTTGATCTGATGGAATTAGATATGTTGGTGGAAGAAACCAACAAACATCCCAAAGAGCTACAGGAAAGAAATCTGTTTCTGTATATATGCTCAAAGTTTGCGGGAGGCATAGGCTGCACATGAGTGCAGTCAATTGCTCCTATAACACCGGGGAATCTAACTACCTCAATAAAAACTTGTTTTGTCTTATTCAAAGAATCTCAAGAGCTTTGAAACCTAATAAACCTCACGATCCAGCGCGACATTGCATTTAGGAATTCAGTCAACACATGTTAAAGACGTGACTGAGAGATCGCTGATGTGTTGGCTACTGTACGCTGGAATGACCCAGATGCCAAAAACTTGTCAGGAGTTTAATTATTGTAGGTATGCATGACTCCTTCTTGTGTCTGGCATCAAATCTGCGCTGAGTTCCTCCAACAGCTCCAAAACAGCAAGGCTGGATAAGCGATATGTTGTAATTATTAGTTTTAAAACATGCTAAATATATTCTAGCAGAAAAATTACTTTCAGGTTTGATAAATCGCTTTGCTGTGTTAAAATCATATATTTACATGTTCTCCTCCCACTCCACGCAAAATTGTGTGTGAACGCCCCAATTTACATAGTCATTGAGGCAAACATACTAACTCGAGGAGGACGCGCAATTTTGCACCTTTGGAAGACGCAAACCCTTTTACTCACTGTTAGTAGATCAGTTTGTACTTTTTTCAGCGTGTGCAATGGGTTTGCACACGTTTTAGTACACGCAAACCTTTAGTAAATCTGGCCCTTTGTGTTTTTGGAGCAGATATTTGAGTTCTGCTGTTGCCTCTGCCCTCATCAGAAGACAAACGCACCATGTGATAGTAAATGCTGTATTTGGCTTTAATCTTTCTTTCATTATTTTTGAAAAGATTTCTGCCACCACTTCTGCATACACACATGCTGCACTGGTTTTATTGAAACAAACTACATATGTGTAAATGTGGAGAAAGGGTTTCCATGACACTTACCATTTACTTTTACTGACACGTCTGAGCTTAAAAACTCTTTAGCAATTTTTGAGATGTTTTTCAACATGTTTTCATTACCAGTTTCTTTTTACTTTTATTTATTTATCTTTTTATTGTGATATTTAGCTTCAGCACATTTCTAAGGATAATAGAAATCCAGCGTGTTTGCTATATGGGAACCATGTCCTGCTTATCGTTAAATATTCTGGTATGTTATGTATGGTATCTTATGTAAAAGGATATATACAACTTTGAATTTTGAAAGTATAATGTCTGTAAATTACTATAAAGTCATATTTGTACTTTGGATATACAAAAAATTAAATTATGGGTTTTTTATGCAGAAAATACCATCCATCATCAGACTTATCACTGAATATGCATTTTGGTTAGGATGAGAACAGCACTAGCATAGGCTGCGTTCACACTGCACCTCTTAATGGGCAATTCTGTTTGTTTGTTTTTTTTAGCTGGGATCAGATTTTTTAAACTGAAATATCATCTTACTTTACTTTTGGACAAGGTTACCCAGGTGTTAAGCTCCTGGCTTTCATGCTCAGAATTTCAATATGAACCTGTGTGTATATATGCAAGAGAGCAGATAAAAGAGAATGAGTGTGTTGTGATGTAGAGATGCATGATGGGCAGAGTGACTGACAGTGAGTCAGACGGGAAGCAGGAGGTGGACTGCAGGGGGAAGGAGGCGAAGAGAAGCTTTGTACTGACACTTCAAAAAGTATTTCAGAACCATTCTGTTCATACTCATGCCTACCCATCAAGTGCTGGGAATGATAACTAGATTGGGTGTGACTGACTCATATAAAAATATATAGCCATTTTTTTCAATCCAGGGACCTCATTTGTCAGTTTTGTTGAAGAAACTGTCCTGAAATCCATACTATGAATGAAACTTGTAGCATGTTTGTAAGTAATCAGATGTTGATAAATCTGACATCGCCTGCCCATACCCGTTTATGATCACTAACATTCTCCTCCAGAGATGGTGATGATATAGTCTAGCTTTTGTTTCTCCTCAGAGGGACGTAGAGGGAGACAGAATGAATTCCTATTCAGTTTGAAGTCAATCAAATGTCTCTGTTCAGTTTATTCACTCAAATCAGTTGACAACTATCAAAAGAAATACATTTGATGCTCTCTTGCAAAAGATTAAATGCAGAAGATAAACATTTTATTATCTGGAAAGTCCAACTTTAACATGAAAGATAGTTTTACTCGCACATCACACTTTGTACAAGACAATTCAAAGTGCTCTACATAAAACATTAAAATCATTACAGATGGTGTGAATGAAACATTTAAACGTAGGAAAGGGCAGCAACAAATGTGACAAATCACAATGAAATCACAATAAAATCTATATTAAATTAAAATGATTAAAGCTAGATCAGTTAAAACTTACCATGCAGAATTCATGCATAAGCGCAGGAGAAAAGAGAGGCTTTTGACCTGGATTTAAAAACATCTACATGTGGTGAAAGTTTTATCTCTACTGGCAGTTTGTTCCACTTGTTTGTAGCATAACAGCTAAAAGCTGCTTCTCCATGTTTAATCTGGACTACTTAGCCTGAGTCTTTGGATCTAGGAGCTTTGCTTGCTTTATATTCTCTGAAATTATCACAGATGTATTCTGGTCCTAAACCGTACTGGGATTTATAAACAATCAGCAGGGATTTAAAATCAATCCTGTGACTGACTGGAAACCAGTGTAAAGATTTTAAAACTGGTGTGATATGTTCAGATAGTTGTAGTTAAAACTCTAGCAGCAGCATCTGGGTGAGCTGCAGATGTTTTATGCTCTTTTTGGGAAGTCCTGTTAAAAGACCATTACAGTAATCCAGTCTACTGGATATGAAAGCATGGGTGAGTTTCTCCTCGTCTTTTTGGGAGACTAAAACTTTAATTCTGTTGTTTCTGAGTTGGTAAAAAGCTTTTTTAGTCACAGTTTTGATGTGGCTGCTGAAAGTCAGACCTTGGAGTTTATCAGCATTCCAAGGTTACAGACTTGATTGATCATTTTAAGAGCCAGGTGTTTACAGAATCTCCTTTTCTCTTTGCTATCAAACAGAACATCCTCAGTTTTACTTTCATTTAACTGGATAAAACTTTCTCGAATACAGTTGTAAATTTGCTGCAAACAGTGACACAGTAGATCTATTGGACTGCAGTCATCTGGGGACAAAGACACATAAGGTTGTGTATTGTCTGCATAACTGTGATAATTGATAGTAAAGTTTTGTAATAGTTGACCCGAAGGGAGCATATACAAGTTGAACAGAAGAAGTCCAAGGACTGACCCCTGAGGTACTCCACAAGTCATAGCCACTCCCTCTGATTCATAACTGCCAATTGTAACAAAATAACTCTGACCTTCCAGTCAAACAGGGAAAAATTCTAATTTATATTATTTAGTAACACCATATATAGTGATAAAATAATTTAACATAATATTTAAAAGTATGCAAATTATAATAAAATGGTTAGTTCCTGGATGGGAAGGCCTAATTTGTGAAAAAAGGGGGCCATGCCCACTGAAGCCCCACCCATAACGCTGGGTCCTTAAAAACTTCAAAAACGTCTCTAAAACTTCATTTTTTAGCCTTTAAAATAATAATAAAAAATAATAATTTAAAAGTATTTCAGATTAAACCTTTAGCTTTAATAGCAGATGAATAATCCTCTCATTTACTATACCAGTAAAATATATAAAAAAATATATATAAACTGGTTTTAATCATTTTAGGTACCGGATCAGCTCGTGGTCCTGCTCCTGTAGACGATGTCACGCTATATGATTGGCTGGACGTTGGATAAACGATTGTGATTGGTTTATAGTCTTTGAGTTGGTCTGGACAAATTACAGAAATCGTTTTTTCAGTGAAGGGATTGTAGTTATTGAAAAGCACAGATGACTTTACAAAGAAATTCATGATTAGCTATTGAAAGAAACTTACCACAGCCTGAAATCACCTCTCAGTGTCTCAAGAGTAGAAATGCGGTAATCCGGAAGGCATCAAAAACTTACACATTTACAAATAAGTAACAGTGTAACTAAACGTAAATATTAGCAAGCCCTATTTAATTCATATTTGCAACATTTATTCACAGTTTAACAAGTTATACATACACTCTAGAAAATGTTTCTTTCTGTATTAGATGAACATTTGGTGAAGTTCACAAGTCATTGTGACTTGCTGATACCGCGAAAATAAAATCGATACATCTTCAGATTTTAATGCAGTTAGTGTTGGTTTGCCTTGGGCATGAATTGTAAATGAGCTCAAAGTGAGAACATACAGTTAAATTATGTTTTTTTTTTTATAAAAATGATTGATTCTGAATTAAAATATTTCAAATTAAAGTATTTTTCTTCAAGTTTATGTTAAATATTTATACCAAATTAAGGTTTACATGGCGACATGTTTATTGGCCTTTTCTTAATTCAGTCATGGCGGCAGATGTAAATGGAGTTCATTTATATAGCGCTTTAACTTTCATCTCTCGATGCCCAAAGCGCTTTACAGTTCCTGCAATCCACCCATTCACAGACACATTCACACACTGATGGCGACAGAGCTGCCATACACACCGGCGCTAGCCTGGCCACCAGGAGCAACTGGGGGTTCAGTGTCTTGCTCAAGAACACTTTGACATGCAGACAGTAGATGAAGCGGGGACCGAACCCATGACTCACCGATTAGAAGACGGCCACACTACACCTGTGCCACAGCTGATATGACGCACTTACCAGAAACAAACAAACCACTTCCTGCTTCTCGCCTTATCGGCTACATGGAAAACATCCAAAAATCATTTTCACTTCAAATTTGATCATATTTTTACAGTAATAACTCAACACAAGTATAATACTTTTTTGGGCAGATGAGGAAAACAATAAAAATAGAGTACTCAAGACAGGAGGCAGAAAACTGCGCATGTCATGGCAGTGGCAGGCAGCAAGCATTAGCAGAACAACTGGAAATAACTCAGAGTAGAATAAAGGTTACGTTGTAGAGGAATGAAATTATTCTGAATTACGTTTAACTCCCAATTGCCATTGTCATGAATTAAAGAGGCATTAAAACTCTCATGTAAACGCGGCCAGTGTGATTCAGGAGCACTGCAGCTAGTGTTACTGTGTAACACAGTAGTCTGTGACATGTTTAGGGAAAAATGCATTCATGGATAGTAAAGTTCCAAAAAGAGCATCTGGATGGGCAGATGGTTTGATGGAGGCAATACATCATAGATTTTGCTGCTTGACACGTTTTATGTAATGCAATAGCATGCAAGCTGCTATCAGCTGCAAGTCAACCGCTCTGCATATGTGAGTATGCTTGCCTGTCATACGTGTTGCTGTACAACAATGGTAGGAACCAGGTGCATGCACACTGTGAAAAGCATTTTAATTCATGTGGGAATATGGGTGTCCTCTAATTCACTTAATCTTTTGTATGGTCAACAAACAGTTTTGCTGACAGAGGCGGCTCGTTTTTTTTTTTTTTTTCTTTGTTTGTTTGTGAAATTCTCCGTGTTCTGACTACAAGACTGGGAGAAATGCATTTTTTTAATGCATCATCAAATGCAAGAAAATGAAATAATCAAAGTAATTTGTAATGATTTAATTTCCAACAACTCTGCATTGTAAAATCCAAGGAATTAAATTCTTACCCTTTACCTACTAGTGTTTTAAATACTACTGATGATTAGTGTATACTGATAAATGTGCTGGGTTTTTCCACTGCAGAAATATATATATA
>JBAMHX010000025.1:925645-940427 GCA_037177515.1 Pseudomugil tenellus | reverse complement strand
ACACACACACACACACACACACACACACACACACACACATATATATATATATATATATATATATATATATATATATGTATACACACTGTGTTTTTCTAGACTATAAGTCACACATTTTTTAATAGTTTGCTTGACTTATATATTCTTGATATATAAAATATATCATAAATAAAATAAATAATTTCCAGTTTCACTTTGTCCTCAAGAACATTTTCTTCAGGTCAAATGAAATCAGCCTTTAGTTGGACATTTAGCTTGTATTTAATCGCGGCAGGTTGGGTTATTTCTAATTGGTTGGAAAAATCGCGACTCATGGCAGACCTTCTAAGCAAATGTAACTTTGCTGGTTTTATCCTCTTTATGATTCATTTTCCGAGTGATGCGACTTACACTCTAAAAGTACAGAAATCTAATTCTTTATAATTAAATTCCACCATTAAAGAGCTAAATATAGGTGTTGGTATTGTATTGTTTTGGTATTGTAAGGTATTGATGTTTTATAAATCAGCTGGATTGACCAAATAAAATCATTTGACACCCCCCTTTGCCCTGCAAGGTGAATCCAAAGCAACTGGCTGAATATTTTTTTATCTGATAAATTTACCACAGCGTGTTTTAATGCCTGGGTCATTAGATAAACCAGTCCACCTGCTGTAAAGCTAGGAAAGGGAACTGCCCGTAGCAGGGACATCATATCCAACTGCAGCTTTATTTTTAAATAACCTTACTCTGAGGCACTTTTGGGGGTCACCTTTTCAGCTTAGCATAAAAAAGAAGCTACAATTAAAATGTGGAATAATATCTGCCTATGAGGCACAGCATTTGCATGCAACAGACTTAGAAATAAGATCCTTATGCTTTGGTGTTGTCAGATCCATCCTCCCACCCACCACTGCATTATGCTTACTGCTTAGTGATAGTGATGTCAAGTAATGATGAACGGCAGAGAAACTACGAAACAGATTCACTGAAGTTGCATGTGCTGCGGCAGAGGCAATTAAATTGTAAAAGCATATGTCATCGCTTGACTAAGCGGCCTTAGGAGGGGGGGTTGTTTGTGTGTATGTGTAAGAACAGCAGAGATACTGCTGAAAAAGTCTGTATCTGAGTATATCTGCAATGGCGATAACTGTATTTCCAATATGTGTGCACTATTGGTGAGTTGCAAGATGCGAGCACAGCACAAATATATTCCCATGCATGTGTGTGTTTGTGTGTCATAGACTATATAAAAGTGTATGCATTGATGTCTGCACAGAATAAGTGAAATTGGATTACTGGTTGTGTGGTACTATAAAGCTATCCGTGCACTGTTTATAAGCTTGAAACAAGTGAAACAGTGACGTTTTGTATGTGAATGTGTTTGCAGAGGGAATTGACATCAGGGAAATGGCAGAGATTCACACCGATGTTAGGTTATTTCCCTGGGCTCGCCCCCACACTGAAAGGCAGCTCTTTACATGTTATTTCCCAGTGGATCCTAATACTGATACTGGCTCATTGCCTTGCTCTGTTACAGAGCGTTAGCTTCCCCCAGGCTGGATGACAGAAATGCACACAACACACACACATAGTCTTGATGTGTTTATCATTTCAAATATACACGACAGACTTTCTCACAGGGATGCTTGTAACAGTAAAATCACAGAGAAATGGCTTCACTATGGTAAACACATGGGTTGGATATCATATGGTGCACAGCATCATTCACTCACAAGTTTTACTGTTTTTTTCCAGCCGTCACAGCGCAACAAACGGCTATTATAAACAAATATTTTTATCTTTCTATAAACTTAAGAAGATTTAAATAATTTCAATGGATAATTTTAGCGGCAGTGATGCTTTTCATTTTCATTTGCCTTATTTGACTTTTTATTTACCTAATTTACATACATTTTACCTAATTTACATAGATTCATTCTGTACATACAGAACATGTGCAGAACAGGCTTGGAGTATTCATGGGGTTAAAACCGAGCAATTTAAATGCTTAAATCAAGCTTATTCACACAAAAACGGCTACTTATTGCATTTTATTACATCAAAGTAGGAGGGAAATTGATGAAAAAAGATAAATGTAATCAATGAAATGATGCAATGATTAAATAAATACAGGAGGCTCAAATCAAATAAATGAAAATAATAAACATTTAACTTAACAATGTATTCCATTAATGCAACTTACAATGTTGTAAAAGTTGCCAGATATAATAGATGTTTTCTGCATCTGTGGATAATTTAGTTTTCTCTCTTTTGTTCGTGAAAAATTGCTTTTCGAACGAGGGTTGTGTTTCAGCTTTTAGATACTGCTTGAGTGCACCAGTGATTCAATGCTGGGTGGAATTAGCTTACACTCAACACCCTGAACTCGATTGTACTCGAAATATGTTATTACCTTTTAGGTGTGTTTGAAATATTTCTGCATAACATTTATGCAATCAGAGTGATGCAGAACAATCAAGGCTAGACTATTCCAATTCCGTATTTATGTTCTTTCCTAAATATGCCTTAAAAAGTCTCCAGCTGATCCAAAATGCTGCAGCGAGGGTTCTGACGAGAACTAGCAGAAGAGATCATAGTTCTCCAGTTTTACCATCTCTTTATTGGCTCCCTGTTAAATTTAGGATAGAGTTTAAAATCCTTCTCCTGACATATAAAGCTCTCCATGACCAAACATTGTATATCAGAGATCTCATAGTTCCATATATTCCAAACAGAGCACTTCGCTCTCAGACTGCACGTCTGCTTGTGGTTCGCAGAGTCTCTAAGAAAAAGAGTCTTCCGATACCCGAAGAGTCTTTGGGAATCAGGCCCCTCGCT
The DNA here is from genome assembly GCA_037177515.1 of Pseudomugil tenellus. Lineage (NCBI taxonomy): Eukaryota > Metazoa > Chordata > Actinopteri > Atheriniformes > Pseudomugilidae > Pseudomugil > Pseudomugil tenellus. Next base: position 937,607 of record JBAMHX010000025.1, on the reverse strand, counting down.
TATGGAGCCAGTGAGGGTGGCGGACACCCTCTCTACCTTCAAAATCACATTTAAAACCTTCCTGTTTCTTGCCGCTGAATGATGTCCAATGATGCAATGAGCTTTTTCTTTTCATTTCTCTGTTTCTTATTTTCCAAGTTTAATATATGACAGTATTGGCATCATGAATGCATTTCTCCTCTTTCTGCAGGTGTTCCTGGATAAAGGTTGAGGTGCATGTTGATTTGCCTTTCTTATCATCTCCACACCCCAACCAGTAGAGGCAGATGGCTCTAGTTCTGGTGGAGGTTTGTCCTTCCTGTTGAATTGAACTGAACTAGCTCCGGTTTAACGTCTTCTTGTCTCTGCCAATAGGAATTTGTTGCATTACTGAGAGCTTTTCATAGCAAATATTTCTCGTCTTGAATTTATAACCTATAATCTCTCTTTTTTTTTTGTTGCTTATTTTGCAGCTGTACTGTTAAAAATCACTGGCCTAAATTCCTGTGTGAGTTTGTTTTTAATTTTTAAAAAGAGCTGCTTAAATGACTGAGCGCTCCCTTAGGTCACAAAAGTTGCCCATGAGCTGCATAACTGAGAACCAAACCTCAAATCTGTGACACATCTGTGGGGTCTGCTTTTCCATGTGCAGCCGTTTTTTGACGTGGATAAATTTAACAGACAGCTTTGAAGTCAGGACAATTAAACTGGCGCTCAGCTTCTTTCTTAGCATATCTAATCCCTGCATACACTGTTCGTTTCAAACTTGCTCTGATTCTGCATGCTGAAAAAAGTTTATCAATGATGCTCATTTGTTGCCTATGCTGAAATACTTGTGTAAATGGTGAATTAAGAGCTAATTTTAAGAATTTGGTAACTATTTCTAGAAAGGTTTTGATCTACGTGAACCTAAATCAGAAGATCTTTCTACATGTAGTGATAAAAATGCTGAACTGGATCCATACAAGCGGTTTGTCCTGCAGAATTTAGTGAAACATTATGCAAAATTGAAAAAAAGAAGGAAATAACTCAAAATGGATGACAGGGTCACATACACATGCAAGCATTTCGCTTAATGGTGCTGCTTCTGAGGAGCAGATTATAGCAAGGTTGAGTGGACTGAAAATGCTGGAATCTTCTTTATCGGCAGCTGTTGATTTAATCCATAAATGAATTTAGCAAAACATCAAACTCTCCACTTTCGTTTTGCTCCGAGCCAGCTAGCATCAAATGTGTAACATGATAATGCACCTGCCAAAAGGGTTTCTGCACCTATAGGTTGTTTTATCCATGTCATTAGGTACTTGCTCCTGTAACCTACACTACATGCAACTTTTTCTCTTGTCTGTTAATGATTGCCTCTACTATGTGCTGATGCATACTCCAAGAGATATTTTTAGATCTTAATGATCCAGAAAGCAGGAGGAGAAAGTTTATGCTGCAGCAGTGACAATAAGACTGATTATTAAAGTATCAAAAACTGGCCCCATTTTTATCAGTACAAAATAAGAAGTCAAGCATTCAAATATGGGGAAGAAAGAAGGTATAAAAAAGTGTATTTTTTGTAGATTCAGTATTAAATTTTAACACTTTTCTTATGGACCAAATAAGCAAAACTGTATGAAATAACTTGCCATGTAAAATTATCTGAAATAGAAGACAATAAACTCCAGTAAATTTCTTTGGTAGATCATTTATATGCGTAACGAGGCTTTTTCGCAACAAATTTGTTGGAAAAACTTCAATTTGTCTTTTAAATTGAGCCACATTTGAGGGATGAGCAGGAGAGTTGAGCATGTGGGTTGTGTCCGTGGAAAAAAAGTTGCCAAATTTGTCCTGAGCCGCCTTTTACTGTAACATACACAGATGTATGTTATAATAGCGTTTACTCACAATACACATCGTTTTGTAGTCCGCTTCCTTTATTTGGTCTGAAGTGGACCAAGACCTGCATCTATAGTCCAACCGAGTCCGCTTCTTTGATCCAAATCCGAATGAGTTGCACATTCATTATACCCCCTAACCAATCGGACTTTTTGTGCAAATGGACCAGGATTCTAATCAAAAAGGCTCCCATCAGACATACTTTAACCATTTAGGCACCAGAGTTCATCCAAGGAAAGTATTACGGTTTGATACCAATTCTCTAATGGTTGCAGGTTGTAGCCATAAGGAATAGTAAAAAGTGCACTTCTGCGAGTCACGCAGTCTGACTGGGCCTTATCTATGTGGTTCTCTACTGTTTGATTTCCTGCTTGTCTTGTTCTCATTCTCAGATGTAAGTCACTTTGGAGAAAAGTGTCTGCTAAATGGCAGTGTGAACCAAAGTGTGTGATGAGAATACATTTAATCATCTTAGCTGCTTTTGTAGCATAACAGGGAAGTAGCCATGTTAGATTATGTAATTTGCTACACAAATTATTATTACGGAATAATATTTGTTCAAATATTGTTTTTTATTTTTGTAAACTTTAAGGTAAAATCCTGTGGTTCAGTAACATGTTAGCAATTATAGCTTTTCAACGTGTGACATTGTAGTCAGACAGATACAGTTTGGGTGTCATCAGTGTGGAGTAATGAGAGATGTCACCAGATTGTGACCCTAGTGCATCATCAGCTCTACTAAGCCCGTGTAGTGCAGTGAACCCCTGCCTTAGAGATACGGTGAGAAGCTTAGTTATCCGAGAGGGACTCAGAGTAGAGCTGTTGCTCCTCCAGAGAGGAGCCAGATGAGGTGGCTCGGGCATCTAGTTAGGATGCCTCCTGGACGTCTCCCCCTGATGAGGTGTCTGGGCACGTCCCTGCGGGGGGAGACCCAGGACAAACTGGAGAAATTAGCTCCCTCGTAAAGCTGCTGCCACCGGCGACCTAACCCTGGATAAGCGGAAGAAGACGGTACGGTACGGTATAAACAGGTTGGGGCAGCACAGTGAAGTAGTGGTTTCCAATAGGGCCTCACACTAGTGACTGTAAAAACTTCCTTACTAACCTTATTATGCTTATTTTTACTGCACGTGCATTGTACTTTTCAGGTCATGGAAGCTTCATCATATCTTTTCAACTTATGTTGTTCAGAATATTTACAGTAAATCAGAAATAAACCTCAGACAGACTTAGTTTCTCTAATTATGAGTTTATGTGTCTTGATTTTCTTTCCTGTAGAACATCTAAATTTAACTGCGCCTCTTGTTTCACAGCAGTGGCTGAATTTTTATGTTGTTTTAGGGGTGTGTTGTTTGTGTTTGCTTGTAATGTCAGGTCTATGTTTGCACAGGAGGATTCAGGATAAACTAACTCAAGGTTGAACATTTTATTTCACTGTCACGACAACAGTCCCCTGTTCTAGAGTGCATTGATATGGTAATATTCCCTGCACAGCTTATCTGCACTGAAGCAGGTTATGTTCTAGATTGCTGATCAACATTTACATGAGTGCCATTTACTAACCTTTAATATTTAAGCAGTCAGCATGTCCAGCCCATATCTGTACTGTTGGTGGTAATTAATAAAAACAGTTGTTAAATACAAATTTTCAAAGGCAAAGAATAAAACATTTTGGTTCATGGTTACGAGAAATACCAGAAAATGTTAAGGCAGCTGATATGTCTGCCTGTTTCATCTGATAACGCTCCTGTAGAATGTAACTTTAATAACCCTTCAATGCCTAATGTGTCATATTTGATGCATACAGTTTTCGAGACATTTTCCATCATTTTATAGTCGAAACTTTATTTAAAACTCAGTTGCACACAACACAATACTGGTCTCCTGCTCCCTAGTAAACACAAGAAACCAGAGGACTACATGTTACAATATTCTGGCATATAATAAATGGTAAATATGCCAAAAAAAATTCCAGATTTTTTTAAAGGCCAAAATAATTTATTATTACAGGGTTTAAATTATTTTAAAAGATACATTGTCTTTTTTACAGACAATTTGGCAACCATTTATGCACCTGGTGTTGCATAATACTCATTTATAGCTAGATGAGAGCATATATTATAAATTTAAACCCTAAAATTTGGCAAAAACTTCTGTGAGTGATCTTAGAATCTAACTAAAACCTCACACCAGCATCTTTGCTGTGAGGGGGCAGTGCTACACACCACACTACCGTAGCATCTTATATTCTGGCAGGTGTTGGAGGAAATTAGTTAAAGAAGAATTTTCAGAGAACCTATCAAAGACCTTTTGGCAGCTTAATGTATTTACTGTTACAATATTTAGATTAAGATGAACATTCACTGTCAAACAGCATAAACACTGGATGTTGCAGTGTCCAGAAAAGAATTTTGTTTTTTCAGTTTTTTTTTTTTTTTTTTTGTCTCAACCACAACACTGAACATGATGCAATCAGTTACCATGTTGTTGAAACTAAACTGTGTGAAGTTGTTGTTTTAAGTATCTTAAAACAAAAAAGTGGTAGAAGCCAATTAACATGACTAACAAAATTCCCTACCTAGAATGGATTGGGAGTGTTTGCATGCGTAAATGGTCGAACTTCCTGTAGCGTTAGTTGCTAATGTGGATCCTATTAAGTTGCAAAGGAGAATACACAACTGTGTTACTAGGTCTATGCTCCAACCTTCCACAGCTGCACAACATCATGTTTTTCTTTTGTGTTCCACTCATGCTGTGATGGCACTGCTTCCATCTTTTTAAAGGAAGATGTTAAAAAGACAACAGTGGTGCAGTTTTGTCAGATATTTACATCTAAAATTACAAAGACATAGAAGTATTGGGGGGGAATCTGGGTGTGTTAATCTGATATTTCCTCATCACATAACTGTCATTATCGCATCCCAGATACCAGATTATGATTTATCACTTGAATTATATCAAAATGACAAAAATCAGATAATAATCAGATGTTTTGTGTGCATGCAAACAAACTTGTTTGAAACGAGTCGGGTAATCATCAATTTTATTGTCATCATGGATATTTTTCTCCCAATAGAACACAAAATTATATTTGATGCTAAAGCTGAGACATTTTATCATTTCATGGAAAATATGAGCTAATTTTGAACCTGAAGGCAGCAGCACATCGGTAATAACGTAGAACGGGTTTACTAAACTGGACCCGGATGACAGTGAGACATATCAGTGCAGATTGTGATTGATGGCATCGTAAAACCACCAATGCACCGATGATTTTCAACTTGTCAAAACAGGGTTTTTTTTCCCTCAGAAGATGAAAATAAAAGTTAAAATCAGAAGATGAACAGCACTACACTAATTACAACCTGGTATATTTTTAAAATTATTAAATATTTTTAAAAACAGTTTTTCCAATTGTCTTGTCTAGTTTTAAAGCAGGCAGAATGATGTGCTGTGTTGTGTTGGGATGTTTTGCGTTGTCAATAGGAACCTTGTAAATGTCCCCTTGATAATCGGAATTCTGTTCATTTAGAAGAAATGTTTGCATTACAGAGTTTGCATGAGACAGGGTAGAGGGGGAAAAAACAGAAAAAGAACACAAAAGAAAAAGAAAGTAAATAGAGAATCAGAAAAAAATACATTGTATAGAAAACAAAACAACCCCACAGCTTCTTCATCATCTACTACACCTGTGCTAAACCCAATATAAAGCATTGTATGGTCCCTCTGCGGGAAGACAAAGTAAACAACTGTCAGGAGCACCAGAGATGCATGAGCTAAAAAGAAACCACGTATTTCAGATTTAACCAGAAATAGACCCAAAAATTAAGTGAAGATGGTTGTTAGTAAGTAAACCTACATTAGAATTCAGTGACTGTGTCGTCATGCAGAAACTAGAAAATTTGCCGTTGGAGGCGACGGCTAGAGGCATGTCCCCAAACCCCCCCAATCTTCAAATACATATACAATCATTCAGGTTTAACATCATTATGTGACATATCTTCTACAGACATTTAGCAGACACTTTTATCCAAAGCAACTTACATCTGGGAATTGGGGTTCAGTGTCTGGCTGAAGGACACTTCAGCATGTAGTCAGGGGAAGCCATATATCCTGGATTTAATGAAGGCCATGATGATGTTTGGAAATGCTGTTGTTTTTTTAAATTTATTTTATTTCTTCTCATTCAGACACAAGGAGGAAACATTGCAAATAGAAAATGAAAGTCCCAGAACATGTTTGAAATAATCTATTTGAAACCATCTACCATAACGTTTTGTGTAGCATTCACAAACAGACCAGGTTTGCCCATAACAGCTAAATAATAAATAATGTCAGCCAATTAAAAGAGGTTTAAGCTGCATTTTATTCAAATTGCCCATCAGCTATATTCCTATTCCTCCCAGAACCTTTTGCTCCATCTGCTTTCCTTTTGTCACCTGTATTGACAAAAAGAAAACCAGCCTCTTGTAACTTTATGATAAGAAGCTAACGAGTTTGGATGAAGTGGAAAAAAGTAAAGCTAAAACTGCACAATGTCAATTAACAAAAGTTTAAGGCTGAAGAGGTGCAACATGACAAGTTAAACAAAGAGAAGAGAGGTAGAAATGACAAGAAAAAAAGAAAAGAAAGGAGATCAGGACCAGTGGTTTAATCCACTGGTGTATTCACTGTGCAGTATAGAAACAATGGAGTCAGAATGATGGATGAGAATGTCAGCAGGGGTTAATTAACACATGGATCGATGGAGAACCAAACCAGCCATATACTGAAACACCACCGCCATTAGCCTTTTGTACTTGGTGCCAGAAAGCCGTGTTGACTGGTTGCTTTATTGGGATTACAATCAATTGTATCATGCAATAGATTTCATTCTCCCTTATGTCTTACTGTGGCAACTTGACCACAAGCTCTCTAATTTGTGTATTTTTACTGTAGCAGAGTCACAGTGACCCTTTCAGATAAATTCTGGGCAAAAAACATACAACTCTTCCATCATTTTCCTTCCTTAAAAGCGTCTCGTGTAAGTTTGAACCAAACCTCAGCCTAATTTAAGAAACAATGGATGATTTCTGGGGTCAGTCTAGACACTAACGCTCTGAGAGGGCTGCTCTCATCAGAAATCAGACAATGGGTACGGTTACATCATGTTCGTTAATTCTGAATTATTAATTTCTAATTAAATAATTCCAAATTAAATTCTTTCCCTTCAAGTTTTACATGAAAACATTCATTTCAAATTAAAGTTTATATGGTCACACGTTTATTGGCCTTCTCTTAATTCCGATGTGACATTAGTTACATGGCATCCTTTTTATCTTTTCTTGGTTTTCTCATTGGACTCAAGAGATCAGATGAGATTCTAAGATCCGAATCCTCCCCCCTTTTTCAGTAATTTAAAGAAGAACAAAATTTATATAAATAACTGTTTTGATATGTCATCAGGCAGATTTTTGGCCACATCACAGCACTGAGAGACAACAATGTCAAATGTATTTCTATGACATATGTAAAGCGTTGATTTAAAAAGGCAAGGCCCAATAAACTAAAGCCCAGTAGCAAACAAGCACAATAAAAAAACATGAAAACCTAATGGCAATAAGAGTGAGTGTGGATTTAAAACTGAGGTTAAAATAAGTGTGTTTTCAGACAAGGGATGAAGGGCGTTTAGACTCTGCAGACACAGAGCTGCTGGCTACCACCAAGCTCCAGTCTCCTTTAAACAAGACCTTGGTTGAACTAAAAGCATCTGGCTGGATGGTTTTCAGGGATATTTTTGGTTTCATATGGATCAGAGAAGATAAAAATAAAAATAATAAATAGAAGGAAGAAGAATACATTTTATTTAAAAGTACCTGTCAAAACCCCATATGGAACTATAGGAGGGCCACAAAAAAGGATACATCTGGAAGCAAATAAGGATGTTGTTGTCTGCACTAAGAAATTGAGCCTTTTGGTCATTTAACATGAGGAGACTGAACCTTTATTCATTCAACCCTACATGTGTAGTGTTTTTTAAAACTATTCACATTAGACTTTAACATTTTGGTTTGATTTTGGTAGAATTTGTCCGGTCATAAATGGACAGTCACTCTGATCTGCAACATGTCTGTTAACTAAAATGAATATCAACAGACTGAAATGTAATTTCAGGATAGCTTTAATGATCCTTCATAGCTGTGGATATCTGATGTTAAAAAGGAGCCAATAAAGGACAGAAGTGACGAACAACATACACTAAGAAGAATAGCAAGGTGAGCTTGCAGTGTGGTGGTTACAAGGAGCAGGCGAGTTTTTACTCTGGATTTGAAGATGGGGACAGGGTCAGAGTTCTGGCTTGAACTGGTCAAATACTGGGAGTGAGTAGATGTACTGATGGGTTTGATATGGTGATACAAGGAGGGTTTAGTGATGATTCAAACAGCTGAAGCTTATAGAGGGACTTTTGAAGAAGGACAAGGAAAGAGTTGCAGTAATCATTACGATAGGTAACAGGACTGATGGAGTTGAGTGGCAGTATGGGTGGTGAGGAAAGGGTGGAGTAGGTGGAAATATGCAGACTTGGTTATCTTATTATTGTAAGACTGAAATGAGAATGTGCTGCTGATGATGTCCAGGCTAACCTAAGAATAAAGGGGATAAATAGTTGCATGCCGTACTATTTCATATGTTAAAAGTAGCTGAAAGATACTAAATTCAACGTAACAACAAAAAGGTAACCAGTTTGAGCTGCTAAGACATGTCCGACACCACTCTGTAGTAAAAGAAGTGGCAGCTGGTCGCTCGTTCAGGAAGACAGATGCTAAGCTGTCTCTCTGCTGAGCTCTAAACGTTCATGCTACGTATCAAACATACTGATCCAATCTGGCTGGTTCTGGTCACAGCCGCACACTTCATGTCACACTTTCTTCCATAACTGCATTTTCTCTGCTTTAGTTTCAGGCCTCTCCTCTATCCCAGCATCCAGCCCTAGGCTCGAGTTAACCCTTTAATGTGACATGCATCCTTTTTTAAATTCTAGAAGTCACACTTTGTGATTTATTAGCTGCTTCTTAGCTTGATCTGCATTTTGACTTATCACATAAATGTAGAAGTATCTTTAATCTGACCATCAGTTTGTACCCCCCACCCCCCCTCCCAACCCACCCCACCCTCAAGTCTGTTGTGGAATCAGTTCCAGTGGAAATCTTGTCCTTTCTTTGGCCTTTCCTATCCCTTTATCACCTTGCATGTCAGACTCTGACTCATGATTTTGTACTTTTCTCTGCGGTCAGACCACATCTCTCAAGAAGATATCAGTAGATGCCTGAACATTCATTCACAGTACCACCTTACATAGTAAGCACAAAAAAAGATGGTGGAAGTTATATAATCCCAACACCTTTATTTCACTTTGAGCACATCTTTGTCCTCTTTGACCCGAGCGTTTCTATGGCAAAGTTCCCTTCAGTCACTGAACTTGGATTCTTTTCTCTGTTACACATCTCTCTTTTCTGCATGACACACACCCTAAAAAACAACTTGTTTTTCTTCATCATCAGAACACCAGAAAGTCGTGAACGGATCGGAACGCGCTGTGTGAGCGATCACACAACACCTCTGTTAAACCCGTGAATGCCCTGTACTTGTCAAAATCTCAGAAAAGTCAGATATCGTCCAAGAGGCGGCAGCGAGTGTGCAACGTATGATTTCCTTCTTCTCCTTCCTCCCATGCTGGACAATGTGTGAAAACCCTGATGTGCAGTGTTTTAGTTGCAGTGAATAAACAGATGAAGTGTGGAAAGGAAACGCTGAAGAGAAAAGAGGGTGTAAAAAGAAACTGTTTCTCTCCCACTAGCAGGGATTTGAACCTTTCAGGTGTCATGGAGCACCAACAAAGCTTCTTCAAACAATTAATACTGCGGGTATAAATCACCACTTTAGTTTAATTTCATGTTTGCAGTGATCTCAAGTTAGCATCCACGGACTGATATCAAACAACATTATAGATAATTGAAGAAATTTACATTTATATAAAAATCAGAAAAAGTAAGAATATAATTTAAAGATTTTTATATCTAGGCTCATGTAGATTCATTCATTTAAACAACAAAGACAGACTAATAGCAAACAGAAATAAATGTTTTTTGTGTAAATTTTTTAACAAGGTTTGCATTTTGGATCAACATGATTGGCTCATTGATTATATGATGTATCGATGTGGACCGCTTGTTACACCTCTAGATAATAACTAATAATAACAAAAGAAATTAAAGAAAGAGAGCTGACATGGCGATTTAAATATACACAAATAAACATTTGAAGAACTACTTTACCAAAATGAAAATTATGGGTGTAACGACGCATTGATGATATAGATAGAACGCAGAACGTTCAGTAAGTAACCAGCGTCCACTCAGCAGTAACCGTCTCTATCTTTAAGTATACAGTTATGCCGCTCTAGGCTCAGCCTGCTCCACAGTGTCATTAGAGACAATTCACACCCTGGACACTCTAAACTGTTGCCATCAGGCAGACAATATCCACCACTTCCTTGTGGTTGTCAACATTGTCAACATTGTCAAGGTTCCCATGATTCACTGCGTAAATTATGCGGAAGCCGGTTTCGCCCTTCCAGCTACATTAGCAAAAATGATTAACTAGTACAATTTTAACTAGTACTACTTCAGAAAAATCTTAAAAATAACATTTCCATTACTCAAACAATAGCCAAATCTCAAAGATGGATACATAGGTCGCATTATTTATCAAAAAAAGACAGAACAGAGAGAGTGCCCCATCCGTCTACTCTAACAGAATGGGTAGATGGCATGAAGCAGTGGGCCGACGTTAGTTGTCATCGTAAATTACTTTGTTTTTCGTGAGGGTGTCGATGGCGATGAAGTCCGTAACTAAAAAAGAGGCTTGTATATATAGGGAAAAAAATATGTAGATTCATGTTTCAAAAGCAACAGCACGATAATGGCCAAACAAAACATCAAATTCACTTTGAGTATTTTGTAAAATTAAAAAGACATCTGCTCATCATTCTCTCAAGTCTTGACTTTTTTTCTATATAATCAATATTACAAACACATAACAGTAACTATTTACAAATTATTCCGTTATCTACTTTCCATGCTCAGCTAGTGTTTGGTACCACCTTGCATGTTTTTTCAGCTGCATTAGTTCTGTTCCTTTGTGACATACACAGAACTTGCTGCTCACTTATTGAGTTGCAGCTGCTCCTGATTGGATGTTATCATCAATTTCAGCTCTCTGATTGGGGAAGAATTGACAGAAAGTAGCTTTTTCATGGTGTGAGGGTTAAAATAGAGGTCTCTTGACAACATAGTAGTGATAAAAATGTTACGTCATTGTGATTGTGGCCTGAGATGACATTGTTGGGAAATAAAGCTAAATAATTAGTTGTCATGAATCACTCATTGTGGATTTACCATCTTGTTTTGAGCTGGTTTGGTTCATGTTGCAAAATGCATCATATCATCATAGATGTGCAAATACAGCATAATATAGGACCTTTAATGACATACATGTATAAAGTACATGATGGACGGTTTGTACAGGAAGGGAGAATTGCTGAAGCACAGTAGGATTTCTGAGTCGCAGTTCACCTTGTATGCTAATTGAAATGGTTTTGTAATCACTTGGGCTGCTGTGGTTGTCCAAGGTGCTTTCATGTGAGACATTCAAACAATCTGTCCAGCAGTCGGGGTTCTAGCATGTACTTATCCTATAATGCACATTTTCTATTCCTAATGGCAAATATGCCTATGTCAAATTTAGAATTTTAAATGAAGAAATATTCATGTTTAGAATAAAACGTAAACATGCAATAAAGTCGATGCTGGTTTTGCATTTTAGTCCTGAGAAAAAATAAGAAATTAATTTGGTGTTTAATAGTTTGTAATCACAATTAGATGAACAACACATGACATCATACTGTGTTTTAACGCAGCAGAAAACGAATGGAAAACTGATTTACACCAGGACAGTCCGGGGGACTCGGTCCAATTAGAATTCAGGGATGGGCAACTCCGGTCCTCGAGGGCCGCAGTCCTGTGAGTGTTAGGAATGTCTCTGCTGCAACACACCTGAA
>JBAMHX010000025.1:902517-916356 GCA_037177515.1 Pseudomugil tenellus | reverse complement strand
TGTGTGTGAGAGCTATTCTACTAGTGTATGTGAGCAGTATTTCACTAGTGTGTGTGAGAGGTAAATTTCAGTTGAAAAGGAAATCGAAAAAAGCGCTATTCCAAAATATACTGAAGAAGAAGAAGTACAGATTAGTACTCTTATCATTAGTATTGATAATAATTCTTTTCTGAAAATGCATCAAATGATCACGAATAATTGTGGATTTACCATATAGAGTCTCAGAATTGTAGACTTCCTTGACAGGACACAAATGCCTGGAAATCAACTAGGATTCCCTAAAGGGTAAGATATCCATCTGAATTTGCCTTACAGAGTTACACACTAGCATTTCCGGGTGATTGGTGAAAAGATGAGTATCTAGAGTTTAAAGGGTTAAGAAGAAGATGAGCACACATGGATGTTTTCACAGATTCCTGATAAGACACCTGATTCTTTGGGGTCCTGAAAACTGGGGAATTACCAGGCATTGTTTGGAACAACTGAATTAATATGTTGTGTTGCAGATTCTTTTGGATGGATCACTAACTATTAAAGGAGAAGTTGAACTGTCCATCTTGTTCCGACACTTTAAATGATCCAGAAGCGCATGTAAGAGTGGGCCAAGCAGAAAAGGACTAATCACACAATCAGAAGCCTAATGTGTAGCGCATTATGTAGGTCAACATGCTGCTGATCACCTTCACAGATGAAGATACAGAAACTTATCTTAGTAAAAACGTTTAAACCCAGCCTTATCAACAATTTAAAGTCAAAACAAGTTCATTTGTCTCCGCGGGGGCAATTACACTGAGCACACAAGTAAACAAGCTCTCTCTAATTCACAAGGCTTGTCACAGAAATGAGTCTCCATAATAAATCTCTTGGCTTTGGAATCCTGTTAGGAGAGGACATCTCATCTCCCTGTCATGATTTCTGCTTCTCAGCATATTTTTCCTCGAACACACCACATAACATAGCATCCAGTTTTGAGGCTTTTTGATTACTGTGATCAGATTTACAACACTGGTTGTAATAAATTTGCTTTACCTTTTCTCTTTCCTTTTTTAAAGCTTGCTTTAACACAATAGTTCTCAACCATGGTTACACAAGGACGTCAAACACCATGGTAAACCAGCTCCAAAACGCAGAAAATGAGAGCAGGGGACTTGTCCACTCCAGATTTACCATCCTGCAACATTTACATGAATCTTTTAAATAAGACATGAATGGTCAGAGACCTGAACCAAAAATAAAAACTGTCCCTTCATGATGCTATGAGACAATGAAAATAATGAAATAAAGTCTAATGTTACAACAGTGTTTGGCAAAGGGGTTATGGTTGTAACCACATAAGAGTTGCGCGGATGTAAAGAAACTAAATTTATTAATCTCAGAGAGGGTACTCGTACACAGAGGTGATCCTAAACCACGGGAGTTGGGGATCACGAAGCTGCTCAAACAAACAAAACAATATAACAAATACCTAACAAACATAAACTGGGATGGCTTAATCCCCGAGGTAGTGAAATGCCAAAACGAAAACAAAATAGGCCTTCTAAAAAAACAAAAAACAAACAAAATTAAGCATATCTACAAATATTAAATATCAAAATACTATTTACAATTATAATCTAAACTTAACCTATCCCAACTCAAATTATCATTTAACAAACGACAAATAAGGAACAAAAATACCAAGTAGTTTTAACACTATGGAATCCAATATATAAAGACAAGAACTCTAAATACTTAACTAAGTGCAAAACCCAATTCTAAACTAAACTAAACACCTCAAAGTTGTCAAATATACAAAGTGTACTACAAAAGCCAAAGTCACAAAGTTTCAAAGTCCGCAAATCTACAAGCCAGGGCAAAAACGTCTGTTGCCAAACAGTTTCCCCCAGAATAAGTGCTGATGAGTCCTTTTATTTCTTGGTTGTATTTATGTCTATATATGATAGATGGACAGACACTGACGCATATGTCAGTACTAGTTCCTTAAAAAATACTGTTGTGTGGAAGTAAATATGGAGTGCTTTATAAAGAAATCAAGACAAGCCCAAATAGGCACCAAAAACAAAACAAAAAGCAAGGTGCTAACCACCTCACCACCGGGCAGCCCTTACAAGAAGAACATTGCAGCAAAAACATTACCAAAGGCATGTTCAGCTGACAAAATACTTTGGAACCACAAAAATGCCTAAATAAAATTTGCAATTTAAAAATGTGTTATTTTGAGGCAATTATATTTGCTTTCCATGGGTTCACATGCAAGGCATCTTACTACTTGTCCCTACATTCAATTTGGAAAAAGAGGTGCATTTAAAAAAATACTAAATACTTTTTTCTCCTAAGGGAGTGTTGATGTCATCTCCTTATTTAGCTTTAGAACTATTTCACAAGTCAAGTTTATCAAGCTGTGGACATGAAAATATAGCAATGGATTTTTACAAACACAAAACAATATCCTCTATGTCAAATAAAAAGGAAAAACGTCTTTTAAGATTTTACCCATCACATATTTTTTTGTTCCCAATCCCTCCAAAAGCTATATAAATAAATTCAAAGTTATTAAATGCTATTGCCTCTGTTTAAATGTTTAAAACAAATATTTTATAGATGTAATGCTTTAAATACTTAGATATATTAATAATATGCATATTTTTACTTATAGCATTTTATAATATAATATTAACCATTTTTATTATTCTAAAAAAATATAATTAATAATTACTTATTATTAAGATATGGGCTATGTGTAGAAAATAGAATGGTGGAATTTGGTCCTAATAATGTGATTATACAGGCAAATTCTTTCCCCATAAACATTGTTTCTTTAAGATTTCAGTATTTTTAAGCTTTCAGAAATTATTAGAAATTTGTTTAAAAGTGCGTTAAAAGGCTGTAACTCTACCAAACCCATATATGTTCGCTTACCTCCACCAAGGATGTCACGTTTTTGCTCGCTTTTATCTGTTTATCTGTGTATAACATAACTCAAAAAGTAATGGATTCAACTTCAATTCAATTCAACTTTATTTGTATAGCGCCATTTCACGACAATGTCGTCTCAAGGCGCTTCACAGAGATCGACCAATTAAAAAAAATAGCCTTATATAGGGAACCAGCTGGATTGGATCAAATCATGACTTTGATCAAGATTCGATGCAATCTCCCATCCTGAGCAAGCATAGGGCGACAGTGGGAAGGAAAACTCCCTTGTAACAGGGTTACAAGCAGAAACCTCCAGCAGAACCCGGCTCAGGTAAGGCAGCCCTGCCTTGACTCGCTGGGGTCAGAGAGGACAGGAAAGACAGATTAATATGCATTGCTGTTTCTATTGAGGAAGACCTGTAGATAAAGGAAAATAAGAAGTAAAACCTACCAAAAAAGGAAGAAATGAGAAATAAAACCTTCAAAAAGGAGAAATAAGACCTGCAGAAAAAAAGAGAAATAGGCTAATGATGCCAGTACTGTCCAATACATTGTCCACTGTCACTTGGATGTATTCACTTAAAATTTTAAGGATATATCCAGAACGGGAAGATGAAGAAGTGATTACATCTTGGAGAAGATCTGGATCACCGTCTGGATACAGGAATGTTTTGAAGGATTCTTTAACATAATGAGTTAACCACTCATGTTATTGCAGCTGACACCTCTTATATTGCAGTACAGAAAAAAAGGACGTGTACGTGTCATGTGAGGCCACCAGATCCACTCACAGATGAAAACATTTGTTTGGAACAGTTTTCACAGCTATGTATTTTAAAGCATTTCCCATCTTTACCACTAGATATCAGTAATTGTTTCACACTTGTACCCCTGAAGCTGAATTTTGCACATAGTTTGGGGTGGAGTTTGTAATGTTATTCATTCAGTCAGCAGGAGTAGACTTTTTTTTTGCAATCATATTCATAGTCACATTTTTCCTATTAATGTCAATATTTACAGTTAAAGTTTGTTAAAGTTACAGTTTGTTTCTTTGTTTTATGTTAAACTTAAATGTGAACCAACTTGATTGGCTCATTATATCTATTTTATCCGTTATACTTGGTTCAAGTGCTGAGAGGATGATAGACTTTAAGAAAGTCATCTTTTCCTCCAGGACCTCGCCTTATCTGTGAAGTAAATTCTGAATATTGATTACTGGTAACAACGGTCACATCATTAAAACACCATTATTCACTTAAGCTGGATCAATATAGCTTGTATTTTAATCACTGCAGAGGTGCACATGTTCCTCCTGGTGACTGCAAATGGATCTCTTGAGCTGATTATAAGTCAGGCTTTGATGAAGGTACAACACTTGTTAATTATTAATAATTTGGGGATTTTTTTTGTAGAGTATGGTTCTCTCGTGAAAACAACTTATTTAAATTTAGGATAATTTATTTTTGGCTGAAAATTTTCATGCTTGGAAGGAAAAATGCAGCAAATTGAACCTAGCCAGTGTTTTTTGATGCATTTCAATGTCTCCCAGGTGTAGTTTTCAATTACTCCACGTGATGGCAGTCTTGCTTTTATTGTTAGATCAGTTTTTAATGAGGCTTGTCTTGCTGCCAACCAGCCGCCCTTGTTATCAAAGTGCATGACAAATAATTCAAAATGTTTATTTAACTCTGAACTTCACACGCTGCAGAAAAATTAGCAAATGATACTCCACTCATTTAAAATGAATTGCTGATCTATAACCTTCTTTATGCTTTTTGTTTTTTTTTTTTTTACTCCCTTTTTTATTTTTATGATGTGCTTAACCAAAGTCAAATTATTTTTCACTTCCTGTAGGTACAATTGTTTGGTGCAATGAGCTTACATATATGATTTTCTTTTACAGTTTAGTTGTTTGCACATTTTAAAGGTAGAAACAATCATTTCTTTTTCAGTTATTGATTAAATAATCACTTATTTACTCTTCAAGATAATTAGAGTATCAAATTAAATAAGCTGTCAACAAAATGCAGTTTCTGTTCTTCCTTGCTTTTTATTTATTCTTTTATTTTTGTGCACTTGAAGATTCCGCCAGCTTTGCCAGCAGTGTGAAACGTTTCGTGTCTGGATACAGTTTTAGCGTTGAATGCTTCAACAACAGCTAACAAGTAGCGTTAGCTAACACTCCAAATTTTGAACTCCCAATTATGGAGAAACAGAAAGTTCTGCTCCACAATGCAAAATGTTTTGTATCTCCATCCTCCTGAAAGTGGAGTCTGGTGGGATGAGATCTTAAAAAAATTACTGCTCATTGCGCTAAACACAGCTAGAAACACATGCTAACTGGAATTGTACTTTGTTGAAATGTTCAAAATATCACTTATGTTGTGAAAAACTACTGGAAATGCAGCTTGTAGCTGTTTTAGGGGCCCCAGTTACACATAAGCTAACTCAGAAGTGTAGTAGTCTATGTTTTGTTACTTCTGTACTGAATGATTTTGTCAATGGTCCGTAACATTTGTGGCATAAAGTTTTTTATATTTAAAGTTGAGCATTAAATTTGCTTGTGTTCATGAGGTCGTTTCCTGATGCATGACTTATTAATCTATTGCTGATACAGACCTCACCTACACTACCTTCTGCTTCACTTACACCATGCTAGCTACCAGCTTCTGGACCTTATTTCCACATCTACTTCCCTATTTTGCTATGTCTGCGCTGATAAACCACAAGATAATCCTTTGTGAATGTTTCTGCTATGTTAATATAAACCTAAATCAAACGTGATATCAGGAAGGCACATGATGTAATACCTGCAGTTGTACTATTAGCATCTCCGTTGCTCACCCGTACTACCAGCAGCATTACTGTTTGTACACAACGTGACAGACTATAGAGAGCTCAATTAGTGCCCTGGCAGAGACAGCAGTGATTCGCTCAAGCATTGCCGAGTGAGTGTGCAAGCAAGCTTTGCTGCAAAGTCAGAACATGCTGTTGTCTCTCCAGCAAAGACAATTGGAGACAAACATGCAGAGAAGGGCAGTACTATTAGTTGCACTTGTCTGAATCGCTGTCAGTTTTGCTTCAACTGTGGAGAGCTTGACAGTGTTTCTCATTAAGCATTGGCTTGGGGTTTGAGTTTTCTTCAGGGGTTGTAGAAGCAAAAAAAAAAAAGAATGTTTCAGAATGTGCCAGTACCATCAGAGCTAATCTTTGTAGGGCACATCCTGCTAGATCAGCATTTTACTTAAGAAAGACAGAGGGAAAAGTATTCTCAGCTAAAACATTATTTAGTGAGCACTCCTTTGTTTTTTTCTCCATCTTCTTTAATTTGATCAAATTTTTCCTGCTTGTTTTCTTTCTTTTACATCCCCCCCATCCTGAGGGCATCATGAATTTCTCTTACTGTCAGAAAATTGGAGGTTTTTTCACGGTTGCAGAAAGGCACAAACCAAAGGTCTTTCTCAGCACAGCTTGTAATCTCCTTGAGAGTTCACCTTGATGTAGATGTACACCAAATCAATAGACAACATCAAAGTAGTAACAACGGGACTGGCAATTTGCCTCTTTAAAGCACGCTGGGGAATTTACTTAATTTATTTAAGAGCCCCTTGCAGGCAGTTGTCCTGGTTTTAGTATTGCAGAAAAAATATTTAGATTGTCTCATGCCTTCCCTTTTCTTTCCTTTCCTGCTGTCATTCCTTGTTTCTCTGCATTCCCCTAGGTCTCCAGCACTCCTTCTTTTTCAAACGAATTTGTTCAGGCTGGTATCTTTTCTGCAAGCAAGGGCTGCTGGTACATGTTTGACTTTAACTCACCTCTCTAATTTGATGTGGTTCCTTTGTGAAGCACTATCAGGGGTGTTTACTCAGCTTCTGAGACCGCAAAATGCAACAAAAGGGTAAAAGGACATTTGTCAGTCAGGACCGACCTTGCCAGAAAAGTCATATCAACTACATTTACACAAACAATGGCTGATGGACACAAACAATATTCTTAAGCGCAGTGGTTTAGGAGAATTTATTTGCTTTGCTTTTACTTATTTGTGGTAAAACTTGAAGTCATATATGTTTTCAGACTATAAGAAAAAGCACATGTTGCTATGATTTTATCTGATATCAGCCTCCACATCCCAAAAGAAAAGCAGAGTTGCATCTTTACCGCCATGAAAGCAGAGGTCATGTAACTGCTTCGGTTTGTCTGTCAGCTACATTATTTAAATAGTTATGGATGGATTTTAATGAAATTTTCATCAAATCTCAGAAATGGAATAATGAAAAGGTGATTCAATTTGGGAGGAGATCTGGGTCACCGCCTGGAGACGAGGAAAAGTGCTTCCCATCTACACTTGCAACAGAATTGGGAAATTCCATAGTCTCCAGCTGCAGTGCCTTCTATAACTCACCATGTGGTAATTTGTAGAAGCCAAATGATGCATTTAGTGCTCGTTGGAAAGCTGGGATATCTGGATTTTAATCACAGTCCAGTGTTTATTTGTCTCCATGTTTATGGTTAATTGGTAAAAATGTTTTTCTAGCTTAGCATCCCTCGATTATAACACATATAACACTCTAGCACGTTCAAAGTGGTTTGTGTATTGTTATCCATTTGCTAGGGCTTGATGTCGTGCATAAAGAGAGATGCAGCATTGATGCAGCATTTCTAGGAAAAATGAAATGTTGTGAAGTGACGTTTGTCAACCAAAAGATGCTGATAATATTGCATCTCGTAACTTTTTTAAGTTTTAAAATGTGTTTGTGGCTTGTTGATGACAAGGTTACCATCCAGTTGTTTAAAAAAAAATCCAATTTTATCTGGATTGGGAAAGTATTCCTCAAGTTAGCAAACTCATAACATAAAATACGACTTTATTTATTTTCCTCAGCAGAAATTATGCCTGACGTCTTGACAGAGGTGAGATCCATGAGACTAGGTTGTAATTTTCTGTTACTGCCACACTACAGGCCCATTAAGTATCAGACAGGATACAGATTTACTCATGCACCCCAAATATGTCAGACATTTGCTATTTATAGAGTAAATATAAAGATTTATTTCTTTATCTTTCTACAACCTGCAAATCTCCTTTGTGCAGAGCCACACTCCGCTGTCCCTGTCATGTGTCCTATAAATGACAATATGATGTTGTAACTACTACTGAGTAGTAGAAACTAGCGAAAATGAATAATTGTATCTTCTCACCTCGATGCTAACTGTACCTCGCTATGAGTGATGCACTCAGATGAGACAGATTGTAATTGTCTGTCATCTTTTCTGCTTTTAAACATTGAACTTCAAAGCCTGCAGCCATTTATATCCCATGAACCCTCTGCACAGCAGGGGAGCCACAACAAAGGAAAATGTACTGACTCTATGATGGTAAGAGTAAAGAGTAAGATAAATATATTTGAGTGCTATAACAATGTTCACTTTTATATTGCATAATTTACGGGGGTACTATTTGTCAAAAGAATTTTCAAGATGAGTCTTACAAGCACAAAGAAAAAAACATGTCTGTACTGCAGTATTTCAGGGTCTGCACCATGTTTGTGGTGCTTCTCGAAGGTCTTGTAGAGCATTGTCTGATGGCAAAAGATAGAAAAAAAGAGTATATGCTTGTTTTAATTGTGTCCTCTAGAATAAACTCAAATTATGTAGATGATATATCCAAACTACTAGCAGCAACAGCAGCAGTGTCTAACATTACGCTCTCCGATCGTTTGTCTTCATGAAATTTGATTGGTTCTGACATTGGAGGTGGTCCTTACGTGTGGACTTTGCATGTTCTCCCCATGTTAGCATGAGTTCTCTCCGGGTATCCCAACCTCCTCCCACCGTCTAAACACGTCAGGTTAACTAGTCACCCAAAAATGATCCCTAGTGGTGAATATGAGCGTTAGTGGTTGCTTGTCTTAGTTGGCCCTGTGGTGGACTGGCTAATTGCTGGGATAGTTACCTGTGAAAATGAATGAATTATATTGGAGAGAATTTTGGCATTGTGATGAGTTGAAAGATTGATAAAGATTGTTTGAATTGATAAAAATCTTGCTGTTACCAAATAAAAAATAACCTTGTGTTCATCCAATTTTAAAATCAAGGAAACAGCCTGGTCGATATCATCATCTCACCTTAAGGAGAATTTGATGGAGAAGATGCGATGTCTCCCCTGTGTGTCTTACCAATTTCACAACCTAGATGCTATCATCTAGGTGTTTCTAGGTTGCTTCAAATAATTAATTGTTCTAATGGCTGGCGTTATCCATCAATGTAATTTAAAGTCTGGATATTCTGATTAAGTATTACTTTTTGGAGCATGACTTGTTCTACTTCTATAATTGCAATAAGTGACATGTTTAACTTGTTGGCCTTTTTATTTTGTTAGAAGTTGCACCTTTAATTGTCATAAATTTGTTAGACTAGACTACATTTTCAAATAAGATGAATATTAAAGAAAAAAATGACATGGTGTCATGGCAACGTTTAGTTTTTATCATCTTTTTGTGGGTTGTTTCGGAGGTGAGCTTCCAAGTTTCCAATGCTGAAGTAAAAACACTGCAGACTGCTAACTGATGAGAGACTCATTACCTGTGGGCCTAAACAGCATCTTTGCAGCAGCACGGAAATGCTCTGCTTTATTTATAAAACTCACTGCTTTATAAATAAAACAAGCCACCCACTCGCATCTAACTGTAAAGACAGGCTGAAAGTAATATTAATAATTCATCTAGCTTGGATCAGAGGGATGATCTTACATATGCAAGTACCGACTAGTTACAACTGCAAAGGAAAAGTGGATGTTCCTTATTACATGGAGTCCCTGTTCCCCATTAGCAGCTAATATGACAAAAACACGACCCTGACTTTGCTGTTTTACTAGGATGACCCAAGAAAGTGAAAAATGACAAACTTGCGTGTAAATTTTCCTGCTAAAGAAAGGAGAATTGTAGCCCTTATACAAGTAAATCTCTTCTTCTTTTACCTTCTTCTATTCCCTTTATGAGCACAGCGACTCTGCCTCTGCTTTATTTTCATCTCCACTGAATGTTATGTGTGGGAGGCAGCCTGGCAATACAGCATGTTCCATTGCAGACATGCAGTTAATACATTATCATCATCCTCACCTAAATCTCCTTTCCTTTACAAAATGAGCTGCCATTAGGAGGTGCCGTATGGGCGTCTCTGGGGATGCAGCTTTTTTACATCCACTGACCCAGAACTGACCTCATCTTGACTTGTGGTGGAGGTCACAGAGCAAATGGAGGTAGTTGATGTGTCATGGCCAGATTGTGGAAGGGCCACTTTAACTCATGAAGTCAGGCATTTCATCTATTAACAGTCCCACATATTTTCAGCTCAAGGCAGCATATTCATAGGAAATGACACTAAAATTTTAAGCTGCCGACAGAGCTCACAGGTCGCATTATTATTGTGTTGCCGTGTCTTTGGTAAAACCGCTTGAGCTCTTATTTTGGATGATGTGGATGCAAATGCTGCGAGTCCAAATGCAACAGACCTGACAGATATTTAACCTGTATACTGGGAGAGTTGAAGCTGAATGACCCACTGGGACAGAAAAATCTACTTATTTTTAAACAATCATGGCAGAGCTAAAACAATTCAGAACATAACTAAATATTGCACTACCTTAGTCCAGACAGGTGCCTAATCTTCCTAGGTCTAGTTCTGCTGGAGTTTTTTTCTTTTCATCTCCTCGAGCTGTTTATGATAGAGAGTTGAAATGAAGATAAAGTTTGATGCAACCTGTTTATGTTCTCAGCTACGTAATTGTATGGATTAGGGATGATTCTACATCACAGGGTCAATATACCACACTGTACTTATAAAAATGCTGGTTATGCAGTTCCATGCATTTCCCTTTAGACAAAAGCTAATTTATTTATTTATTTGCAACCTTATTAACTCCTTTTTTAAAGATCCCAGCAGGGGAGAGGTCAGCTTGTAAACAGAGAGGAAACAAAACACTCTTTCAGATCTGACTTTCTACAAAGAAAAAAAAACACCAACAGAAATTAAAATGTACTCTAAATTGTACATTGATTGAGAGCGTTAAATAAATGTGCACCCTGTAAGAACACAGCTCCGACCTTCCCACAGGTTCACCAGCTAGCAGCTCCCACAACTGTAAGGTCTGGGACTGTTTTCCTCTCAGCTCAGAGACTGCTCTGCCATGGACCTTTTGCATCCACACTGAGGTTTAAGATTCAGGGTAAATGTCCAATGAAGAGTGTGAAGTAGTTCCACCCTCTCTGTTTCTGCTTGGGTGTTGAAGCTAATAAACAGTATGATAAAACCAGAAAGTCTAATTTAGCTGTATTAATGCTAAATCTGTCCATGTTACACATTCCTGTTGGGTTTGAGTCTTTTTATTCTGCCCTATTTATGAGGCTTCCCTCCTTTATTTCACGATTGAGGGAAGGCTGGAGCTTGAGATTGACAGGCGGTGCGACCTCTGCAGTAATGTGGAAGCTGTGCTGGTCTGTCGTGGGGAACAAGGAGCTGAGCCAGAAGGCCAAGCTCTCGATTTGTTGGTTGATCTTTGCTCACACCCTCACCTATGGCCATGAGCTGAATGAGTTTCCTCCACAGGGTGGCTGGGCTTTCCCTTAAAGATAGGGTGAGAAACTCGGTCATCTGAGAAAGACTCAGAGTAGAGCCGCTGTTCCTCCACATCGAGATGAGCCAGATGAGGTGGCTTGGGCATCTGGTTAGGATGCCTCCTGGACGCCTCCCTGGTGGGGTGTTCTGGGCATGTCCCTATTGAAGGAGACCCCGGGGAAACCCAGGACACGGTGGAGAGATCATCTCTCCCGGTTGGCCTTCCTGGGATCCTTTCTGATTAGCTGGTAGATGTGGCTGGAGAGGGAAGTCTGGGCTTCCCTTTTTAGGCTACTGCCCCCACAACCCAACCCCCAATAAGCAGTATGTATCATAACTGTATGTAGTATGACGGTACGGCAATGCAACCTGTGACTTTTTCTTCCTGGTATGGGTATTTTTTTGTTTGTTAGCTGATGATGAGATCATGAGATGAGATAAACATGCCAGAGATCAGCGATCAAGTCATTGGAAGAATGTTCTTCTAGATGCAAATGTCTTCCTTCGGTTTGGCAATGTTATCTTGTCATGTGTCCTCATCTCAGTAGATCCATGTGTCAGGATCCAGCAGAGGATCTGCTATCTTATCTCCATGTTTTGTCTTAAATGTGATTCATCTTTTAAACAAAACCAGCATTACAGCATATATTAGCTTTGAACATCAACTGAATTGCAATCTTCATTTATTTATAGCTGATATTTTCACTGGTGGTTTCCTTCATTGTTTAATAACTACATTGTTTACTTATGCATGCGTATCAACAAAGCTATTTAAACATGTATGAGAATAAATATGATGTATAAAGGTAGAGAACAGTTTTTTTTCTTGTATATCTGTTTACCCTAACAATCCTTGCAAACCAGTTGTGTTGCTAACTTGTTGAGCTGTAAATCGATACGGTCAGCAACGTATGTAATGTGTCAGGTTAAAGTTAGCTTAAAATGTAAAATCTGCTTTTACTGAAAAGCTAAAAACAACTTAAAAAGTTACTGCTGTTCCAGGAAATCGCCTCAGTTATATCCTCATATTAGTTTCACATTTTCTCCATCAGATTTCAAAGAAATACTGAAATGAAGACGAAAGAAAATACTTTGCTCATTCTTTCAGTTTATTTTGTAAAAATGACTTTTCTGACATTAAACCTGAATCTTAAACCTCAGTGTGGATACATTATTTGTTTGTTTATTTAAAAAAAACATCTAATCTGTAGAACAATTAAAAGTGATAACAAGAAGAAAATTATTTTTCTTCTTGTTGAGAGTATGTGTGATGAAGGAAGGTCTGCAGATTTCTTGCCATCAAACAGAACAACAACAGAAGAGAAACAACAACATACAAATACATCAACACAAATATTCAACAAATATTTAGAGAACAGAGAAGTTCAGATTTTCATTTGGAGAAATATTACTAGAAATAAAAATCATCATTAGCAGTGATTTCCTCCAAGAAGAAACAAATACAGAAAAACCAGAAAATAAAAAAATAAGCAACATAAAATAACAACAGAACAGCAGAGCAAACATCGCAACAATGAACTTTCAGCAACACACAGAGAAAAAGACTTTACTTCACTTTATACAACTCAGCACTGGATCCAGATGACCAAATCCAGAATCCAGCGTGGAGTGGCTGAGTGAATGTGGTCTGGACTCTGTGGAGGAGAGTCCTGGTTTCAGAGACGCTGTAGAAGGACAGAATACCTGCTCTGTGATCCAGGTACACTCCTATTCTGGAATGACAGAGGACCTGAGATGGAGGTTATGATGCTGTTGAACTGAAACTCATAACCGTTATTTAACCAGCATAATGCCCAAGATTTATCATTATTTCCAAATGCACTTTTATTTCCCGATCTGCTGATATTCTTGTATGAAACTGCAACAAAAATATTTCCTCTCATTTCCACCTCCCAGTAACGACATCCAGTCAGACTCTCTTTACTCAGAACCTGCCAGCATTTAGTGAATCTGTCTGGATGACAAAAGTAAGACTGATGTTCATCCAAAAATGTTACTTTTCTGTTCTCCTCTGACAGTAACAGGCGTGTGTGTGCTGTGTTTGGATACAGTGTGATTTCACATGAATATCTTAAGAATTCATCTCTGGTTTCTGGTACTGGTTCTGGTTGTGTCAGTAAAACATCCACATCAGTGACTCTCAGTGAGATGTTTGTCCATGTGTCTGTCAGAATGTCCTGCAGTTTATCTCTAAGCTCTGACACAGCTGCTGTCACATCCTCAAAGTATGTGAGAGGACGGATATTGATGCTGGATGAGTGTGTAGACTGACTGAGTGCTGACAGTGAG
>JBAMHX010000025.1:843029-853374 GCA_037177515.1 Pseudomugil tenellus | reverse complement strand
TTAGGTCCCCAAGGGGACAACCTGTGTTGAAATTCAACATTTTCTGGATTTGTGGTTTCCTCAACAGGTGTGGCTTTATGCCCCCCCCCCCCCCCCAAAAAAAAAAATTAGATTTTTGCCTGTATCTGTGGAACTATTTCCAATTGGATTTTGATACTCAGTGTACCTATTTGGGTCCCCAAGAGGACGATCTGTATTGAATTTTCCGATTATCGGATTTATAGTTTCCCCACCAGGTGGCGGTTTATTCACAAAATACTTAATAATTTCACCTGGTCTTCGGGTATATATACAGAAAGTTAAATAGTTCCACTTGTGCATGAATCTGATTTGTGGTTACCAATCTTTCTGTTTATGTTTACAATTGTGTACATCATGTCACATCTAAAATCTCTTCTTAGCAAACACATTGTTAATTCGGGGATATATCCCTAGCCACCACTTCTGACGTCATAGGCCTTGTTATATTTGTGTTGATATAAAGCCAAAGTTGCTGAAATATTAGGTATATACAAAATTATAATAAGAGCCACATAGAGGAAAAAAAACTTGTTTTGTCTCATAATTACTTCCTGAGTAACATGAATGTACACTAAAGTAGTAAAGTGATTGGCAATGCTATTTAGCCAACAAGACCAACAGGTGCGCACCATTAAACACACACTGTCTCCACATGCAAGTGTGCATGTGTGGCTTTTAATTTGGACTCTAGTAGTGAATTTTAAAGCGAGTCTGCGGTTCAGCCACTGCTCTAATGAAACTTCCACATCAGCATCAAATGTTGTCAATAGTGCAGCTGCTTGGAAAAATTGAAACAACCACCCGCTGTGATAGTAGCAATTTTTGGATATTTTCCCAGCTCCACTGTCATGATTGATTATTAGAGATGTGAATGGTTGTCACACACTGTCAAATTGCTGCTGACACATTGACAACTTAGCTTCCAGCAGCAAAAACAATTTCATCCTTGCCCTTCCCTTTTGGTAATTGTGAAGAGCAGCTCCTTCCCTGTAATCACGAGGTAATTAGAAGGTAAATTGTCATTTGAAGTCAATTAAACTGAATTGGTCTTTGCTTATTTTGGTTTAATTGCCTCTGTCCTCCTGAATGTTACAATCTTTCTGCAATGTTTGCCTCATGTGAAGTGAATTTTCACAGAAATGGAATGATTTATTATTATTCTCTGTGCTTCAGCCTTGTGACACATGATTCAATTCAATAGACCAAAATGGTGTTGTTGGAACAGCTGGCAACCCTCAGTACAGCACTAAATCATCATTTCTGTCAAGACACCCTGTCAAAAAGCCTCATATATCAAAGTCCTTTCTTTAACTTAACATAAAATATGTGTATTTGTATGTGTTTCCAATTTGTTAGTAACATATATAGCCATCTGTAGTAATTCAGCAACATCTAAATCCACATTTAGCAGCACCAATAGGATGTAATTTCTTTTTATATGAAGAGAAAATTCATTCATCCATTTTCTGTCTGCATATCCATCTTCTGTGTCGTGCATAAATGGGCCTTTAATGTCCAGCCTTAACTTGGGACTATTAGAATGACACGTTTCTTTGTCCTATATGCCTTAAGAGCAAATGTAGGATATAAGTATAAAAATAAGCCACCACCATTAAGACAAAATTGTTGTAATTTAATGTCACAAAGTGAATAAGATGTATTAGTCAGTCCTATTCGGGATGCCATGGAAGACATTTGGGGTTTTTGTGTGGTCTTTAGTTCTGGTTTCCTGTTTTATTTTGCTTTCCTGTTTTTTTTCCCGTCTAGCTTCATTTCCTGTTGGTTAGCTCGCCTGATTTCATTATATCCCCGAACGCTTTTCAGGGATATAATGGTTTTGTCACGATATCTGTGGAACTATTTACAATTGGATTTTGATACTCAGTGTACCTGTTTAGGTCCCCAAGGGGACGAACTGTATGAAGTTTCAGCATTCTGGGATTTATGGTTTTCTCACAAGGTGGTGCTTTCTGCACAAAAAATCAGCTAAATTTTTAGCTAAATTTCTGGAACTATTTGTCTCATTGACCTCAAATTGAGTGAAAATAAAAGGTCATGACCTCAATATGCATCCTGTCCTGATGTCATTCCGGGCTGGTTGGTAACTGAACATGTGCATCTTTATATTATTGTATTGTGTCTATTTGAGGTTTGGGAAATTTGATGATTCTGGGCGTTCAGGGAAATAACCCTAGTTGTCGCTTCCAACGACATAGGCCTTGTTTAGCTAATGGCTTTCACCTGGTCTTGGGGTATATATACAGTATGTTAAATAGTTCCACTTGTGCATGAATCTGATTTGTGATTACCAATCATTCTGTTTATGTTTACAATTGTGTACATCATGTCCTGTCCAAAATGTCTTTTCTTAGCAAAGACATTAGTAATCAATGAGAAAATCTGAAAACAACTGAATAATTGAGTGGATCTGATCAGAGGAAAAAAGATTAAGGATAATATAAATGTGCTTTCTTGTGATTCTTAGTGAATTTTGGATTAATATAATTGATAATTAATGGCAAAGTGTTTACATTTAATCCTGCTTTGACAATCTGAGGTGTTGCCAAAACGACTGGTTGGGTCTGCACAATGTGAATTTAGAAATGGTGTTTGTAACGTCCCAATAAATGGACAAGTGATTTTCTACTTCATTTCTACAAATGATGCAAACAGTCTTTTTCTACAATGCTTACGTGTCATCTTGCCACAATAAATTCTACTTGGTTTCAGTTTGCCTCTGCCAGATCCTCTAATCCATCTAATCCCTGGATTTGATGTAGTATGGTCATGTGACCAGTTAAGATGGCACAGAATGGAGTAAACACCCAGGAAATGCAGAGTTTTACAATGAACCAGTTGTTGTAGCAAATTTGCCACAGCAAGTAGAAAACCCCAAAATAATGCTTTATGGTGACATTGTGTGCGCAATAATTCTCGTAAAATCAGCGACTTATGCACTAAAAAAATTATTAAAACGATCCCGGAAGCAGTTTTATTTTTCCGCCAGCGTTTTGTAGCTTTATTGCTTTGAAAGGATGGATGTGGCTTAAGCACAGCAAACGCCTGATCCCACCGCAATGATGTGTCACGTTGGAGAGTCCATGCGCCCATATCTGAAAACTTTAGCACTCCCTCTCGACCAGGATATGTGCATGTCGCTGCCCTCTCGTCAACAGACACACATGCCGACTACAGACAGCGCCTTTCTGACTGCTCAGTGCGGGCGGGCGGACCGGATTAGAGATGGGAGCTGGGAGCAAGCCGTCCCGAGTTCCAGGTTGAGACCTCGCAGCAAGAAATGAGTGCAACATGCATCAAACTATAATGCATGTTGCAAAATGAATAATATTAACATAACTGTGCATAGGATACAGAAAATAAAGCAAAATATGGAACCTTTAAAAAAAACTCTTCAAAAATATAAAAGTTTTTCAGGAAAGGTGACTAATACATCCACACAATTACAACAAAAATGCTGTATTATCAATAGCAGGCCTGTAAGTGAATAACAGGAATTGAAGTGGGAGGAGCTTACACATCAACAGCTTGTAGATTTTCACCTGAAAGTTGGAGGTTAGCTAACTAGGCTCCATTAGAACCTACAGTATCAATCTCAATGTTGATTCAGCTTCATCTTGTATTTGTTAAGTTCCTAAGTGTCTTATTTTTAACCTTTTGAAGCTGTAATTTACTCTAGAACTAATATGCTCTCAGAGTGGATAATGAATGTAAACTACTACAGTATGAAGTGAATGGAAACAACAGTTGTGACTAAGCAGCTGATAACAATTTGTTTCATCTCCTGTGCAGATAACCGTGATAAAGAGTATTGAATGAAATTATTGGGTCTAATTTTTGGAGATGCTGCTGCCGTCACGTCAGAATCACTTCAGAGAAGCTTTAACTTTTTAAAAAGTAATTCTGGTTTCTCTTCAAACTTTATTTCAAAGCATAAAAGTCATAATTTTAGCTGAGAAAATCTCAACTCCTAAACTAATGATGTCTCTTCTAAATATTTCAGTTTTCTTCAAGGCTTTAAACATCTTTTGTTGTGAAACTTCACAAAACCGACCGGCAGAGTCATTTTCCACTGACTTTGTAGCGACTGTTTAGGGATGTCACACTAATTTGAGTTTGTGATTAATTAATTTTCAACTATGGACGACTTGCCAAAATTTGCCACAGATCATAGCAAAGTAATTACAAAAGAAAAAAACAAATCACCCCCAGCAGGATGACAGCAGCCACTGCAGGAAGAATCTGAATTCTCTTTAGTTTCTTTCAGAGTGGACAAAACAGACGTGTTTGATGTGTGCTGACTTAACTCCATCAGAGATGAAGGAGAAGGATCATTAGCATATTAGCATTATTAGCTATATCTATACTGAACACTCTGGATTAGGATCTATCCAGTGAACCAGTGGTGGTCAGGAGGTCCGCTACAATCTTCTTGTTGATCTGCCCTGAGGGATGGATGAAGAAATGGGCTGATGAAAGTGTACTTATCATCAGCCAGGTCATCAGGAGAGCTGGACAGCACAAAGAAGCTGTATTAAAAAGGTCAGCATATGAAGATTCTTCTGGTGTGAAAAGAAACAAAGTGTGACACCAGTTTTAGAAGAACTCAATGAAAATAATAATAAATAATAATAATAATAAATTTAAAAAAAGTCTGGAGGGAAGCTGGGAGATAAATCTGAGTTTTCCTGCTCAACCTACTGCCTCCGCGACCCAGTCTTCGCATCCAGTTGTAAAGAGTGACTTCACACCAGAATTCTGGCCCACCGATTGGCTGGGACCTAAAGCTATTCTTTAAATGTAAGTAAATAATGGATCAACATTGCCTTTTTCATAATTGTGGTTTCTGTTTTTTATTCTGGTGTTCAACTTGACGCAGTTTTAATCAGAAAGTGTCAAAAATAAGAAACAGGAAAAGCACCAAGTTTTCTGAAATCTTAAGTTATCTTTCATACGTCACTTAAGTTTCGACGCTCTGCTGGATGATACATTTGCTTTCCTACATTCACCACAGATTTCATTTACAAGTGGATTTGTTTGAAGCAGACCAACCAGTGTCAATGTGAATGTGTGCTGAATACTGGTAAGAACTTGCTGTTCCCCCTTGATTTTATTTGCTGTCATTGTTGCCTTCCATGTTTCTGCTCTCAACAAGTTCATTCTTGCTCTGAAATTTTGATTGGTACTTTCTTCCCACTGCTTCACAGCATTTGAGAATGATTAACTCTGAGTTCACAGTGTGGGTAATACAGGCAGATAGTAAAAAAAAAAACACTTTTAGCTTGTGCTTGTCCAGACTAAACAGCTCAAAGACCGGTGTTTTGGGTCAGTATTTGCTTCACTGATTATCTTTATAATCATCTCAAACATAGAAAAAAACTATATTAATTATGTTAGAAACCAAAAGTAGAAAACATTCCCATAAACCTCCCAGTTAACTGCTTTTATAGTAAGATATTACATAAAATTGTTGTTGTTTATAGTTTTTATTTTTTAATTCTTCCCCTCACCTTTTTTTTGTTATTTTTCTGTAGTAATTATAGTCACCCAACCTTTTCCAGCAGCACCTGTCCAAACAGAGGGACTAGTGTCCGAGAAACACTATATTGATTCTCATCAAACCTCTTTCCCAAGAGAGAAAGAGAGAGAGAGAGAGAGAGAGAGAGATGCCATACCAATGTCTCAGAAACAAAAAGGAAAGTCTTATGTTGGAGCTTGACCTTGAATTTTTATGCTGTTTTTTCTTCAATTATTTCCTTGCATACCTGAATGCTGAAGGGCCTCATTAGTGAAATTACATATAAATTCTCTGTGTAATCTTTTAATCAAAGCTGTCGTCACTCAGTGTGGTCTAAATTCATCTCTGCTCCTATAGAAGAAAGGGGAGATAAAAAAAAATCAGACAATTTCAGCATCTGTGCTTGTTATAGCAATCAAGGCTGCCTTCTCTGCACCAAAGAAACACGCAAGTGTCAGAAAAAAGAAAGCAAAAGCAAAGCCGAGAATCTAGGGCAGAAAGCGGAAGGAGAAGAAAGATGCACAGTGAGGAACAATATTCTTCTATGTAGAATCTGAAAAGCACTGATGAAATGATTGCAGACTAGTTGGAACTCATCTGGAAGAGTAATTGATTCCACAGCTGGAGTTAATCATCATGAAGATGAAGATCTGGGATGCAGTGAGCTCCGCCTACTACTAAATGCAATCCTACATTAAAAAAAAAAAAAAAATTAAAAAAAGGTAAATGGATGAAAAGATATCAGAGACCTTCAAAAACAAGCTTTAAATAATTTGTGAAAAAAGTTAAACTTTTCTCTATAAAACAGACTTTCTGCTAGTTTCAGCATCTTTTCTGCTAGTTTCTGAGTACATATTTTATAGAAGAAGCATTCATTCTATAGAAAAAAAAACAAACAATTTACTCATGAGTACTGCTCTACATCCACTCATACATTTGAAATATTTTCAGATTCTGTCTTGACAAGACATTTAAAAACAGGCTTCTTTTGTTTTAATTGGCTTTACATGATAGCAATTGCTGAACTAAATGCAGTTTGAACTTGTAAAGTCTGAAGCTATTCTGTCCAGTCACTTAGAGACACCTTCGTTTGAAGACGTTGGTTGCATGATATGACAAATAAAACAGAGGTCTTGTCTAAACATTTTTCTGATGGAAGGACACTGGCCTTACACATGGTTTACTAAGGTCAGAATGACATCAGTTTAGGGGCACTATGGTCAGACCTTTCAGCTAGACATTAATTAGGAGCAGGGTAAATAAGCAAATATATGAAATTTCCACAACAAACTAAACATCGGAATGAGGAAGAAATGGGTATTTTTCACATAGCATGTTGTTAGTTGGTGTGATGAACTGGTAAACTGTCCATCGTGTACCTGTTGGGATAGACTTCAGCTTCACTGCAACCCTGAAATACATTAAGTAGAATAGATAATGACTGAATAAATGTTATTGGTTGTTGTACATGTCAAAGATCAGGAGAGAATGGGCAGGTTTCTTGGAAATTATAAAAAGGCAACAGGAAGTCAATTAAGCACCAAATCATGCAGAATCATGGACATCTATAAAGGTTAAATGCTTTATGGCTCAGTTTTCAACGTCTTCACATCAGCCATCTTGCCACAGGCAGGACCTGTGGTAACTGAGCTAATGTGAGTGACCTGCACAAATGCAAATTCTTTTATTTAACTGATATCTTGATGTTTTTTAAATGTTTTTTGAAAAAGTTATTAATGTGGATAAATTCTAAATAACTGAGATTTCAGCTTTAAAAAAGCAACTATCGTGCAGCATAGTTGCATGACAGATACAACAGCTAGCTGCAAGCTACCAACACTGAGACCATAACTGACAATTTAAATGATATAGATTATTGGTTTCACTGACACCTATGACAATTTTTTGAGAAAGAAATGTTTTGTCTAAATTCTAAACTTTGTGGATTTGGTGGTAGTTTGTATCTGGGATGTCTTTCTCAAAACAAAAATGTTTTCCCTGAACAGATGCCTTAATTCTTGGTGTCATAAATTTTAGAAACTGTTTCCAGAGATTTTGTTCCATTTTGACATGAAACATCACACAGCTGCTGCACATCCATAATAAGAAGCATTTGTGGCAGTGTGTAAACATTTCACGACATAGTTTTGTAACTTGCTCAATACTGCATAAAAACAAATAAATAAATAAAACAAATTAAATAAAATAAACAAAATTAATAATGAAATAGATTTCAAATATGTAACTGGTTTTTGAAAGCAATTACAGAGTCCAACAAGCTCGTTTAAAGGAAGAGATTTCTCTGGAACAAAGAAACCCCCTTTTGCTTAATGGGTTATAAATTCCTAGAAATGCTGTGTCAGCATGATGGTAAATCAACTGTGACAACTGCTTGTGATTAATGAGGCAGAGACAGACTGCTCCAATGTCATTTAACAACAGACTACATTGTAAAGAAAAAATCTTTAGAGTATATTCCAAAGGAGAGTTGCCTTTACTTGCCTAAAAAACTGCACTATGCTGTAGATCCATGCTTATGAATCCTGTGACGTGCTTTTTAAAATGTGTCATCCCATTTCTGACAACAAAATTTTATGGAAATTTTTTTACCAAAGATGAGGAGTCTGGTTCTGAAGTGAAAATGAAAAAAAAGTTTAATGAACCAGGAATGAAACAATCAAAAGAGTCTGCAAACATAAGGACAAGGAAGGCAAATATACATGATTGCAATTCTAGCAGAATTTGGTCCAAAGATCTGGTCAGAGCAGACGTCTGGAGCAAATTCTTACAAGCAGCAGAGAAGGAACATCTTTTAAACCCTAAAGATGGGTACGTCATGTATCTTAAGTGTACACAGATGGCATTGTTTATGTCAGAGAAAACATAACACATAATGGAGGTACACTGAGGTCTGATTGTCATTAGCTTAAGAATGTACACCATTAAAGGATGATGAGGCCTTTCAGCAGGATGATAACTGATACACAATAACATAATACATTCTATGATTATTTAATGACAGAGTAAATAAGCTAAGATATTACATTTCTACCGGAGTTATGACTCATGAATCCATCTCTCTTCATTCATGAGACTCACCCCTTTACCAAGGCTGCAACCCTGGTGCATCAATCCCAGTTTGAAAAGCGTTTGTTATCCCTGATTATTAATTTCTAATCGTAAGATAACCGCATTAAAAATAATCAAAGTCAGGAATACCAATTTATGTTCCTTCTCTTTATCATTTTATGCATAAAGTAAAACTTAGTTGTAAAAACAAAATAACTGGAGCTGGAAAACTAAACATCAGTTAAATGCTTAATTTATGGTTTACTATCCCTTATAAATACACTGATTAGTTCTCTGCTATGAACGTGATTTATAAATGAAAGAGACTATCAGATAAAATCCTCATTTTGAGCTAATTTAACACTAGCTGAACTAAGCTGATGTGACATAATATGCAAAAGACAGCTGTGTTGGATCATGTTCACATGTGGCGTCCTCTGCATGGTGGCTTTAATCTGCATTTGTGGATCTTAGAGTGAACTGTGTTCACAGACACGTGTCCATGCAATGATCTCCAGCATGCTGTTTTCACCTTCATCTCTGTCTCATGCGCACAGAGATTCCTTCAGATTCTCTGAATCTTTTGATGGGATCTTCTATTAAATGCTTCTTTTGCACCCAGTCATGTTACTAACCTGATCCTAATTAACCTAATTAGCTGACAAATGCTCCTCCAGTTGGTTTTATCTGTGTCAATTGCACTTTTAACCTTGTGTTGCCCCTGCCCCATCTTTAACATATGGTTGCCATCAGGTTCAAAATGAGCTCATATTTATCTCAGTGAAATATCTCAGTGTCATCTGATATGTTTTTGGGAAACATATCAGATGTTAGAAATAAAATGTATTTTTATTTTTTGTTTACATTTTTTTTTTGGGGGGGGGGTTGCAATTGCAGCATATTAGCTCATATAATATATAATAAAACAAACATCCTCAATTTAAAACAGTTTTATCAAAAGTTATTATATTTAATTGGAATTAATCTTAAAAATAAACGTTGCACAGCCATTAGAAAATATAAAGGCTTCTATTTGCTCCAAATGATCCACATTTATAAATGTAAAATGTGGTCCTCTCATTATAGACGCATCATCGGTGCTGCAAGCGGGTAGAAGTTATGAACATGTTCTGTATATCTCACAGCTGATGATACAGAACCGGCTGAGCTAAACTCGCAGAGATAGAGTCGCCCGGAGGCTAAAGCTTTTGAATTATGGGTATAGTTTAACTCCCTGGCCTCGCTGGGGAGCTGCGGGTTAATGAGGTATATGGGTAT
The DNA here is from genome assembly GCA_037177515.1 of Pseudomugil tenellus. NCBI lineage: Eukaryota > Metazoa > Chordata > Actinopteri > Atheriniformes > Pseudomugilidae > Pseudomugil > Pseudomugil tenellus. The sequence goes on along the minus strand of JBAMHX010000025.1, from coordinate 843,470 downwards.
TATTCCCTCTATGCCACTCACAAGGCTTGGAGAGAAGCACTGAGCCTTAAATTGCTACAATGGCAAATTAATGAAACACCAATGACAACAAGCTGGACTGAGCTGGTTCCAGGTTGGGAATCGGAGAGAAATGGGAAGTGAATTGCTTTGAATTGACTGAAGTTATTCTGAAAGTTTCCTTTTTGCCTCCCCTGATTTCACTGATAGAAAGCGAGACTGTAGCATGAAGGCAGATATGCTTACAGCTGCATTAGGAAACGATTCAGTTTTTTCTCCACAGTTTTTCTCCATTTAAGAACCACGAGGAAAACTGCTTGTGTTCCACAGAGCAGATGGGGGGGGGGGGGGGGAGGTGGGTGCGTGGAGGGGGAGTGAAAGAACTGGATGTTTTTCTGTGATTCTCTCTTTTTTTTCTTTTCAGGGGGGTCTGAGAGGAACCAA